>CM065052.1:107687354-108287354 GCA_032883995.1 Coronaproctus castanopsis | reverse complement strand
AAATTCGAAATCGATAGTACTAATCGAAGAGGGAACGATTTTATTTTCCCGGCTATTTAGTGTAATTGTTTATGTATTAATTTTTATATCCGATTTACCGATTGCGTTATTTATAAATACGGTGAAATAAACTCGAAAACGCTTAAGATATCGATTAACACGAAATAATGAAACGTTCGTACATTTCTTTTTTCTCTTAATAACACGAAAGAAAAATCGCTTAACACGAAAAGATTTCGTTTCTCAGAACCGACCTGATTCCTTCTTTAAACCGGCCTACAGCCACTATTACGATGTACAAAGAGACTTCGGAGTTTGTTAACAGCTCAAAAAAAGAAAATGTAGTCTGCCATATGGACTCCGACGACGAATTACTGTTCCCGAAACATCGTGGAATGTGCGCGCAGTTATTTAGACGTTCAAAATGGATGATATCGAACAATTTGTTGAAAATTTTTCATTTCTATCGTATATAAAATGTATTCTAACAAACGTAATTTTGTCGAGTATGTGCATTTAAATATCGTTTATATTTCAGTCCCATCCATTTCGTGTTAAAAACACTGTCGCAGAATTGTATATAAATCGTCTCACAGGTATATGCAAATCATTCGGAATTGCGGTATTTGTAGTAATGGCTTTATAACCTAAACTCAATTTGTGTGACAATAAAGAATATATATAGTCAAGCTATGATGAACCACGTGGTAAATTCTCTTCATGATGGCTGTTTGTTCCTCTTCTTTACACTCCAGTATTTCTTCATCGCTTATGTTTTTGCTTCCTTTCATCTGCCCATTTAATAACAGTTTTCTTCTTCGCTTTTTCTTCAATGCTCTGAAAAGTATTCGCTTCTGAACCTGCTCCTATTCATAGTGTCTTCTTCTGTGACGACGTTCATTTGCTCAAGATCTTTCTTCACTTCCGGAAATTTGCGTTTTATGCTTTTTATTAAATTATTCTCAAATTCGTCTCGTTAAGCGTCCCGTCTCCGTTCTTTTTAAGCGATCATAATAGAATCTTCTTTTTTTCATTGTGATTATAACATCTTGCCCCCCATCGTATATTTCCTTATTAATCATTTTTTTCCACATTTCCCGATCACATCTCGATGGTTTTAGAATTTTGCGTAGTATTTACCTTTCATTCATTTTGATTTGTTCCGGCTCTTTACTTGCATCCATCAGGAATAAGGCATCTTCCGGTATGGATGAAATTTCTGTCACAATGGACAAAAACTTACCCCGTAAAGCAATTGTTTATTTAACCAAAATAATAAATACTATTCTCGTAAATTCTTACTTTTCGGTGAGATGGTAAATAGGTAAAGTTGTTCTTCTACCAAAAGCTGGGAAAGATGTAACTAAATAATATTCGCTCTATTAGTTTATTAAGTACTTTAAGTAAATTAGCAGAAATACTTAGTCGGTTGCAAAAGTTTTCATCAGAAAACACTATATATTCTTGTAAATGAACAGTTTGGTTTTAGAACTAATCATTTTACACTGCGCCATGTTACAAGGATAGCTGACTTTATAACAGACAATTTTAACTTGAATAAACGCACACCGGATTATTATTAATTGATATAGAAAAAACGTTGCTATTTTATTTAAAATGTTCTAATATCATTATCCCACATATTTTTTTTTTTTGGGGGGGAGGAGGGCTTCCATACAGTTTACCCATATCTGTATATTATAGAATGAATAAGAAAGGGCTACTTATAAATTAGGCAGAGTAAGAAGTAATGTAGGGATGTGTAAAATTAAATAATGATACCAGAATCTAAAATATAGGAGTATAGGTCCGTATATACTTCAGCATTTTGAAGAGCTAAGAGGAATGCAATGTTTATAGGAAACTGAACTTTAAGGCTGCGAAGAGCTTGATGAAATGCAACACGAAAATTACTATGATGGGAACACTTTAGGATAACATGGTCTGCATCGGCCAATAAATGGGTATCCATAGGATGAGAGCAATTAGGAGAACTAATAAGTTTCAACATGCGTAACGAAGCAGAAAGGCGTCTACAGCCGAGTCTCAGTCGACAAATGGTAGTAATAAATCTCCTCAATTTGATCGGTTCAACTTTAATATTGTAGAACCGTGGATTAGAAGGTATGTCGGATTGAATGGATATATAATGCTTTGCAGTAAATGGATCGGACCATAGATTTTTCCAGTATTCCTTATGCGCATATTTAATGTACGCTAGTATAGGAGTATAAAACTGAAAAGTCCCTAAAGTAACCGTTGAAGTGACTAAATGATCAGCTAGATTATTGACATGGATGCCGCTATGCCCGGGGATCCAAGCAAATTTAACTCTTACACCGAGAGAGCTTAATCGGTATATATGTAATTAGAAATTTTGTAAATAATTGATGGTAAACGAGAGTTGAGCTGTGAGTGTTGTAATGCCAGAAAACAACTTTTAGAATCGGAGAGGATCAGAATATTAGTAGATTGGCGATTTACACATACATATCGGAGAGATTGATGAATAGCTGTAGCTTGTGCAGTAAAAATGGAGCATATTCTATTAAGGGTAAATTTTTTTGAAATGTCGAGAGCGGGGGTTACAAATGCGGCTCCGACTGGAAAAAGAGCACATCGAGCCATCAGTGAAAATTAGAAGAGAGTTAGGATAGTTTCTATTAATCAAGGAGTAAAAATTATAATTGGCGGCTAGTGCTAGAACATTGTACTTAAACGAGGAAAACAGTTGTATGTTGACATTAAGGCTAACGGTATTATACTCGAAAGGAATCGTATAGAAGGGAGACGGGTAGGATGGAAGAAGAATATCACTGTACCTGGAAAGATGACCAGAGGAATGACATAATAAAGGACGTCGAAGTATAGAGAAGCGCCAGTTGTGAAAAATTTCTAAGTATAGAATATATAAAGAGGGGGCGATATAAGTGAATGCTTTTAGAAGAAATTTATCTGACAGAAACATTCTTCGTAAGGATAGAGGGGGAGCCTTTGCCTCCATCTCGCCTAAACATCTGCGTAAGCACTCGTTTTGAATTTTATCTAGCCTAGAAAGGCAGTGATTAGAAGCAATAATTAGTAATTAATAATTAATAATTAATAATGTTAAATAAAAATGAATTAATAATTAATAATGTTAAATAAAAATTAATTAATAATTAATAATGTTAAATAAAAATTAATTGATAATTAATAATGTTAAATAAAAATTAATTAATAATTAATAATTAAATAGACGGGGCGACGAAATTTGATTCGAACACACACATATATATATATAAAATCCGTTCTATTAATTCGATTGAGCCACGGATTTTCGACTGCTTGGACTCCACTCTTTCATTAATTGTTAACTAGCGTCGCTTTGATCGTAGAATAATTTCTTAAAAACGCCGTCTTGAAAAAAATTGAGATTTTAATTAATCCTTAAAAATATCACGAAATATTATTCCGATCGTAACATTCATTCCTCAGGAGCTAGCTTACGATGAAAAAGTCTGCTTCTAGATTCGAGAATATGTAGGTGTTTTGTGTGTGTGTGTATCTGAATATGCCTACTTCGTAAGATGTTGTTTATTTGTTTTACCTTTTTTTTTAAACGAATATATATAAATATATATATATATATATATATATATGGAGGTATTTATCTTAAATATTTCGGTTAATCGTTTACCAACGGTAATAGCGTCTAAAAAATTATTCACGTATCAGCGGTATCTATTATTTGCGTTATATATATACATACATGTATAAACACATAAATTTATGTTTAGACGCTTACAAACGATAGGATATTCTTTTTTTTCAGTCGGTAAAAATACATTTTTATCCTACGATTTTATCCGTACAGGCGCAAGTAGCCAGTCAGGCATGCGGACTAACATAAGCGCGACGTTGATAGTCATCTTCGTTTGGAAATACTTCGCCTCGGTATAGAATTTAGTTAAATTACGGTCGAAAAACTAATTATGTAAACAGAACGAATGCCGGAAAAATATTTACCACCACCCCCGGTCCGGGATCTACTTGGTATTTTTTTTTTTCAAATGGTAGGAAACAAATTAATAATGTTCGTTAGACTATTTCTCGGAAACAACATTCCGGAGGAAGGACTTTATTCGTAGCCGACCTAATACGATGTGTCCAGTTCGTTCGAAATGGTTTTACGAAACCCTAGACGGCAACCGTTGGTAATCCAAATCATTTGGTCATCTATGCGCAATATTTCTAAACCGAAACGTGTTTAGCGATTTTCGTCTTTTATTTTACTTTGTATTTTTATTTCATGTTTTTTTTTTTTTTAATTGTATGGTTATTATTCGAATATTACATTTCACTCGGACATTATCAATTTTTTATATAAAATTATACATTTTTACATAGGAAATCATATTATTTATACATTTTTTTTATGTGAAATATTTAAAGAAAATGACTCTAGAAGGTATTTTTTCCCTTATTGTAATACCAAAGCACCATAAACAGTGGTGATTAATAAAGTAATAAAAATGTGATTAATCTAACGTGTCCGGAGTGTAATTTAGGATAAACGACTGATCAACGATAATGTTTGAAATATCCATAATCGCTATTTTAAAAGTTTTTGGTCATATTTCGATCCTTCAGATATAATGTATATATACATAACAGTGGAACAATATGCACGTGTATATAATATGCGCAACACTAATACACAATTATATATATATATGTATATATATATATATATATTTATATATAGCATTATAAATACGTTTATTAAAAGTATGTTTGGCCCGTAAAATAAAGAGAGAAATTACTTTATTTTGACCTAAATTTCATTATATAATGGGATTGACTGGTTTTACGTAATAGATATTTCCTTGGATATTTAACTTTAAACATTATCTTTATCAACTTCATCATTATTATTATTATTACCATATTAGAATTTTTTTACAGACGCTTCTATATGGACTCTACCGTAATAATATTAATAAGAGTAATAATAATAAGTATATGTATATTCATATTCTTTTACAATAATAATAATATTTTTTTTCTAACGTAATAATTTCTGCGATTATAGTATATATAAATATACATATATATATATATATATAATATATATATACACGTACATATACATATATAGAATATCGTTGGCGAATATAATAATGAAGACATCGTTAGGTGTTGACCGAATTATCGAAACTTCATCTCTGCGTCTACCACTGGCACGATGTATAAGCAAATTGACAGCGAGAGTCTTTGACTCTTCTATTCAAAATCGATCTAACGGATTTACTTCTCCGCCATTAGTCTTTTCTTTACCTTTCACCAATTCCGAAAACTTCTATATAGAACTATCGCAAAGCTATCTTTAACCTCTTTGCTTTATTCGTCATTCGGATTAATATTTCGTTATTTTTTATGATGTGATTATTATTATTTATTTGAATCGTATCATTATTATCGTCTCATTCGTATCTCTTATTATAATGTGGAGGAATTATCATCATCGCTGTCATCGTTACGGCTGCAGCAATAACAATAACAATAATAATAATAATTATTATTATTATTATTATTATCGTAATTGTAATTATACGATAACGTTATAAGAATATTAACGATTAAAATAACAATTATAATTATAACGAAGCCGTTTATATATCTTCTATTTCTCTTTCTTGTTCATACAAGCTCGGTCGTTAAGAGTCGCAATAATTTCCAAGCGTAGGTGCCGTAGTTACGAGAACTAATCATCGGATACCTTAGATTCGACGACCTTTATTCACACCACCTACGATTTCCTTGACCACTGCCCGATCTATTAGAAAGTCGACGATGTAAAAGGTCGTCCGATGAAACGTCAATCATCGTATTGATATCGGGGATTCGTTCATTAAACGAATGAAGTATATTCATAAAGGAGTTTTAATGAACGTGGCCCCATAAATGTATATTATCCAAAACCGCACCGCGCGTTGAAGGAGACCCGGGTAGGTAAGACGTAAAATACATTTCTCATGTTTCGGAATGGAAATATCGTTGATAACCCTTGAAACCTTCGGCGGCAGAATTACGATATTTGATGAAAGACGGCAGGACGAGGAACGACTAGAAAAAAGAATATCCTACTTTGTTACATCGTTTAGAAGAATTATTATTCCCCCCCCCCCCAGTATTATTAATGACGATTAATTTGAATTTACGGCGTCGAAATGAACTATACACATTTTAACGTATATATATATATATATATATATATATATATATATATATATTATATATATGCATAAAAAAGACATAATTATATATAAGTACACACACACATATATAATTTATATATATCCAAAATCAACTTATATATATATATATATATATATATATATATATATATATATGTATATAAAAGTAGATTTTGAGATATATATAAATTATATATGTGTGTACTTATATATAATTATGTCTTCTTTATATATATATATATATATATATATATATATATATATATATATATATATATATATATAGCGACGATCGTCGTATATTCACCCAGCAATAAAGAAATCAATGTTTAGAGAGAAAAAAAATGTATTTGATGTATTGTATATATATAAAATTAACCTAAAAATAAAAGTTAGTGTTCTAGAAAGATGCGTCGTACCACTGTATGGCTGTCAAACGTGGTCTATAAAAGCAGCACATATTGACAAAATTAGTGACGTACAGAGACCAATGCGGAGATCTGTACTTGGAATTAGAAGAATTAATCAAATTCGTTCGAAGACGATAAGGCATAAAACCAAAATGAACGGTATTGCGTAGAGAGCAGTCAGCCTAAAATGGAACTGCGCTTGTCGCACGATTCGTCTGGATGATTTGACCGCAAATGTAACTAAACGAAGTTCAAATTACAATGAAAGAAGTATAGATAGATACTCGTTAAGGTAAGCTTCAGACAGCGGATGGGTTCTACTTGATTGGGATTAAGCTCGGATAGAACGGAATGGAAGAAAACGTAACCCATTATACGGTGTTTATAACGATGTCTGACGATTATTATTATTTATAGGTGTCTAATATGCATGATTATATGTAATATAATATTGTTAGTATATTTTTGACGAAATTAAGGCTTTATTTATATATATATATTTATTTATGCATATTAGGAAAAAGAACAACAAAATGGTGCAGAACTCGGTATAAGGTAAATACAGTTGAACTGTTCCGGAATGCATCAGATAGACGAAGAATTTGCAAAATGTTAGCCAAAGTTCGGTAACGGACATGGTATCATAATGGTGATTAGTATATACCTTATCTTGTTTTTATTATTTTAATGAGCTATAGCTCGTTTTGTCGATTTTTCGATGGCACGCGTCACCACATCTTCCGACTTCTTGCATGAAATACGATTATATATATGTCTCGAAAAGATCGATCGATAAAAATACTATATATATTAATTAGCCACACAGAATACGGAATAATATTTAATATTAATTTCGATACAACAGCAAACAAAAAATCTAGGATCAAGGTTAAAGTCGATACTCGCAATCTCAACAGTCGGAAATATACACATAGTTACAGATATTATTACAATTATTATTGTCAAAACCTGGGTTGAGATAAACGAGCTATTATCATAAAACAACAATAATAATACATTAACTGAAAACATCTCTATAATTACAGGATGAATCAGAATCAAAAATTGCGCACGACCAATACATCCACTCCAGCGAACAAGAAAGCGAGAGGAAGTAGCCAAAAAGGAAAAATCTGCACGCGCGCAAATTCCGTCACATGATAGACAAGATGCACTGTGCAGTAATAGGAAAATTTGGTTCGGCCCAATCGACAATATAAACTGAGAAATACAGAATCCGACACGTGGTAAAATAATGATGACTATATTGGGATAAATGTATTTGATGAAAAAAATATTGAGCGCGGATAGAGTAGGTCTTGGGCCGGGTTTTTTGTTGTTTTTTTTTAAGTTGAAGAATGCCACTTTTTGGGCAAAATTTGGATATAAATACAGGTACAAGTACACCAAGTAAATTAATAGTAAATTTTTAAGTCATCTCTACTCCTGCTGAATCTCTGGTTTGAAGACACAGTTGGAAGAAGTGTTTCCCAAAGGTACAGAGGTTATTGTTATATTTTATTTCCGTAATGTAAACATATTTGAAAGGGGAAATTAAGAAAGATTATTTTACATTATAATCCTACAAAGAAAAAAGGGCCCCTTCGTTATATATATATATATATATATATTCGGCCATCTTGAAAACGGTTCAAAAGATCTTTTCTACATGTCACCCGCAATTTATTAAGTAGTTAAAAAAATGGCACATACAGAAACTACGAATTTTGACATTTTTGGACATTGAGTACAGTCATTACCGACTTATTAAGACCAGACTGTTTGTGACGTCACATCCTAGTTCGTCGTCGAGGGTAGTCATAAATATTTCACAGAAAGTTTGTTTACTATTGTAACTTACTTTCTGAAGTTTGTTGTTAGTGACTGGTTTTACTCGTTCCAGCGTTTAAATTTGTTATTTTTTCGTTTATCAATTTTTCAAAACTTTTAATTATATATTGATTTAAATGAATTGCGGTTTTTTCGGTTCATTTTATACAAACTATGAAATAAAAATTGCAAATTTTAACTCTTTAATATTATTGCATCGTTTAGAACAAGATAAACTGTTGAAACATGGATATTCTTTATCGTTAAAAGCGTTATTTCCAACTAATCTGGAGCACCAAAATGTAAATCTTGCTTTAAAAATTTTCGGTTCTTTCATGAAGGAGAAGCTCTTTTAACTTTTGGAACAAATATAGAACGTTCTTCAGACACGGACAATTTTATACAAATTGTATTAACATGGTGGAAAATACATGATTACTAAAAATAGTTGAAATCACTAAATTTATTTAATTATGCGAAGCTTTTCGGCATTTTCGCCATTGTCAAGCTATATACAATTAAAATTAATTATATAAAAACATAAAATATTAATTGTAAACTTAGTTTTAAATTAATATTTTATGTTTTTATATAATTAATTTTAATTGTATATAGCTTGACAATGGCGTAAATGCCGAAAAGCGCCGCATAATTAAATAAATTTAGTGATTTCAACTATTTTTAGTAATCAAGTATAAATAAAATCACTACATTCCCTAAACTTATGGTGGAAAATTGTTAATGTATATTGTTAGGAAAATTCAAATACAGATGCTTTAGAACATCGATTTGGAAAATATAGGCAATTATCAGGAGGTCATTTTTTATCACATTTCAATTAGACAGTTGTATGAATCCGAGAAAAAATTGAGAATACAATCACTTAACTTTAACATCAAAAACATTTGGTTATATATCTATTAAATTTTTTTCCTGAAGTTTAGAATCTTTTCACGAAGAACAGAGGCAATACGATAATTCATTTAATCCTGAAATAGTTGGACTTCGATGAAGTTCAAAATATATTACCTGTTATTACTTATCTGGCAGGTTACTGTTGTCATGAAATATTTGAGGTGGTTTACTATTTCCTAAAGATAATGCTGTACACGTAGTCTTAATTAGCTTTTTAATTTTTAATAAACTTATACAATATGAAAATGTTTTTTTGAAAATTCATTATAAAAAATAATTTTTTATAAATATCATTTTTAAATACTAGGTAGAATCAATAAGTTATGAACTAAGTAATTGTAAAAATCATAAAAACCAAACTATTTTAAGAATATGATTATAACAAGCGTAACAAATACACGAATGAAAAATTATTGCGGAAGATCAAATGACACGTTGGGCAAAAATAGTGAAAAACCTAAAATAGACGCATTAGCGAGTAATAAATAGAATTTTATTAATGTAATTTGATATAATTTATTAACAGTGATTTTTGCTTTGAAATTCCGTTTTCAGTTAAAAAAAACGAATCGGGTGCGATTGAGAGCTCAGTTCACGACTGACAGCCCCGTTTAAACAAGAAGCTCTCAGAAAACTATTATATTTAAATAGATAAAAATACTAAAAAAAGTTAGTCATTTACCACACAAAACATGTTAAAATCCGGTTAACGCCTACTATCTAGTATGACTACTCTCGATTCGATAGAACAGCAGCGCTCAGGCCTTGTTATTAAGTCGGTTACAGTCCACCCGTCTAATTTTTGGAAATGTCGATCATTGCGTATGGTGCAAATTTTATCTTCGTTTTAAAGTGTAATCCAATAAAGGAACTACAGGTGCCTTCTGACGATTCATCAGATGGATTTGTTCTTGTACCTAGTTATTAGCCGACACGGGCATTATTTGATGATATTAAATCGAATTGAACTAAACTAATCTGAATCGAACTATTCGCGTAAAAAGATCAAAACCAAATGTGGGTGTATTTCGTCTACTTGAAGACAAAATTGAAAATTGACCGAAAATAAAACGTAAAATGGCGTCGACGATCGTAACGTAAACAGGATACAATTGCGCTATGACAACTACTAGATAACGATTATTACAATTATTACCACCACCATTACGTTATCAATGAAGCGTGTATTATGTAAAATTGTTTTTGGTATGCTGGTTTTTAAAAATTAATACAGCGTGCTTCCTAAATAAGATCATCCACCATATTTAAAAGTACACACATATATATATATATATATATATATATATATATATACATATGAGGGTAGCAAAAAGCCGAGTAGTCCTATTATAGGAAATGAAAGAGCAAGATAGAACGATATTGTTCAAAATTAGAAAGAGATCGAAATAACACGCGAGGCAACGACAAAAAGGCATCCGAAATAAGAAATGTCACCTGGGCGGGATTTCGATTGACGCGATTTTATGTTCAATGTAATCATGCACATATATATATACATATTATTATATGTATATACATGTATGACTAAGATGTCGTTTTAAAATTCGTTTTTGGAATCGGTCTCTCACTCCTCTAGATTTTCACATAGCGTATGATGGTTATATATATATAGTACACAATAGAGCATTTTACCCTCGTCGTTATAATGAATTAAATGAAACTACACAATAAATTTTTATTCTGAATGCACGTACGCAACATTTACGCAGGTTACCCCCGTCATTGTCGACGACGAACTACTTTGACATGTTCGGATGTCGCCGGATCAATTCCTTCAGTAGTAGTAGTAGTATTTGAATTTGTATTGGTAATCACCTGAATATTTCGCTCGGAACTAAAGCAGCCTCCACTCTCTTGTTTACCTTGTGCTAAAACGTTTAAACGCCTTAAACGTTCGAACGTTTAACACAAACAACAACAAAGACCAACTCTTTTATTCATCGTCCTATATACTCCGAAATAATCGTTCTCTCATTATCCACGCATGATCTACAACGACCGATAGGCCTCCATTCCGAGGGCTTCGTTCGATGCATTCGAAATCGAAGTCCGCGTCGTCTATTTTCGGTTCTTTTCAGTCCCGTAGACTGTCTTCTTTTTTTTTTTTTTAATAGTTGTCTTTATTATTGAAGGAAAACTGTACCATCTGCTTCGATGATCGTCTATAGCGTTTCTGACGACAACGTCCGAAATAGAGGAGTGGATGATATCGTCTGGTTATAATGTATGTTCGAGTCATATCTCGGCGTTAGGTAATTTCTGATTAGAACGGTATCCGTGCTGTAGTAATTAGTACGAACCGTTATGCACGTCGAGACTAACTTATTTAAAACGACTCGAAGATGTACTATAATATGCATGTAAGCTTATCAATAAAGATAATATGGATGTAAGATTATCAATAAAACCTTGCTCCCCAAAAGAAATTAAAGCACCTGTTAAAAACATGAACCCCAAAAACGCCCCAGGGTATGTTAACAGCCAAGATATTAAAAGAAGTACCACGTAAAGGACTAGTTATGCTGACGTACATATTTAATGCTATAATACGACTAACACACTATCCCGTGCAGCTCCAGTTTTCGCAAATAATGGTGTTAAAAAAATCAGGCGAACCTCCTACAGAAATGACCTCATACAGACCGATCGGCCTGTTACCTATAATTTCTGAACTTTTTGAAAAACAGACATTGAAAAGGTTCGAGCGGTTAAAAAAATAGAAAGTAGTTTAGAGGAAAAGAAAGTATGCGGTATTCCTAGACGTTAGCCAGGCTTTTGACAAGGTATGGCACAAAGGTCTACTGACTGCGAATTATATTGCGCCATATAAGTACTACAAATTACTTAGCTCATTTTTAAAAGAAAGATATTTTCAGATTAAATTAGGAGATGAGGTATCATACAACCCGTATACTTGTTGGAGTCCCACAAGGAAGTGTGATAAGGCCATTCCTCTACTTAATGTATACAGCAGATCTTCCAGTATCTGAGATAAAACCTTGGTAGCCACGTTCGCAGATAATACCGCTATATTTTACGATGGAGGAAGCTAATAAAAACCTTCAAAGCTCCTTAAATGAAGTAACAGCATGGAGCGAACAATGGCGAATAAAGATAAATGAAAACAAATCCGAAAGAGTAATTTTTAACAAAAGAAAAATTGTACCTAAAAGCATTACCATCAATCGAAAAGCAGTATAAGCGATAGTGCAAGATAACGTGGTATGCACCTAGATAGCGAGTTAACATGGAAAAAGCATATTCAAACTAAAAACGATGAATTAAATATAAAAGTTCGCCAAATTTACCGGCTAATAGGTAGAAAATCAAAGCTACATTTGGATAATAAAATCACCATATACAAACAAATACTTGCTCCTGTTTTGAGATACGGGTGTCAAATATGGGGCTGCAGTGATTGAACAAATATAAGACTAATGCAACGATTCCAGAATAAAACTCTACGAACCATTGCAAATGCGTCGTGGTTTGTATCAAATAAAACTTTACATCCATGTTCCATATATCACTGATGTGATAAAATAGGAAGCAATAAAACATGCAACAAAGTTACCTAACTGGACAGCAGTCAATTTGCTGGACGACTCATCAGAGATGCTAAGATTGCAAGAGGATCAAACCATTCGTCTTGATCAAATAAATCCATACATTCTAGGCCACCTTCAATGAAAGCCGCTCAAGTAACTGCAGATATCATACTACTGACAGCACTAGCTAGGTATAAAAAAAAAGACTTATCTCGTACCGATTAACGTTATTGTAATAGAAGTCGTCCGTCGGAAAAACTAAAACGGGATTTTTGGATTGTATATCGCAAATGGACACCGTTGTTAAACCTTTCAGTATTCTCTGTAGGGTGCATCAACTTTTAATAAATATTTTTCATAATAAAAAATATATCGCCGTATCTATTTAACCTGTAGCGGTCAAGGGGATGAAAAATAAGTAGAAGTAAATTGAACGCGAATCCATTGCATAAGTTATGCGGATGATATCCTTCCATTGGCGGATTCGGAGAAGAACAGGAATAAAATTATCGGAAGAATTAAATAAATCGAAGATAAATATGAATAGAAAAAAAAAAGAAAAAAGATAATGAAGATATGCAACAACGCGCTAAATAAAAATATACACGTAAAAATAGGTAATACAGAACAAGTTGCAGAAACGCGTTGTTATCTAGGACATAACAGAGGATAATAGAAAATCGAATAGGACAAAAATGCACGTTCGATAGTAAAAAAACAAAACGATATTAACAAATAAATAATATAGGAGATGTTCGAAAAGAATTTTCAAACGTTTGGAGAGTGGTCGATTACGGTTGTGAAAATCGGTGCTTTAGAAAATAAACAGACCTACGAGACGGATATGCGCTTAATAACGATAACCCGGTTGAAAGAAATTAAAACGAACGAATAAATCCTAGAAGTAATACGTGGGGAAAAAAAAAAGAAAGTTTCGATATAGAAAAACGGGAAATGAAACTGTTAGGACATGTAATAAGACGTAATAAGTTTATCAAAAATATAATAGAGGATAAAGGCGAAATACTAACAGGAAGATCGAGAACATCTATAATGAATAGTGTATAACACACATTCGCATGAATATAATCGAGAACTAAGGAAAATCAACAGGAATGATTTCAGCTGTTAAAAAGTTTGCGTTCAACGAACATCACGCCTGAAAAGGTTAAGATCACTTTTTAAGATAGTCCCAAAAAAAAATATGAATCGTCAGATTGAACGGAGTATTGGAGTTCTCTATATAGTAATTAGAAATGCATTTGAAAACGGCAAATGTAAAGATCGGAGGAAAACATATAAATAAATTAAGGTACACGCTGATGATTTAATTGCTGTATCGGAGGATGGGAAGTGAAATTTCAAATAAAAGCCGTAAGTCGAGGAATCGCGAAAGTGAAATTACGATTATCGCCGGACGAAATTAAGATTTAAAGACGGATTGCAATTGCGAAGACGACAACGTCGAGACTAACTAGAATTTAGATATGAGTTGCGACGCGGCTATAATGAAAATACGTCTAGTTAATAGATTAGTAATTTCAAGTATTTGCTTCGGAATGTTTTAGATTCTCGAATAAGTTCGAAATACACTGCCTGAGAGTACCACAGACGGTTAATCTAACACATCTCAATACTGCATGAGCTAGATACAGAAATACGGCTAAACGTGAGATATATATATATAAAAAAAGATTGCTTCGGTCATATTATAAGACGAAACGGCATAGAGAAACGAATTATTCGAGGAATCAAAGGAAGACCACGGACATGTTACTGTACAGTTAATGAAGATTACGTGTAAAGCTGAGAATCTATAGACGTGGAAGAAATTAAAAACCAGTTTTCTCGCTGCATGTGATTACATCTGAAATCAGATACAGTCTGGAAAAGCGGATGATTATACGAGGCGTAGAAGTCGCTAGAAAACACAGTTAAGATATATACAATCCGTCGAAATTACGCTACGTTCAGTGGATAAAATTAGTCGCCGATATAGCGAAATGGCGCACAGTTGAAGATCCGGTTCATAAAGCCGGATCGATAGTAGATGAAGAAGAATATGAAATTATATTCAAAGAAAATATTTATTTCAAATAGATTTCAATTGTACGTGTATTTTTGATTCGTCTTAAATATTTCCCCAATTGCGACTTCGCTATTACACATATTTTTGGTTTACCGTTAAAATTGATTAAAACTATAAAAGGGTTCGTGTCTCAAACTCTATATACATCCCGTGAACTTACTATTATATTTTTCCTTTTTTTGTTTAAACAATCCTTTTCCAATTATGGGTTTCCGGCCGTTTTGCAGACTACCCTTCGTCATATTTATTAATTATTTTAAAATCTGTTCAGTTATGTTATTAAAAATCATTATTAATACTCAACTACAATATTCATTTGTATGTTATAAGTGTGTTGTTATGTTTATACGGCTGTGTTATAACAATGTAGATATATTGCGTGTATAACCATGATTTGTGTTCTTCTTAATATGTGAGATTATGTACTACTACTGTTCCATTGCTGCGAACGAGTAGACCAACGTGTAAAGGGTGTTTTCGTTTTTTGCAACATTTGAAATTTTACAACATAATTCCTTATACTACGACGTATTTCGTATAAAATTAATATACGTACGAAGAATCCGTAATTATCCAAAATAAATCGATAAAACTTTATACATTCTTTAAATAAAAGGTAATAACTTAAAATAAAATACTATCCTTTATAATACAGCTAATAATATTTGTCTCTATACTTGATATTAATTTTACTACGTTTTCTTGTTTCTTCTCTCTTATTATTATTATTATCATTATTACGCTTTCTCTTACTATTGTTACGATTTCATTCTACGATTTAATATAACATTTTATCTCTGCGAACGAATAAAATTTGATTCGATTATTAATTGTTGTCTTAAATTTGTAACAGTATCTTCGATAAATTGTATAATTACAATATGGAACAATTTTCTGAATAATATTATATAGAACTGTAATTCTAACGAATTGTCTAATACAATAAACGATTTCGGAAGTAATTACAAACTTTTCAAAGATAATTATATATATATATTTTTTTTTTTTTAAATAATTTTTAAAATTACAACTGGCCAGGTAGCAATCCAGCAATTGGAATGAAACGCGAAATAATTTGTTAGGGAGTTAGTATCCAGCGATAGACCCCACTGAAAAATTAGGCTAGATCAAACGGTCGACTATGTTTTTATGAACATCTAGACTAGTGTCAAGTAGATTGATCGCCAGTACGTTTGAGT
The DNA here is from genome assembly GCA_032883995.1 of Coronaproctus castanopsis. Taxonomy (NCBI): domain Eukaryota; kingdom Metazoa; phylum Arthropoda; class Insecta; order Hemiptera; family Monophlebidae; genus Coronaproctus; species Coronaproctus castanopsis. The sequence goes on along the minus strand of CM065052.1, from coordinate 108,271,103 downwards.
GTGTTTCCAAACGGACGTTTGATCTCGTCTTTCACATATGGGATATTTAAGTCTCGATGTAACGTATGGTTCGACACGTACCATGGTCGGAAGACGATGAGTCTTATGACCTCTGAAACCGTTGTATCCTGTTTATGTGTGTATGTTTTGCGCAACCCCATAACATTAAACCGTATGTCCAAACAGGCTTTATAATTAAAGTTTGTTTTCTAGTGACAAACTGGAGTACCTGCCGAGGAGCCAATTTAATTTGTGCAATTTTATATCTAGCTATAAACTCGTATAGAACAATAATTAGTTAATCGTCATGGCCGTTGTTAAAAATTAATAATATCTTCTCGATAAAAGTACTCACTCGGTAATTTATCTTCTTTCTCGTATTCTTAACGTGCCGATCAGCTTACGTTCCTTCCCCCCCCCCAATATTTAACAATATGAATTGGCTCGTCCGGGATTCCATTTATACCGGTCACATCTTCCATCCTGCAATGCAAAGGTAATAATGAACTGGCCATAGTATCTCTTGTACCATATCGCATCCGCATCTGTCGTCATCTGTAATTTTCCATTTACCGTTCTCTCAATCATAGTTCTTATTCTATTCAGTGATTTCCCTATGGTGGCCATATGACAATTCATCGTTTAGATGTGAACATAGTTGCAATCCATTCAGCCTTTGCTCCCGTAATTTCAATTATCCTTCAACATTGATGATGGTAGTCGATAAACGTTTCGTATTTTCGGTCGATTTACGAAATGGTTATCTAGCGTTACTTAAAACTGTCTTTGTAATTCTTCGTCAGTTAAGACTACGAGTTTATTACTCTAGTATTTCTATTCTCTTTTGAATTCAGATTCAGCCATCTAAAAATGAAAGTATATAGTAGTATATATTATATATATATACATATATATATACATATATATATATACATATATATGTACAATATTACCCTTTACCGTGGAGCATCTCGTCAAATACGAGATGACAGCGACGATATTTAAGATTTTAAGATAGAATGACTGAATAATATACTCAAAATTGTTGTTTGACAGTTGTTATCGGAAAAGTTTCTTGTTTTTGACTTAATATTATATTTTTACAACCATACACAAATTAATATATAGACGCACACACACGTGTAAATATATAATATATATACATATTTGAATAATGGCAAATATATATTATCTATCACAATAAAGACGATAATAATAATAGTCATAACAATACCGATTCTACCACCCCAAAACCGAAAACATATTAATGCGAGATGCCTCAACGAATTATGTCTACGAGTGGTAGGAGGAGTATGTAGTAAAGTAGCAGTAGGGTATAGAAATTTCTTACATATAAACGCATAAGAAACGCAAAAGAGTATGTTCAAAATATCCAACGCCGAATGTAATAACGATTTTAAGGTTTTTGTGAGACCCTAGACTATAATGCGACAATAGGATACAATAGATTTCAGATAATGTCATCTTTGAAAGATTGGAAGCTATAGATATACATTTGCACACTATATATATATATATATATATATGCATGTGCGTGTGTGCAAGACGCGCGACACATTGTGCGAAGAAAATCTTATAGAAGAGAAATAGTAATAAAATTCCAGGTATAACGAAGGTTGAACGTACAACATATTATCCGATTGATATTTCACGATGATAAACGCAATAGAAAAAGATAAAAATTCGTAATGTGCACATATATATGTCTCACATGTGTAATGGAAAATTTCCATTTATTGGAAAAAGATAAAAGACCTTATCCCTTTAGCCCTTCTTAAACAACGTTAGTCGATATTTACCTGACCTACCTGGGACCGGATTATCGGGGACGATTGCGGTTTGTTCGTAGAGGTGATGTAAACACACGCGCGACTATTTACAAAATTTAAGGTACGTCGCGTTTAAATTTTCCTGAAGTCTCCCTTTTTATATCTGGGGACGATTAAAATCTCCGTCTCATAATATAAAAGAAAAATAATTCACTGGCCAACCTTACCGCATGCATTGTGCATAAATCTGTTTAATGAATAGGTGTGTGTTTTAGTGTGCGTACGTCCCTTATGTGACCTACCGCAAAAGATTCTTCACCGGGTATGGCAGAGAAACGAAGTTAACGGAGTGGCATAGAAAATATTTCTTTCTTTCTCACTCTTTCTATCCGCGTTGACACATAAACACAAAACACACACACATATATATATATATAAAATACATCTATGATCTATTACGTTAATAGTAGCAGTAGTAATCGTAGCATATATGAAACCGCGGTCCTATTAAAAATATGGTCGACCCGTATCGCTATCTAAACCGAATATCTTTTAAAACGTATAACGAAATTTGGAATTTATATAAACATATTATATGAAGGGTGTGTATGCGTGCGAATATATATATATATATATATATATATATATATATGTATATATGTATATGTATAAACATATAAGCGTGTACATGTGGGCGGATATGCAGATGAGTGTGTTGCATTCATCGTGCGCGATAGAAAGACGATGATAAGCGGTGTAATTAATTCCAGGAGTATGAACAGATAGGAAATTTATTTGTAAAATTTCTGACGGAACCGTCTGAATTCAAATATTTATACTGAATTAATCTCTTCAATACGATAACAGCACCGGTTTTCAATTTTAATTCAAAATTTAGGATTCAACAATACTATTGCTACTAGTACTACGGCATACAACACAAAACTGAAGGAAAACGCGTTCACTTATTCAAAATCATTGTAATTGTAGATACATATAATACATGAATATACACATACACACATACTTACGTACACGGACTCTATAACTTAAATCAGTGTGCGCGTAACATTACATCGAACTAATTAGTACAATGTATCCAACAACTATAAGAAAAATGCGGGTAATTAAAACGATTACGTAATATGAAGAAAAATATTTATACTACCCCGCTCATATCGATCGATATCTACAAAATTAATTAAATAATACGTGATTTAACAAAATAAAATACAACCCATACATGTATATATATCCCCGCCGGGCGGTACTTTGTACCTTCCGGGAGGTCGGAGCTCTAACCAGATGGGACTCGCCCACAGATGGCGGATAGTGGAATGTACAGATATGCAGGCAGCTGCGAATAAGACATTAGTGAATAAACAGTTGCGGACCAAGAGTAGCTATTGGTGGAAAACCTCATGCAGGTGATTCTAGTAGCGACATAATGATGTGTACGAAGATGTGAAGAGAGAGGATACTTTCCTATGGCTACCCATTAACCCTTGGGGCGAGTTGAGAGCGCCTGTATAATTATGTCTCACTGTTACTTTATCCGTAGTAAAAAACCACTGTCTGGTGGTTAGGATTCTAGTCCAAAGCTAGAAATAGTGATACGGCTGAAGGTAATGGAATACCTCCGTCGTTAACCTTTTCCTAGTATTGCATCCTAGAGAACTAATTATAATATGAGACCCTAAGTCTCCGGTCAGGCTGATTTTTATCCGCCAAGATAGCCTAATAGAGTACTAACAATCTGCGGAGTTAAAACGAGGCGGAAAAATCTCTGGCAACCTAGAATGTTAGACCTCGTTATTCCAGAAAGGTAAATTAACAAATGTAGCTTTAGCAATGAAAATGCTTGAAAATGATATATTAATTTGAAAAAAATAATTGAAATTATTATTGGAAAGAAGTTTTGCAAATTTTAATAAGCTTGCATATTTGGACATATTTTATACCCGTTAACTTGGTTAAAAAATGTTAGAAAAAAAAACAATACATCAACTCGATGATAGTCGATTTTGAAAGCCACTAAAAAATAAATAGAGCGTTTTACGAAAAAAAAAAACACCAAAATTAAATTTACCTAAACCGTCCGCTCGAATTTTGAATTTAGAATTACGACGTTATTTTCGGTGAATGCCCCCTTTCAAAACGTAAAGAAAATAGTGATCCGACGAATGAACGCGAACAAAATTCTACTCGAGACTGTAATACTCAAAACGAAACACGTCCCCCGCCACATCATTAAACGCACAATAGCGCACACTTATTTCTATTTCTTCCGGTCATATCTAGCGGCAGGTATTTTCAAATAAAGCAGAAGAAACATCCAAATTTCACTCCATTTATGCAGGCATGCCACAGGGATTTGTACTTATTTACCTTATGTACACTTCAAGAAGATATTGAGTAGAGGCATTTGCGGATGACACAGTTTTCCTGTCGAAAAGGCTGCACGCAGTTGAAGCATCCGACCAGTTGTAATCTAGCTTAGATTTCTTCCAGGACTGGACCCGCAGAATCAAGATCAATACTTCTAAATCGGTGCAGGTGACTTTCACGACTAGACGTGCCACCTGTTCTCCTGTATACTTTGATGGACCTCTGTCACGAGACAAAAAAGTCAAGTATCTTGAAATGTCGTTAGACCGGCTCAGAAGAAAAGTAAGGAATTAAGACACAGGTTCAACAAGATGTATTAGCTTTTAGGAAGGAAATCTGAACTTTCTGCGACTTCTAATTTGATACTTTACAACAACATGCTAAAACCGGTGCGGACTTATGGACTACAATTATGGGGAACTGCTTGCAATTCGAGAATTAATATTATTCAAAAGTACTGAGATCACTAGTTAACCTGGTACGTTCGAAATCAACCTCTTCGCAGAGATCCGACCGAGGTTAAAGATGAAATACGAACATAGAGCGCTCGGTACCGGCAAAGACTAGATAAGCAGTCTAATCCGCCGGCTATTAATTTTCTAGATAATAGTGACGAAATCAGGCGAATCAATCGACCAACTTCCATCGATCTTCCACACCGTATTCGTTTCGTCAGAGGCCTATTATGCCTCGCAACCCAATTGCTTATTACCTGTTTCAGCTAGACTGCAATTTATCCGAAAATAATAACAAAAAAAAAATTATTTCCCAGCAAGCGGAAATTTTCTTCTAGGTGATATAGTTCTGTCGTTTAATACCAAAAAACAAAAAAATAAAGAAAATGTTAACCAACCGATAATAATTTTCTTCCATTTCGAAAATTCTCGTCCAGTTGTTGATCAAAAAGTTGTTTTATATGCAAACAAACATATATATATATATATACATATATACATATATATACATATACATACTTTTTTTTTTATATGACACTGGAGGTTAAATAAACGCTACTTAATATAATATAAACACAATTTTCACACGCTAACTTTTCGTAATGTACTTTTCTTAACTGAAATAAATAGTAATAATGCTATCAGTGATAACGATAATACTAATAATGTAGTTAATAACATTATAGCGTGTTGCCCGAGCGAGTCGGATATGACCAAACTCCGGTAAGTACATATTATTAAAGGCGCTATAATAAATAAAATGATAACGGGAACAAGATAACACCTACGAAGTCTATTAAACAAAGGAAAAACCTTACGAACGAGCACGCTAACGAGACTAACCCGGTGATAATAAAATAAATAGTAAAAAATTTTAAAAGACAACTTAAAAATGGAGAGGAAATAAAAACCACCACACAAAGGCTGTACGCATAGTACGCATAGGTGTCGCATAGGACGTTCGAAAAAATTGTCAGCGCCATTGTTCGAAATTAAAAATATACTTACACACCTACACACATGCTAAGAAAGAACGCCTATGTACCCGGATACCAGTCGAAATTAACTGTTTCCTGTAATCGTATAAGTTTGTTGTTTTTTTTAAAAAAAAAAAAAAAAAAAAAATGTAAAGGGTGTTAATAAATTATCGTAATTTAAATGGACTTTTCGTATAATATCCACTTTCGCTCCGTATCTTCTGAAATCTTGTCCGCCAAAGAGGCCACATCATCGTCTTTCGTCTCGCGATTCAAATGTACAGACTAGTACGTCCGAAATAACTAATTAAGAGGCTATAATTTAAATCAGCCATTAAAAGCCGGGACGTCCAAAGGTGTTAATGGTGTCCAAATAGTCTGTATATAATCATAATTATACTTATACACATAGACACCAATGTCCGTGTCCTTTATAATATATGCGTATATATACATATACATATACATATATATATATATATATATATATATATATATATATATATAGAGAGAGAGAGAGAGAGAGAGAGAGAGACACCAAATCTTTACGTATCGGAAGAGTTTTTTTTTTTCGATTTTTATTTTTACTTACTAGTTGACGATTCTTCGAATAATCAGCTCGTTGAGTACCTGTCCTGAAGCATATAGATGGAGTTTGTTTGTTTATTTTTAATATGTAAATGTGTACGTTAAATTTCGATCATGTACTTAAGTGTGTGTGCGCTTGAGTGAATATTACGTGTATTATAATGGGTATAGTCTTTCATCGTGTAAACCGAACATATATAAATTACGTTTATTTCTGACGTAAGAGATATTGTCAGAACGAAGTAGTCGTTGTTACGTTCGGCGGTGATTTATCGTGAATTCTCGAATTTATTATATACATCTTCTATGATGAAGTATAAAGAGCTAAGGTATATGGAAATGAAACTGGAGGTCATCGGAAATTGCGGAGGAGTTTGTGTAGAGTTTCAGTTATGTGTATGAAAAATATTTAGAAACGATATTTTTATTGTAAAATGAAACAAGAAAAACGATTATTTAAACGACTGTATCATCATCATCATCATTATGTATATATGTATATATATATATATGAAAACAATGATAGAAGCAAACAAAATAAACATAGATAAACGGATGAATGGAGTTCATACAGACCCATAAACGGACGAAAATGCGTGCGGTAGAAAATAGATATGCAAAATAGAGAAAATTACATTATATCATTATATCGGAAAATTGTTAACGTGGTCCGTTAAAAACACACTAACACACGCATACATAGTCGTCTAGACACAATATAAACATTATAAGGTAATATATGAGCCTATATCGAATAAAATAAATTTATTACTTGTGCTCATCGCATATATATATACATATACATACAAATATATATATATATATTATATAGTAAGAAATGTGTAAAAAATAATATTTCGAAAATATTCACAGAATTGAAATTCGACGTAATGTAGCTCGTGTGGGGCACCATAAAATTATTTCCAATGATATATAGCCGTATTTAGTCAAGTATCATTATTAAGAGGAAGACAATAAAATGCGTTGAGTACCGAATTCAAGAGGCAAGATGAATTATATATATAATATAGGTTATATTATATATATATATATATATATATATATATATTTATATTTGTGTGTGTTTCTATTTAAAAATTACCTTGATATAAATAATCGAGTTATTCGATTTTTAAAAAAACCGTCCTCAATAAGGTTTAGATAAATAACGTAGTTCGAAATTATGATCCTCTCCTAATTATCTATACCGTCTTCGGACAATATCCTATCAATCGGTAATTGAGACTACTAGCGATCTATGTTCGGAAATAATTAAGTCGCTCCGGCTAAGACGTGTCTGTTTTGTTGTAATAATCGTAATATATTAGTTAAATCGCGGACATCGATTTTGAAGGCTGTCCATTATATCAGATCGTTATCGGTGACCGATGTAATTCTTTGTAATTACTATTTCAGCAGCTGTGTACGCTGTTAAAGAATTCATTTTTGTTTAATGTTAATACGCATTTTCGTAATGAGCGGCCGTTTCTTTGACTGAATAAAAAGTTATCTAGAATCGCGATATACACGAAATATTAGTGTCGCTTCGCATTTTCATTTTTTCGAATCAATTTCTAACACGAATATCTTATAGGTCGGAAACAGGTACCTATCGAAATCGAGTTCACTATATTTTATACGCGGGAGTTTTCACCTCCTAAACCTTGTAAATCGAATTTAGAATTTTACTCGCGCAAATTGATAGCAACTGACCGAAAAGGTACGCTCAAACTCACGCTCGCTACAATACGAAGGAACCAGTCGAAAGTAGCTTACGATAGAATATTTAAGATTTGAAAAATTATAACGCGAAATGGTGAAATATTATAGACAGGCGTGTCGAGACGAATAGCTACGAATTTACTACTATTGTATCGTCAACTCGAAAGTTGATAGAAAAAGTTCGCCTGACGACCGGATAGGAGACGTCTCCTTTGACGAAGCTCATGCGGTTTGCCATTGTCATACATATACTTCGCCAGAAAGCTAATACTAATTTACGGACCAATTGGATGGACTAACGAGTTGACACACACACATATATATATATATTATATATATAACCTTTAAAATATTGAGATCAATTGTTCGATTCATTTATGACTAGGTGTCTACCCTTAATCTTGAAAATTTAGATTTCAATCCAGCCCGATTTTCGTACTATAAATTGCAAAATCTTAAATCGTTAACTCACGCTATGTGGGCGTGATTATTATAATATATATATATATATATATATATATATATATAATAATATGTACACGTGTGTATATCACGAGGGTCCACCTATATATAACTACTGACAAGTTTATCGGATATATTCCGACTTCGTGTTGTGTTATTTTAACAGGCAACTCGTACAAATTAAACGTATCATAATTATATAATACAATTTATAATTAATTATATTGAATAAACTTCAGTTGATATATTATTTAAAATTTATTTAATTTAACGCATTGTAATATTTGCGTACGTGTTAAAATATACATTTGCATAAAGAAATACTGCCGTTTTAATGAAAAAATAAGTATAAAAATTATTAGCTTAACGATCGAATTGAAACTGCAATATGACCAAATTGTATAAACTTCGTTATCCGTCGTGCAAATTATACTTACGCGACTTTTTGAATTTCGCGTAATTTACCGCAAACATTATCGCTTTAATTAATTTTCAGATTTTTGTTTCTTCACTTATCATCGGTGAACCGGTAGCAGAAATAGAACTAAATCTGTTCGCACGATTAACCAATTCTAACCTTTCGTCTGCGCTTAATCGTATTCTCAACATTTTTCGAGTGCTCTATAAAAATGTATTTTATCAAATTACCACGTGTACACTCGATTCTTTACATAGTAGAGTTCCGGCATGAGCCTCACCTCGACCGCAGTATTAATATTAAAATATATGGAGTTTAAACTCAAATACGATAAGCGGCGTAAAAAAAATATAACAAAGAAAAAAAATCAAAAACTTGACGATACAAAGACAAAAAATATAACAGCATGCGTAAAAGTTAAAACAAACAAATAAATAAATAAAAGGATGAGAGAAAAAATACAAAACAATATATATGATTAAAACGTACAATAAGTATAAATATTAAAATAACCATATAATTGCGAATAATAACAATTGAACATATTTATAAACTATTATCCGTTCTACAATGACTTATTCTAATTCTAATTTTAAACAACTTTTTCTTGTACAAAATCGACGTTTAAGATGCATTTTAAATGCATCTCGTTGTTATACCGGAATATCAGATATGCGCAACATGTTAAATAATCCATATATTAAAGACTACATACTTAAATTAGCGAACGAATTTTTTCAAAACTGCAGTGTACATAACTAATTCCAGGCAACTTATGTTCACGTATAGCAGGTATAAACATCGTCGTATTAAATATAATTTCTTGTAACGTACGCCATTATCATTCTAACAAGGTCTTTATATTCAATTTTCTAAATATATACATATCATCCTTATTCAATACGCACCGTTCGTATACTTGTTCGAACGTTATAAAATAAAATTAAAGCCGGAACGATCGATTATTATATGAAAATTCTTAATTAACGAATATTTCTTTAAAATAAATTACTTTATATAAATGGAATAATAATAATAATAACCATTATTTAGCGTAACTAAATTAACAATTTATAAATATATGTTACGGCTAAAATCAATTTCTAAAATTAATTTCGAACGTACACGTACTAGGCCCGTTCGAGCGAACGTCTCTCCCAATTTTTCCCAGCTGCGTTTGTTGCGTGCCAATCTATACAGAGCTCTTCTGGAACCCTGGAATTTTTTGAAGTCGTCATCCCAAGTTGGGATAAATACGTACGACTAAGCAATATATAAGGCGACGTGCACTAAATAAAATTAGGTCCCCCAAAAAATCTACACAAATTCCAACGTGACACATCGAGATTGCGCGAATCGATAATCAATACGGGGCTACTCGGTGAATCACCGTATTAAGAGATACGCTTATTGAGTAGCTTTCGTTTCGAAGATGGCGATTAGAGGCTTGCTTGTCCTTGTAAAGATTCGAACTTAAATTTGTACAATAGAACGTTAAGTTGTTTCGTCAAAAATAATAACGAGAATTGACGAAACGATATTGCATATATAGATAGTAGGGGAGAAGCGATATAAATCGCGAAAGACGAAGTATCGTTCGCGAAGCGGTTAATTTTATTAGCCGACATTCGGGATTTCAGCATGCCGAAGAGAATGTTCGAAGTGTAAAATTGCCGGAACACGATATATAGAAAATCAAGATACGACTGATTCCTACATCGGATTAGCGGATTAAATTGGCTAAATATCGTCGTTATTTACGTACGGCGAAAAACTACGTTTTAAGTGGCGTCCGCGGATATCGTCGATAATTATCTTCGAACGAGGATATTTACGCCGTGTCAAGTACGATAATAATAATAATTACTTTAAGAACGATAATGATGTACGGTTTGCTTGTAAACGATACCATCGTCGGATTTCGAAGAGATCGTTTAATACTTCGCGGCATCCCTGAAAAGGGACTGACTAATAACGTCTTCGGAGAAAGCATCGGCGGAAATTATTCCAAACGACACGCGACCGACTAATTTCGGAGAAAATTAGAAAATCGCAATCTTCGAAACGGAGTCTAGACGGAGCGCCGACTAATGCTTTATAAGCCTCAATACGATGACTCATCAAGTAGTCGGCCTATATTCCCTCGATCTAATTTCGATATATCGCGCGCGGGTCCAGTTATCGTAAGCATTATGTATATTCAAGCCTATATATGAGCTAACGATTTAAAATTTTGCAATATACATAACGAGGAAACTGAACTGGATCAAATTAAGAGTAGATCACTCGTTACATACGTAAATTAATACGTAGTCAAAAATTAATCGAACAACTGATCTCGATAAATATATTCGATATATATATAGGGTGACCCAGAGAAGACGGACGTGTTTTTTTTTTAAATAGCGCACTTGGTAACACACGATACGAAATCTGGAAGACTTGAGAACTCGGATTTCTGAAGAAATTTCAAAAATTCAGGCGAATTTGCTCGAAAAAGTCTTCGAAAATTTTCTAAAAAGAATGAACGTTTCGTAGCAAATGACGGGGTCATCTGAATAATATTACATTCCACAAATGATTGTAAGCTAATATTTTTAAATTTCATTAACAAATTTAGGTCGAGTAGTTTTTGAATTATTCAAAATCCAACAAAGCCGTCCGTCTTCTCTGGGTCACCCTATATTTAAAGTTATATATATATAATATATATATGTGTGACACGTGTATTGATACGTAATTACGTATATATTAACTTATACATATATTTATATACGCACGGATTGCGGTTACATGTTTCGAAAAGAAAATATAATTGGTAAGATAAATTCGAAATCGTCTCTTACGATAATGAAGAAGTGGGGAAAATTATAAATTACGGATAACTCGGTCGCAACATAAATGATCAACGACGCACAGAAAGATAAAATTTCGAATTGGAAAAGCTAGAAGCGCATTCCTGAAACTAAAGCAAATGTTACGTAGTAGAAACATAAATAATTAAATTAGAAAATCAGATTAAATGATATATATGCTGGGTATGGTTGTATATCGACGCAGCAAAAATTGATAGACGGATTTGAAATGTGGTTTTAATATTTCGAATAAAGTGAACATATAGTTCGAATAATTTTGATACTATCGGTAGAAGACTTCGATATGACGAAGGATCACTAGTAGGTTTACCTGGTTTTGGTGTCACGGTTACTTGAGCGATTTTCCATTGTGATGGATAGTAAGCCAACCGTATGATAGCGTTTAATATTGCGGTTAATTGTACTATGCCCTTTCTCGTTAGGAATTTAAGCATCTTTCCAGTGATTAGATCATGAAGCTTTTTGCATTGATAAATTACCCACAATCACTTTCTTAATCTGCGACGAAGAAAACGGTTTTATTGCAAGATACATTTGGAAGGGGGCAGTTCAGTCGAACTCAATTTCATTGTAGAATAAATTCGATCCGTTATCGGGTGGATGTGCTTTAAACACATCCTTTAGCAAAAACTTCCGCCTTTTCAAGATCGCTACGTGCCAGTTCGCCATTATGTTTTCGCAATCACTTTTCTGTGGCCTCTTAAGAGATTTAGTCGCCTTCCACAATGAATGATCGTCATTTTTAGTGCCCATGTTGGAACGAATTGATCTTAAAGTGTAATTTTTATGTATTTTCAGTAGCGCGCTTAATTTAATTCTTTAGTTATTTTATTAAGATCACTTTTGTGAGCCGGTGCCTTGATATCTGCTACAATTTTCTAATTTTTCTTTTGGGCATTGACTCTAATAATGCGTGGGTAATTTTAATATCGTGAGTTGCAGTCTCCTTCGGGATACTTAACCATGCCGCTTTTGTAACGTGTGATTAAAATATTCAATCGCTTCGTCAACATCGTCGCCTGTTTTTAATGGTACTTTGTAATCAAGCTTCTCTTCAATCATTTCGTGAACCTGGTTACAGAATCTGACGTACAATTTAAGTTCGTTCCGAGAAGTTTTAGACGTGGGACTCAGTCGCAGTTCCATAACGGACACGAGTGATTTCATTTTAATCGTGCATCGATATATTATTTGAAAATTGCAGCAGTCTATTCTTTTAAATTAAGAAGGACGTTAGTGCTTAGATTGAACTATGTATATAGGACTATCAGTCAGTTTTATTGTTGTAAAATTTAAATTTTGTTTTCTAAATTATTACTGACTTATTTTTAGTATTATAGAAAAATGATCCGATAAAGAGTTAACTGATGTTTCAACATTAGTGTATAAAGTATTAATACCCTTACATGCGGGGAAAAATTAGTGGAAAAATTTCGTGAACCTGGTTACAGAATCTGACGTACAATTTAAGTTCGTTCCGAGAAGTTTTAGACGTGGGACTCAGTCGCAGTTCCATAACGGACACGAGTGATTTCATTTTAATCGTGCATCGATATATTATTTGAAAATTGCAGCAGTCTATTCTTTTAAATTAAGAAGGACGTTAGTGCTTAGATTGAACTATGTATATATTTAAATTTCATTACGCGTTTATAGTCGTTGATAAATTTCAAATTATGTCGATTTAATATAATTGTAGTGATTAGTCTTTAAACTGTAACACGACCTGTACAACTTCGTAATTGCGAACATGATTATGAAAATGTTCAGAATATTTGTAATTACTATTTAAATGTTTTATATTTCAATAACTGGAGAAATAGATTGTTTCGCATTTTACGAACTATATGTATTAAATGTTATTATGTAATCAATTTAGAGTGATTGAAAATAGATGAATATATTAACTTTGATATATTTCACTGTTTTTTTCACGCGCGCCAGTATTTTGTCGAAAATATTTGTCGTTAGTCGTTTTCATTCTTTTGTAAGATGTTTAAAGTAAATAAATATATTCGTTGTATGTGTGTCCCGCATGATTAAATAAATAATTATATATATATATAAATGAATAAATACGGGTATGTATATACAGAAAACGAGAATATATATATATACATATATAAATTTATACAAATAAACTAGAATACGTCCATATATCGATTCTAGGCAAATAGAAACAGCTGTCCGCCGTTAGTTTGGCATTTAGTTCGCGGTTAAGAAAGTTAACCGCGATTTTCAGGGTGCTTACAAACGTTTAACAGTCTGGACAAAAGGTCGAGTGTCGTTTATCTTCGTTGTAATCACATTCCGCCAAAATGATCAGAAGAATGAACCAGAATGAATAATAATAAAGAATGAGACGATCTAAGTAAGCAGCATGATGAAGGAAAGGAAGAAAATGTAAAGCTAACCTATATTTCGATAAGCATCTTTTTACTGTAAAACCGAGACAATTTGCTTTGGCCCGCGTGTATCGCTTTATATCGTCGTGCGAAAACCGCCGCAGCAACATTGTTGCGTAGGATGGAATAATCGCGATCAAACGACGACATAAAGTATAATGTAGGTTATATAGTACCTTTAATCAGCTAAATGGAGCTGGGGAATTTTTAGATTTTATCGCGAAAATAGTCAGATCGCTTCTACTATTTATTATTTTCGAGGCTGAACGATATTTAGAGCAGCTGATGAAATTAAAAAGAAAAGATCAAAATGAAAATTAGGAACATTTTTTGATTTTTAGTTTTTGTGAAATAGTTCGTCCTCATCTGTTACGTACCTGACGGACGGTGGATTCTCTCGAAATTACGAGATTCGCCCGATAATCTAGTATAATTCTTAGATTAAGTCGTAGATATTTATAAAATAGAAATCTGGAAAAAGAAGAAGCATTTATTTGATTAATTTAAAGAAACGTACCCACGCCCAACATTTAGGGGTAAATAGTCTCCCGCAGGGTTGAAGAATTGCGTTTCACGCAGCTGGAGATAGGAACGCGCACAGGGAATAAGTAGGGACGAGCCTAAGATTTCGGTCATTGCACTAAAGAAGACGACTGCAGATAATTACGATACCACTTTATAATAAATTATAACAATATTTAATATTAATCTTACGATTATGGAAAAATTATGAAAAATCCCGCTAACAAAATGGAAACGTACGATATGCGATGGTGATTTATCGTAATACTGACGAGGATTATCGAAGACATTTTTCCGTTAATAAACTGATCGATAAAAAAGCGATCGGTTTATTCGATGAAGTAGGAAATTTCGGTATAGAATTTAGAGTATAATTCTACGCAGAAATAATTTCGTACCAGTTTTGAAACTTTTATACGTATTGTCGGAAATCGCGGATCGAATATGATTTTAGGACGAATGACGGTAGAGTTAAGGAGTAATTTTAAATACGTTTAGCGTATTTTACGTGTTCTCGTTTATCCGGACCTGAATATCGAATTTAATCACTCGATTTGCGTAGGTTTATTTCATTTCTGACGCTACATTTCAATAGTATACTGGAAATTCTTTGCAAAAATTCTAACTCCGGCGAAATACGAAATATAATTTGTATCTAAAAAAAATATTTTTTTTTTTTGGTTCAGGTTTTACCAGTTTAAGTGAACCGTTCAATATAAACAAATATTATTATTAGCCTTAATAAAATAATTTAAACGCATGCAAGGAGGTAGTATTAAGGTCTTCAAGTTGTATCGCGTATTCCTTGCTAATAGAAGTTCAGACAGAAAGCTATCTCTATTTTTGCATTTTGGGGCGGGACCAAATCTGATGTTCGATTATCTTCAATATCGCAAACTCCACTTCTGATGGTACCTAATAAGATTACTTAGGTGTAGAACTATGATTACATATTAATCGAACAAACGCACAGACGAAATCTTTACGGAGAAGATGTCGATGTTTAAACCAGGGCTCTTTCGGAATTGTCATTTGAATATAGTTAATCTCGGTAAGAATTTTCTAGAAACGGTTTTAAATTTTTACAAAATGACTTTATAAAAAAAAACAAAACATAAACTTGCAACAGAAATAACCTGTTATCGTCTTATTTTATTACTACCTATACGTTTTCCAAGTTCTACGATATTTACGACTAGAATACAACTATTTATTAATTACGGGAAAGTACTACCCGAACATTAAAATTCGGTTTAGAATAAAACAGAATAAAACGGGTTTTTCGGATGATTAAGATGACTGAAAAATCCACGGAGGAAAAAAGAAGGTATTACGAAGAAGGAATAATTATAAAAAGGCAATTTAAGTAATCCAGAACGAATGCGCGAAAAATATAATCGTTTTTTCAATATTTTAAGTTATTATTATTACCATTATTGTTATTACATTTTACAGGCATCTGCTTAAGCGTGCCACGCGTAGCTGGAGAATGGGAGGACTGAGGAGGTTAAGCGAGAGAATAAATTGAAACGTATTTACGACAGGAAGAATCAGTAAGTATTGTTGGTAACGAAAGCGGGACGGTGAAAACGTCATAAGGGAGTGACAACAAGACGTTGATGGATAATGGTTAAGTTGTTCTCTTAATAACGCTATATTTGAACAAATAATATTGGCACAACTGTTGCCAACTACCAACTTTATCAAATTAAGCTCGTATCGATGAACGGAATAAATTTTTATTAAAGAAAAATAAAAAGGACCGGTGTTATTGAAAAAAAAACACCGATAGTACGATTCTACGGACTCGATTCTATGGATTCGATTCCGAATTCTTTATTTTCGGTAGAAATTAAAGCACGTCTCGTTCTCTGAACTTTTTTACTACACCGCTGATTATCCAATTATAACAAATGAATTATATTTATATCGTCATAAAATTTTACATACACTTAGTTCTAACCAATTATCATTACAAATCGCTGACATGGTGAAAGATTCAAAATTATCATATACGGATAGAAATTTTTCACACAAAGTAAAAGCAACAAAAATGAGCGGGAAATTGTCACACGCTCTATTCGATCAAGTTCCACCGTACACGCATTCATTAGCTGAGAAAATTAATTTGAAAATCAACGAAGACCCGTGTACTTTGAATTCCAGAACATAGACGATACGAAAGCAATGAAGATTAGTTGAGCATTTTAGTACTGTTCATAGTAAAAAGGTGTTGATGTCAACCCGCTATCAAGAATGTAAGGTGAAGCAGACGATAAATAATTTACTCACTTCACACTTTCGCAATGATTTCACTCGTAGATCTTACAACACCCTAAAGAGATTAAAAGCCTTATATCCACTCTCAGGCTGAAAAATTCATCACGATCAAATTAGCATAAAAATGATCAAAAATCTACTAACAAAAGCAATAGTCGCCCCGGAGGTTCTATTTAATTCACGTTTACGCCTATGCTATTATTCTGTGTCGTGGAGAGTATAACGATACCTTTTTTGGCAAAAGATGGGAAAAATTCTTATGTGGTTCAAAATGTTTTGAGTTTACTCAGTAATATAAGTAAGGTTTTTGAAAAAATAATACTAGTAAGATTGAGGGCATTTAGTGTGAGAGAATCCATCATAGCTAATTCACAATATGATTTTATACCAAAACTAAGTACGACAATCCAACTGGCCAGTGTTTGTGACACATTTACTGATAACTTTAGAATAAACATTCGGGGTGTTGTCTTGGTGGACATAAGCGTTTGACACAACATGGCATGATGGAATCATATATAAATTAATTAAATATAATTTCCCTTCATATCTTGTATTTACTATTAAATCGTATCCGATGAATAGAAAATTCTACGCGAAACTGAAAACCCATATCTCTGATATAAGGTACGTTAAAGCTGGGGTGGTGCCTCAAGGCAGTATCT
Source organism: Coronaproctus castanopsis (assembly GCA_032883995.1). Taxonomy (NCBI): domain Eukaryota; kingdom Metazoa; phylum Arthropoda; class Insecta; order Hemiptera; family Monophlebidae; genus Coronaproctus; species Coronaproctus castanopsis. Next base: position 108,253,555 of record CM065052.1, on the reverse strand, counting down.
TAGACCAATTCCTTTTTATTATATATATATATATATATATATATATATATATATATATATATATATATATATATAAAAATGATTTGCCGAAAATACCAGGAGTAGATATAAATCTCTATGCTGATGACACCTCTCTAATGGTAGATTCTTATAGAATAGACAGTATAAGTAATAGATTAACTAAAGCAATTGACGTAATATCTAAATTCTACCGTAAATGGAAAATAAAAGTTAACGATGAGAAAACAGAGTCAATACAGACGCAGGCATTCGTTAAATCGTTTCCTTAAAATAAAAAACGTTGAACTCGACTCAAAGGAACATGTTAAGCATTTAGGCGTCATCATGGACAGAAAACTCACATTTACAAAACATATTAATGATTGTGTAAGTAGAACAATGCGGAAAATGGGTTGTCTAATTCCTATATTTAATAAACGATCTGCGCTATCAACTCGAAACAAATTTTTATTATACAAAAAGGTAATTTTCTATGCCTGCCAAATATCGTCTTATATTAGCAATTATAAACTGTGTGCAAAGAGTCCAAAACGATTGTCTACGAATAATTTTGAATAAACCTCGCGATGTAGTTCAATAAAATCTCTCCGTGATGCGTTAAAATTCCCTTACGTACAGGAAATGATTAAGAATAAAACGGAATTTTTTTTGCCGATTGTAGATATTCCGACATTCCAATGGTAAATTCTATTAGGCATTTTACGATTACCAAGCTTTACGACACAGGTATAAAAGATATAAGCATATATAAAGCACATCCTTCTACAGTAATACACATCCTAGTTCTAGTATTAATAAATAAGCTAAGATATTTATAAGTATATTTTTTTTTTTTGGTACGGTAAGAGTGTACGCACTCTGTTATTTTAAATGAGCAGGTTTTTTGTATTAAAATTTTCCCTGTCATAAGGCGTCAATTTAAGTAATATTTTATAAGATTATATTTGGTATTAATTTTTTCTGGAAAGAATCGTCGATTTATTCGGGTACAGAAAATTCTATCAAATGTTAACTTCACTTTAAAATATTTAAATGTGCAAATATATTATTGCTCATTGTTCATTCAAAGAATTTAAATTGATAACAATTCTTACGCTTATCGCGGCGCAACATTTTCGTTTACACTACGAGTCAAATGTATCAACTCGTTTACAAATTGTTTAAAAAACGTTTCACGACAATCGTATATATACGGATAAATCGACCTGTAGTATTCGTGCGTTTATCGACTTTAAAATTATTACTATTTTCGTGGCCTATAATTTCTAACAACAGATTAAAGTATTAGGAAAGTAATAATAATGATATCAACGATAATTATAATAAATAATTGGATAATATTTGGATATGTTAAACGTTATATACCCGCCAGATTAACGAATTTTATATATATATATATATATATATATATATATATATATAAAAGATATTTCGAATTTAACAGGTCGAAAGGAAGTTATCCGGGTATTAAATTCAATTTAGCTTAGTAAAGTAGTCTGGAAAATATGAATTATCGGCTTAGAAATCCCTGTTAAGAGATGATCAGTCTCGGCACGCGACTTGCCACGCCTCGCGATTTATCCGTAGTTAATATTATACGCTTATACATATCTCGAAATTATCGTTTACAATTCCCTTTAGATCGAAAAACTCAAAAAAAAAAAAAATTTCTCCGGCATCGGGTGTAAGTAAGAATTAAAGCGGATAATATGCCGGTTTAAATAAAAGAATACTCAGGTAAGACTATAAAAATTGACGACCGGATATTTAAGGATATTTAGTTAGTCTACGGGTATAAATAAAAAATGGGGCTAAAAGAAGTGTAAGTTAGGTCAAATATAAATTACGACAGGAATGAAGAGTATAAAGATAGGGTATTAGTAGTAGTACAACTTATATATATATATTATATACACTTGTGTATATATTTTAATGTTTACTAATATATATATATATATAACGGGTGTGAGTGAATCGTTCCCCTAAAAAGGGATGTAGGGGATTCGATTCGACAGTTGCTCGTAAATTTCCGTCTAATTTACGAAGGAGGGAAACCATTAATTTAATGGCGAATAATATCGATATTAAGGGAAGGGTGTCTAGGTCGATTTAACAACAACACTACTATTACTTCTAATAATAATCATAATAATCCTTAATAATAATTATTATTATTATTATCATCATCAGCATAAGAACCAACCGGTAGTAACGACAACCCTATACACCTAATATTTACCTTGGATACGTCATTAAAAAATACTACAGGTATATGATACGAATACTAACACTGCCGCTGTTATTATGCTATTTTACCTGGATTCAGTTAGTTTTAAGTATTTATCCATTTTTTATTTTTTTTGGTACCGTCTTCGAAGTATTGGCCTAAGAAGTGGCGATGCTATAATTCGACATAAAATGATGGCGAGGCGACGGTTTTAAAAATAACCAATTGTCTCCGGTTTATCTTCATTCGCGCCGTTCAATCGGGTTGATAAAAAAAAATAATAATAAAAAAGAAATTCCGTAAAAAAAATCTGTTTAATCTTTACACACCTATTCGAAGGATATACGAATTTCCACTAAATAATAAGGTTTCAATTTTATTTTCAATATTACACACTTCTGTATTAATTTATTTTTCGATAAAGCTCCGATATTGTATATTTACTAGTCGTAATGATCGCGATTTTATAAATTGTTCGTGTACAGAAAATAATGTAAAAAAAAAAAAAAACGAAACGGGCTATATTTCTTTTTAATAAAACGTAATTTATTTAAATATTAAAAATTTAACGAACGTGCGGATTTAAAACTATTTAAGAAATTGAAAAGTAATAATATTTCTGTCTATTATAAGGTTAATTAAAAAAAATATCGGTAAAAAACGCTATATTCTTCAGTGAACAGGCCGTAATTTTACAAAGTACATAATTATCGAAAAAAAGATGGTTTATAAAAGATGATCGAACAATTTTCGATACATCCAAGTAAATTATTACAGTATCACGTTGGGTAAGATGTAAGGGGATCCCCATTAAGAAAAAAATCATCATATTTTTGCCATTTCTGGATACTTCGGTAACTATACGCCATTCCTCCTCTTCTTCAAACCTTCTGACGCCAATATTTGACGTAGGCCTCTTCCAATCTTTTCCAACGTTGCCTGTCCTGAGCTTCACTATGTGTACCCGACTTGTTTTATTAGGTCATCTGACCATCTTCTCGCGGTCTTGTTTCCTTTTTCCAGTGTATGATCGCCATTTCAATATTTCCTTCGTCCATCTTCCATCTGTTAAACATGCTATATGTCCTACCCAGTTCCATTTTTTCGTTGCTCATATAGCGTTCAAAGGACTAACGTGTTCTTACATTCGGGTTCTCCGAATTGCAACATTTTCCCCGTAAATTATAAAGTTTGTTTTTTAGTGTATACTGGTATATCGCTTAATTTTGTATATCCGAGTAGCCGTTTCTGGAGAAAGTAACGTCGATAAAATTATATGTTTTCATATCCTACAGAAAAGGCAAATCACGTTCGGATGGTTCGCCAGATAGGAGTATGACGTGTATGAGCGAATTCTTTATCGCGAATTTGGTATTTTTGTTCTAGAGACGATGTAAATTAAACAATTTTTAAAAAGTGTGATCAGCCATACAACTGCAATTTAAAGTTAAGCAATCACCCACTGATTATAAATGGCGGTTAGAAAAAATACATTTCAGTATATTCGTCCTTTTCTTATACATTTGAACGTTATTCCATCTCGTACGCCATTTTTAATCAGCTCGAAAAGGGTGATATATATATATATATATATACTACCTGACCCGGCCACGTGGTTGCTGTGGTTATTATAATAGTTTTAAAAAATATTATGTTAAAATTTAAATTTTAAAGAAATAATGAATGAATGAATTAAAAAAAAAAAAATTTGATTTTACATTTTATTTATCTTATTATCCAAGTACCGTATTTATAATAAATAAATAATATAGAAAATTTTTAATTGATAAAATATAAAAATTAGTTTAGTGAATGAGGTATATAATGGTCGATTTTTAATTATGGCTCATAATATTAATTTCGATTATAACTATTTCAATTTTATTAATCGGTGCACAATACGTTTCGTTAATCTGTCCTTTGCTAATATGAAAGAAAATATTACACAGCACTATGATAATAAATAAATTAATATTATATTGATAAAAAGTGAATAAACGCTTCTATAAATACGTATAACACGTGCGGATAAACGTAAATAAACGTGTAAAATAAATTCTATAATCGATATGCAACGCCGTCGACGGTATGTTATCAACAGATTAACTAACACCGCCATCTGTTGGACACTTACAACATTAATCAATATTATAATTTTTTTTTTTATATTATAAAGATTTTATTGGAACTGTAAAACTAATTACACTTACCATAACTAATTATAGGAGAATTTCACATGTAGTTAAATTATTTTATAAAAAAATAATAAAATTAAATATTAATAAGATCCAGCTGATGTTTTCTTTTCAGCCGTCGGGTATCATTAGAATCATCTAATAGTAAGGTGGCTTCAACGTTCGGATGGAGATGAAGACGATTAATGTAGCTGTTTGACTTCTGGTGGATAATAACAGGAACTGGATCGATTTTGAGATCGATGCGAAGTTGGGCGTTCGAGACAAACCAAGGTGCTCTTGAAATCATACGCATGAACTTGTTTTGAAATTTTTCGAGAATTTCGAGATTAGATTTGGCTGCGGATCCCCCGATCTCTGCACCATAGCTCCATGCTGGTCGGAAAATTGACGTATAGATGAGCCTCTTGCTTTCGAGACTAAGCTCAGAATTAGGCTGAAGGAGCCATCGAAAGTTGGAGAGCAGAAGGTCCAACATTTTCCGTTTTCTTCTAATATGCTCGTGCCAATTGAGCTTACAATCAAGATGCAGACCTAAATAGCGAGCAGAGTTAGATACTGGAACCGGTTTACCATCCAAATAAGTTGGAATGTAACCATAGTGTCGGAGAGAAAAGTCTACTCGTACCGACTTGCTGTCATTTCCAAGTTGAAATATTGTCTACAGCTGTTTGAAGAATACATGCAGCTGTAACATAACTGCGACTATGTGAAATTATTGCAGTGTCGTCTGCAAAAAGACTTGTTGTCGTCTCAGGAGTTTGAGGAATATCCATAGTATAAAGTAGGAAGAGTATAGGACCAAGTACAGAGCCTTGTGGAACACCAGCGCGAATGGTAATGTAGTGCGTAGTCGCTGATCCAAAATGTATATAGAACTGTCGATCAGTTAAGTATGACACGAGTAGTTCTGCAAAAGCCCGGTGAAAAATATCTTTTAATTTTGTGAATTAAACCAAGGTGCCAAACTTTATCGAAAGCTGCACTAACATCTAGAAAAACTGCTGTAGCAAATTCTTCAAGTGCTTGAGTTGCAGTATGTACAGCACGGTGAATTTGCTCAACGGTTGCGTGCTTTTCACGAAATCCAAACTGAACATCTGGTATCAAATGTTTGTTTACAATAACTGTTCGAAGACGCTGCGAAATAATGTTTTCAAAGATTTTCGCAATGATAATAATGATTTGTCATATAGCAAAAGAAGTCCCGGTAGTGAATCGAAATAAAACTTAGTCTATATTTTAAGTTAGACCTACGTATCTGCGCGAAATTTCATTAAAATCAATCCAGTAGTTTCGTAGATTAATCCTGGACAAACATTATGACACGAGATATTTATATATAAAGATATGTATATATAAAGATATGTATACATATATGAATATTGTATACGCGTTGCTATTAGTGTGTGCTACAAATAATTATCTACAGAATGGTGTCACATGTATTTAGGAAGCAATAATTTTCTCCTTTAACACTGATACTTCGTAAATGACAAGAATTATCATTTTTTCAATGTACCGGTTACTGTATTTTTTTAATTTTTTTCCTTTTTAAGTGTCGTGTACCACAACTTAGGTTTCATTAATATTTAAAACTCTACGATCGACTTCTAAATAATTTCGTTTTCTTTTTCCGTTAATTTCGTATTTATGATTATCTAATTCCAAATCTTCTTCGTGACATTTATTACTTATTAATCTTTATTATCATAATTATTTGCATTATTCTCGTTAATAGCGATTAGTTTTGGCCATAAAAGCGAATGCGTTCTACATCACCAAACGATTTACGTTTGTCGTAAATTTGTCGAATATCGTAAAATATTTTAACTATTTCTGTTGAATATTCGTCGGGATTCTCTTCAAATCGATTGAGTAAATTTACACTCCTAAGATACATTTTTGCAATGTCACAAATCGTCGATTCGTCCATTGAATATTTACCTTTGATTTACATAAATTGATAATAAAAATATATTCTAACGTTCTTTTTAATTTTTCATAAACACCCCGAATAAGGAGAGACCGATAGATTTTAAATGAAAAAAAAAAAATTAATTCATCTTGAAGGAAACTAAGCGTGGAAAAGCGGGTAAAACTTTAAACAGCAGCCATCATTAACGATCCGCAATAACATTTTGTATTATAAAGCCGCTGTATTAGTCAAAAAGAAATAACATTATTAGCATACCTTTCCGAAAACATACGGCCAACCGTATACCGCGTTTTTCATCATATACAGAGCTATTTCTTAAATTCTGAAGATGGCCAATAATGAACTGGGTCATAAGCTAAATCTTGAATAGTATCATTGAATGGCACCGACTGTTTTAAATCTATAAGTGATAAAACTTCATCTTCGCGAAAGCGATTCTTACATTTGTACAATTCTTAACGCATTAAGCGATACTAAATCAGTTAAATTTCAAGGCTTCTTTACGATGTTCAAGAGACAACTTATTAAAATTCAACCTTCTACTTTATATATTATTAAACGAGTAATTAATTAATTCTATCGATTTACTCAGCAGTATGAATAAGTAAAAATTGACGAGGATCTATCTTCAAAACTGTTTACTAATCACACTTCTTACGATAAAGTGGAAAATAAAGGACGACCCAGCGTGCGATTGCAGGAAGAAAAAGGAAAGTACGAACCACATTTTAACAGAATGCCCCTTAAGGGGGGTTGAAGGGAATCAGATTAGAACATTGTCGGATGTAGCGCAGGATTCATAATAATGAACTGAAAAATCACAATCCAGCCTGTTAACGTTCGTCTAATGTTAGTATTTATAATAAAAATTCCGGTAGATTTTTTTCAGAAAATTTTCTCTGTAATCTAATATTTCTACGCTAGAAAAATGTAAATAATTCTACTTTTATCTGTTTTTGAAGAAATCCACTATTATTTACCAAAAGAAAAAAAAAAGATTTTCCGCTGTATGGAATTCTGTTAGGTAGCGATTGTAAAACTCGCAAACATCGACAAATTCACACACATGTACACGTACACACAATTGTGGGATAATTTTTCATATTTATTAATGCTTTAATAAATGTATTTCGTATAGGCTGAATGCCGAAATTAAAAAAAAAAATATATATATATATAAGCTATAAACTCATAAAACCTGGTACCAAGAATATAACATCCCTACGTATGGCATTAGTTTTGGAATTTATTTTAAGCTTATTTGAAACAACAGAAACGTGAAATAAAAAAGAAAATGAGAAGTCAAAGTTCCCAGACTCAGAGAGATCAACTATGTCATTCTATTTGTTAAATATCTCGGTATTTAAAAAAATTTAACGCGCAGGTTTGAAAATGGACCTAGCTAACACAGTTTCTATACATCTAAAGACACTTACACGCTGTTCATCCGTTGTAGTGGGCAAAGTAGTAATCGGAAGGTTTTTCCGTGCGCCTGATACGATGATACGTTCTAGTGGGCATACACCTTAAAAATGTGCAAAATGCTCTATGCACTTTTGTTATAATGGTATTAGTTGAACGCTGGATGCTAGACTTGAAAAACTCATTGAAGTTTTCGAGATTTACCTATAAAGGACCGACATTAAAGAATTCCTCGAATACAAAAAAAGTCAGTAATGAAGAAGTTGTTAATAAAGTGAGTAAAAAAAACATCCACAATTATTCATCTGTATCCAAGAAAGAAAGCTGCGATATTTAATACACATTCTGAGAAGACCTACGTATGAAATACTGCGAATTATTATAGAAGTCACGGACCGTCCGTAAAATTCGAGGATGACCTACGACGCTGGTTTGGTTGTTGTTCGTCTATCGAATTATTTCGGACTGCTGCGTCGAAAGAGATTGTATAGCCAAGTTGATCCTTCGTAATGGAGATGGCGGATGAAGAAGAAGAAGAAAATACTTTTATTTCCAATTACGCTGTGTATTCAGAGCTTAGTGGGACATTGAAGAAAGCGAACGTCAAAAGAACAGACAATACGAACGAAAATTGCAATAAGAGTGTTCGTTATGAAATTTCTCTGGCACCTATAGTACGAAAACCGAAGAAATATAGAACGCATCGGGGGACATAAGGGCGGTCTAAAACCGCAATCGGGATGGACGGATATCACATTTTTCCGGATGCTAAGCGAAAAAAAAAACAAAAAGGTTAATCAATCGCGATATACTTTTATCCTCTGGTTGACGTTGATGATTAATACAATGCGGCGCCCTAAAATAAGTTTTCGATTCGATATTGGAGTTGTCTTCCCTGTACCGCCGATTAAGTTTATAATCGGGAGATCTTACAATCTCAAGCAGAAAATTATATGGTACCCTAAATCTTCTACGTGTGGGTCGTACAGCCGTATCACACAATTATCTACATAACCCCTCCACCAACAAACTGAACTCTATGCGGACATATATAAGAGAACCAACAGTCACACACTTAATCTACAACTGTCAAACACCACACAGGTTAAAACACAAAAAATTCAGGGCCCGATACGCAAAATACTCTCAAACAACCCTCAGTCAACAAGTAGAATTCTGACTTTTGCCAGAGAAAGCGGACTTCTATACGTATAAATTAAACCACTCCTTACGATGTAATAACCCTGGTAGTTACAAACGGCATACATAAAAAAAAAAAATTAAAAAAGTGGTTAAAATCATTACATTCTCTGACCGATTTGTCAATTGCGTTGTTTACATCGTTTGTTGTCAGATTATTTTATAAATAACCGTTTCTTGCTATTTTTTTTTTTTTATACTGTACATCTAATTTCCCGACATTTTATCTTTTTAATTTTATATAAATTTTATATATTTTTTTAATTTATCTTTTTATGTGCGCGCTCGAGAATGGCTTAATAGTCAGTTTTATGGTACTTTTATAAACAAAAATTTGTCGATTCTTAATTACTTGTTCGTCTTTTATTTAAAAAAAAAAATAACTACATTAAGCATCGTTCAAATTATTTGCTTCTTACTCGTAAATTCGAGATTTAGAACGTCTTCAGACGAACTTTGTTCGAGGAATAAATTTGAAACGTAAAATTTGTTATAATATATAGCACGCGCGTGAAGTATAATTATTTTAATTTTTATATATATATATATATATATTTTAATTTACTCTATACGAAATATTTAATATGACGAAAGCTTCTTCCCAGAAATATTCTTTATATATATATGTATATATATATATATACAATATTGAAAATGATAAACTGTTTTCGACCGACAATCCCGGTTTTAATAAGGCAAATAGGGATAGCAAGTTACACGAGGGGAGTAATTATTAAATTCCGACCAGTTGAGAATTTAATAAAACAAGAATCTCCAGATTCCAGCGTGAAAATATATGAAGAGCATTTATACGCCGTTTTAAATGTTCGTTACTTTTTAATTTGCGTGCACGTGTAATATTCGGGTTTGTCGTTCGAGAACGACCAATGTTTGAAAACGTGAATGAAATGTATTCGAAATTTCAAAATTAAAAGCTATTCTCGAAAGCTTTGTTCCTCGAAATTAAACGAAACTACCTTAAAGCTGGCATATGTACGCGTATTATATATACATACATATATATTAAAATAAATATTCGTTATTATATAAATATATATATATATATAAAACGAAATATAAGTTGTAGTCCTATATAGTCGCAAATATAGGTGTTGAATATAATTCTGCGTATAGCATAAAATGATGTATATAAGGGAGATATGAAAAAGTTTTCTTCTAGAAGACTTTCATCGCCTGTAAAGCGCATTCTGGTCGTAATGGATTTTTAAGGAAAATCAAACGAACCGGATTATTGTCGCGTGTTTGAATAGCGAGCTTTCGAAATGAGGAAAAGATTTTTGAAATCTTACGAGTTATTTCAAAAACCAACGCGCTTGATTGTCAGCTTCCACGCGTCATTTTATTAGGACCGACTGAGAGGCAGAAGGAAATATCGCGCGAAATTCTCAAAGTGAAACTTTTTAAAGCGTAGTCCGGGAAAATAATTTTTTACCATAAATGTCGCGGTAGCGTAGTAGCGTTTGCGAGTGGAAGTATTAGTATAGTAAATAATAACCGTGTCGCGATGTAAAGCAGTTGCGTACGAACGTAGAAATGATGATAAAGCTTCGACGGTGGAAAAATGTTTTGAAAGAAACTCGAAAATAAACTAAGCCGTTTAAATTTTCTATTTTCCATACGAGAAATTCACAACGCCCATATATGTATATGTATTGCGCTCAATAAATGCGACGTTTGTTAGCTTAGTATATAACGTCGTGGGTACGTCACAGGATATAGAAGAGCACTTGACGGTTGAATGAGATATTACTGGAAAGCGAAGAAATCTTTTTTCTAGTCGAGGATGAATTTAAATTTTTAAATTGTTTTCCGCGTTTTTACTTTTCGGATTATTATTATTATCATCATCATCGTTGAAATTTTTCTTCTCGTTCGTTCAGTCGCAATTTAATAATCCGCAGATTTCCTTCATACGGAATATTTTAATCATTTATTATACGTTGATCTATTGATCGAACGTTTAGCAGCCGGAAAGTAACGAAATTTCCGCGCAGAAACTGGTTAAATTTTCAAAGGTAATATACCAATTTTTTTCGAAAATTTGTTTTATCGTTTGCTCGGGATGACGGCAAAAGTAATTTGCCGACTAGTAAATGCGCGACGTTCGCTGGAGGTGTGTACACCTGTCATAACTAGTTTTCAAGAGTCGTCAGACGAAATTCAATTTCCCGGAAGTTGATTTGTAGGATCGTCTACGAGAGCGTTCGTTTGTTAAGGAATTATTTCTCGAAATCGTTAATCCGTTTTTAAATTCATCTGAACGTAATATTTCAATCGGTCAAACTCTAATTATATCGAAAAGTAACTAGTAGCGGTTATAAAAATAAAAAAAAAAAAATGTACTCGATATATTATGTTAAAGTATATAAATACACGGTATTGGATTCGTTACATTAAATGGCTACCGGCATCGTCAGCCGTACTAAATGATAAAATTAACGAATAGTGAGACTTTTAAGCGCAATTCACTTATAACATCGTAAGCGCGCGCATCTGCGTTGCTTATAATTAGTGCCTCGAATGGTAGTCCATTTAAAAATAAGTCACGATGTTTGGCAATTTTTAGCATATAAACGAAAGAATCGATCTAGATTCTGTCGCTATTTATTTATTAACTAGCCCGAGGAAGCTTGTTCCCCGTTGGTTTTTAAAAATTTTTGTTTACAGAAACGTGTTAAAATTATGTACGAAGTAGTCGGAAAAATTCGTTCGTTTTTCCCATAATAAAATTCTTCCTAGTTGCACTATTTTAAGTTTACACAAGTCGAATGAATACATATTCTGAACGTTAAATTTTCGAAACTCGTTAAATTATTGAAGATAAAATAACGGGGATTATAAAAAAAAAATATGTAAAATGAATAATTTTTTTTTTGGTCGAGTACCATGTACTATGGCCAGAAGCACCCGAAAATAAATATGAGATGTTAGATGAGATTGATCATATTTATAGTTTGAAGAAACTAAAGTGTTGCTTCCGCAGCCGTTGGATCATCGGATAAAACTGTTTTAAAATGAATTACAGCTGAAGTTTTGCAGACGGTATACGGAATATTGCGGTCAGTCAAAAAATAAGCATTGGAGTGTTAAGGGTGTCAGAACGCAATGATCGCACAAATATGGATTTGTTTCATTTAAAATATGCGCATGAGTCAGTGCGAAATACACTAGAAAATGTTCACAAATCACTTAGAAATAACAAATCACTTAGAAATAATAAATCAGGTAGAAATGTAAAAATAACTTTTTACTTACTACTTTTTTTTTTTTTTGGCCCAGCTTGCGCCATTTGGCCAGTTTAATCCTTTATCCAAATGTGCGAATCATTAAATCGATTAAATAAATGTAAAAGTAAAAGATTGTTAATTGCATTTCGAACACATAATGCGTCACCACCGAGAACAATGTAGTATTAGCTTTTTATACGAGGTAATAAGTTAATCTATTTTAAATCTCAATGCCACTACGTTTGATAAAATTATATAAACTGACAGAGACAGAAGACAGTAGGTTGGAAACAATCAATTCAATACTCACGGGTAATGTGTGCCATTTTTGTACAACACTAAACAACATCTCATCTCTATGTTTTCGAAAAAAACCAATACAAATGACGAGGAGCGAACGACGTAATGAAATCAATTTATTTTACGAGTAAATTTTCTACAGCCCTACAGCAATATATGTATATTAAATATCGACTAATTTTGAAATTGCTTCTTTCTTTGCCAGTAGGTCATTTTAGATAACAGTAGATCTCATTATTATATTCATCGTAATACTACTCTACCGGATGCCATACCCGACTATAAACCTACGTCGGTGATCATAATGGCTGGCAATCTACTCGCCGTTATACCACCATCAACCACTATCGTTATCATCGTTAACCGATATACCGGAGTAATAACCTACACTAAATACTAAAAACAACAGTCTGCGGAGAGTGTTTCCTCCACTTTATGACACTGTTGCAAATAATTATGCTTACCAAGACTTTGATAAGGTAGAATTACTTGCTAACCATCATTTTAAAGTGCATGCCCAGAACGCACTCATGGGGACCAGTTATCATTCTAAGAAAGTTAGAAGTACAATCTGTAAGTTTATGAAGGATATAATCAAATTTCATCCGATATTAGCTATATAAAACCTAGAAAGGTTCGTGCTTGTATAAAACTTTTAAAAAATAAAACTTCAGTAGGTAAATATTTCCTCTATAATAATTAAAAAATTTCCTGCGAAAGCTATAAGATTACTAATATTATAAATGTTACGATTAAATACGGATACTATTCACGTACTTGAAGAAAATTGGTAAAATTATAGCGCTTCCAAAACCTGGGAAAGATTCTTCTAAGATCGATAATATACGACCGATTACTTTACTCAGTAATCTAGATAAATTATTTGCGAAAAATTAATTTTAAAGAGGCTAAATGAGTACGCTATTTGCCGCGATGTTATTCCTAAAGTACAATTTGGATTCAGGCCAGCTCATTCTACTACTCATCAAATCGCGAGAATCGCGGAACACATTACAGAAAATTTCAACCTGTAATAAGCACACTGGATCGGATTATGTTTGACATCGCTAAAAGGGCATTCAATACTACTTGGCACAATGGCATTATATATAAAATGATCGTAATTTTCCACCGTATTTAGTTAAAATTGTACATAGCTACCTAAGTAACAGGATATTTTATGTTGAAATTAATGAAACGCGTTCTTCCACTAAGACTTGTCTAGCTGGGTTACCTCAGGGCAGCGTCTTAGGACCGTTTCTATTTTGGCTTTATTTTTACAATGTTTACAAATTAAACAACATCGAAGTTGCTCTTTATGCTGATGATACAGTTTTATAGTTCATTTATACCACGCGCAATTAGTAATCGATTACAACAAGGATCTTCACGAGTTTCGAAATATTTCACTAAATGGAAAATTGTCATCAATCCTTTAAAAACAGATTCGATACTTTTTACTCGCAGACGACCTTTGTTACTCGATAAAATTAATATTAATGGCGATCTTATCGAGTATATGTCTAATTCTAATTTTAAGAAACTGCAACTTGTACAAAATCAATGTTTAAGATGCATTTTCTCATTATACCAGAATATGAGATATGCACCACATGTTAAATATTCCATATATTAAAGACTATAAATTTAAATTAGCGAACAAATTTTTTCAAAACTGCAGTATACATATTAACTAATAACGGCAATTGACTAAGATTCCAGGCAACTTATGTTCATGTATATACAAACGTCGTATTAAACATAATTTGTTGTAATGCATGGCTATTAGTATATTTGTAATATGTTCAATTGTTATTATTCGCAATTATATAGTTAAGTTATTTTAATATTTATACCTCTTGTACGTTTTATCTTTCATGCACTTCGAAGCGAGTTTATTTTGTTTTATATTTTTTCTTTTCACCATTCAGATATAATATTTTTTTTTAAATTTTTATTTCATTTTTCTTTTGTTTTAACTTTTATGTGTGTTGTTACAATTTTTATCTTTGTATCGTTAAGTTTATGATTTTTTTAAAAGTTATATATGTGTCGTATATATTTGTATGTTTATTTTATATATGTACTTTTTTTTTATTTGTTTGCGGGTTTTATAAATTTCCCCCCCGCTCATCATACTTGCGTTTAAACTATAGTTTATTTTAATTTTAATACTATGATCGAGGTGTGAAGCTCATGCCGGAACTCTACTATGTAAATATTTGCGTGTACACGTTGTAATTTGATAAAATACATTTTCCTTTCTTTATCCTAATATCAACTTAAATGCAAATTCCAGTATAGTTAACGCCAACACAGCCGACGCTATTACATCGTATGATGAAACTTCATACGCGGACAAACTAAAGGAGATAATAATAAACTTCTCTTATGACCGCGAAGTGCAGGATATTCTTTTTAATTATATAGCAGGCTTCAAAATTCGTGACTATCTTATAACAGCCTCGGAACTGTTTCAAAGTTCCAAAAATATCTTAGCCGCGGTCAAGCATTAGTGACCGTCGCGTATTAATTTTTCTTTCAAACGATACACCCGCTGCCGTAAAACTACTTTTTTCAAATATCTCACCAACAATTCCTAATGAAAAATCATCTTAAAGATAGAATTAACTTCTCAGATGTCTGTACACACGAGGCTGTGCATTGTGTCGTGACAACAGAGCGATTATAATAAGCTCTCCTGGTTGTGTGCGTCTATCTGCGGTAACGCAGTATAATTATTGTCTTGTACGCGACTTACATTGTAAAAAAATATGTATAGGTAAGTAGTCGCCTACCTCCGATACGGAGACGGCACTTAATAACGATGATATATTTATATACGTGCGGTGGAGGGTTTAAGAACCGTCCTAGGCCCGGTCCAAGATGCTGAAAAATATGTTTATGAAAATATAAAAATATACATACGCAATAAATCGTATAAAAAACTGACTTTTTGAAATTTATCACGTTCAACAAACAATAATGTACAACTTATTACAATTACGATCAGAATTTCTCTTTTATACATTACCGTACTGGTATTTCTTGCTTTGGCTCGACAAAAACATCAATAATATCAACCGGGTGACGAAATATTTAGTTTTGTAGTTAGCTAGGGACGATAGATATATTGCAAATTTGACAAGAATTTAATACCAATTTACCAAATTACTAAATTCCTTTCTCCTCTTGAATTCTATAATAAAATTCATCGTGTCGAGGTCATAAAGTCGAGGATTGTCCCGTTAAGCTAGATATCGGCATCCATGAGATGGTAACCTCATCGCCCTTATATATCGTGCCCGAAATTTCCACCCTCGTGAATATTATTTACAACCCAATAGACTTAACTATAGCCTCAGATTCAGAACATAAATGTTCAACAAAATGATCAAAAAACAAAATTGTCATTGAAAGAAATCTTCCAGCCACTGCGGTCTAACTTCACAACTAATGGTAACGATTATACGATTCCTTCATTGAACAACTTTTCTCTTTTTATTGACATGTACAATAAATTTACTGACGCAGTATCGATAGCAAATTCGCAGACAGCATGTGTGGTTTAATAGATATGTCAGAGGACAATTATTCACAGGTACAGGATTACCAAGATCAAATTTACAAAAATTCTGAACAAGTTGAAATCGGAAACTAAAACACAATACATATGATCAACGGCATATCTATTTTTACGTGGAATTGTAGCGGGCTGTATGCTCATTATGAAGATCTAAGCTATTTGATCTCAATTTGCAATCCTACCATCTCATGTCTCCAGGAAACTCATTTAAAAGAAACACAAAACGTTCATTTTCCTGACAATAATAACCACTCTCATGGGAGAGTACTTATCATATAACTCCCTTTTAATTTACAAATTATAACGATTAGAATTTTGGTCAAACACCCAAAAACACTTGGCTGTATATATCGTCCTCCTAATGAATTAATTTTAATGGGTTAGTTACAGTGCATATTCCAAGACTTACCCTCGTCACTGATTTTAGTTGATCACCTCAACGTTCACAATACTCTACGAAGTGGTAAAATTAATCATAAAAAATGGAGAACTCTAGAACAATTAATCCATAAATCTTATAATACATAATATTTATCTCACACACACACTTTACCGTTTCATACAAATCATGGCCCGCAATTGATTTAGTTATTACATCAGCTCAACTTGCAAACAAACTTCACGTATTCTGTCAGCTGGACTTGGCAGAAAGTAATCATACTCCCTAGGCTATTCTCGACATCACTCAGGGAACCGCATATTCTCAGCTAAATCACAACTTACTGAATTATGAATTGAAAAAATATACATACCTAATACTTCAAGTATCGAATTGTTTACTTCCAAACTAGTTCAACTTGCTGCAATCTGTTTCTCACCGAACTCAAGGCTTGTTCGGACTAAAGGAGTACCATAGTGGTCGAAAGGAATGCTCAACAGTCATACGAGACGGAAGAAAAGAAATTGCTGGCAAGTAATTCGAGCAATACTAATCACATTTTATACAAGAAACACTAAAACTAGATACATATTGAAAGCAATCTTGGCGAGATTTTACATCGAAAATAACTTCCTAAATCCCCACTTTCAATATTCTGGACTAAAATAAACTCCTTAGGACGCTCTGAGTCATTTAATATTTCCTCCGCAGTCCATTTAAACAACACATTATGCACAAACATCATGGACACGACAAACGGCTTTGCTCAACACCTAGCTGCCGCAGCAAATGAAAACCATCCTGAAAACCCCCTTTCTAGTCAACAATCCCTATGTACAAAAATAAATAACGAACCATATAATCAAAATATTATCAGATGTGGCGTATGTAGTAAGAAGTCAGTTGAGAATCGGTCTATTCAATCGTCAAGACGATTCAATAATGGAATGGTACTGCATACTCGGAAAACGAATGGACGTATAATGTATGAATACACATACGTGATGGTTTGTATTTTTATGTGTACATATGTATGTACACCCCCATAGGCTCATTCGTAGCATACTTGTACAACTCAGAATCGATTGGGGCTCGGATAAATTGATGTGTTTTGCTTCCCTAAGCGGAATAAAAAATAAAAAAAAAACGCGGAAAAAATTTTTAATTGTAAATTACAACCTTTTAAATT
The DNA here is from genome assembly GCA_032883995.1 of Coronaproctus castanopsis. Taxonomy (NCBI): domain Eukaryota; kingdom Metazoa; phylum Arthropoda; class Insecta; order Hemiptera; family Monophlebidae; genus Coronaproctus; species Coronaproctus castanopsis. Next base: position 108,235,849 of record CM065052.1, on the reverse strand, counting down.
TTACTTATATAAACATACCTAGGTTAGGTTAAATTCAGTTAGGTTAGAACCGGTCAGGTTTATTTCGGCTAGTTAGAAGTAGAATTAAAAGAAAAAACGAGAAAGACACATTTAAACCAGAATAACAAAATACCTAGGTTAGGTTAGATTCGGTCAGGTTAGAATCGGCCAGGTTTATTTCGGCTAGTTAGAAGTAGAATTAAAAGAAAAAACGAGACTTTCAAAAATGATTTCCGCAGATTTTTAACTTCGTAACTCGTTTAAAATAGTAATTTTTGATGCTTAAAAAAAAACGAAAATCGGGACTGTACAAGTATTCTACGAATCTACCTTTATGTTTACAATATTTGTTGCATATATAATATATATGTTACATAACACACACACACACACACACACACACACATACATATATATATATATATATATATAACGAGAATCCTCGTACTTTATATATTATCAATTTATTCTATTTAAAAAAACAAATAACAATACGGTGTTTATAATGAAATAGTTTATTTTATATTAATTAAATTAAATAATAAAATCTATTATATATTTATTAATTATTAACGAATCGGTTATTATATAAAAATAATAATTTACTCGAATATAAAAACTAACCAGATTTGTAATATTCTGATAATCGACTTGACTGAAACCTAATTCACAACTGAACTACTGAACTGAAATAACTAAACTAAACTGAACTAAAAATGAACAACCAACCACTTTTTAACCTTTTTCTTGAGCCTTGTTAAACAAAAATTCCTCGACTGGCCTCCTCTTCATTATTAACTAAAATTCACTGGCTAAACTAATTTACTGTTTTTTTTTTTCCTTGATTAACTAAAATTAATTATTGTATAACAATAGTTTGCCCACTACAAATTCAGTCTGGTTTTACTATAATAATAATGTATTTTACTTTAATTAAACAAATAATTATATATATATATATATATATTTATTATATTGATTAAACTAAATATTAGTTTTTCATTTCCCAATCTAATTAATTTAAATTATCATGACGTGAACGTGTGCTAAGATGGTCGAGTTAAATTTTAAAAACCACTAAATCGTTGATAATCTGTGTCAAAAACATGAAAACAATGGTAACAAAATATATACATCCCGGGTACGAGATTTGAAAAATATAAAATATTCTACTATCAGACTTTTTAAATAAGAGATTTACTAATCTGCGGGTGTCTTATCCCACGTAGTGGTAATTTATATTTATTTATTTTATATTTATGATTACCGATGGTACGATGAATGAGATTTATATTATATACATATATGTATGTATGTATGTAGATATTAAAAATATTGTTCAGCCGTAAAATTCGCCAGTAATTTGTAGCAAAAAGATTCTAGTCAGCTCTAGTAGAAGTTGTAAAAAAAAACGACAAAAAACGAATAAATATCGCATCGTAAAATCTTTTGGACGTTACCAGTAAATCCGATTGTGTAAATATAGTCCGGTCAAAGCGCTAAAGCTGTTTATATTTCATACGTATGTCAACAATGTGGATAGTACGCGGTATAATAATAAATCCGCACGGCTAGTAGGCCCACCCGTATATGCGGGTAGTGACTTATTTTAACATTTATTTGCATCGATGAACCATTTTCATTTTTATAGCGTTAAACAAAATTAGTTCCGTTGATAAACTTGCAATAATTGTATTATTGAAAAAATTTATTAATATCGTGAGCGTAGTACGAGACGTTAGGTAGATCCGGGTTTCGACTCTTTTACAAAAACAAATTTATTCGTAGTACAAAGCTTGAAACAATTTTTAGAATTAAAATTAAGGTGTATATATATATATATACATATTTTAATTTTAAAATACGTTCAAGTGTTATACACGCATACAAATATAATACAGATTATCACGTCAAAAGTAAACTGGGAGGTTGCATAAAAAATTCTGGTCAACCTGAAAATGTTCGTTTTGTATCGCCTATATATGGTAAATAGAATTTTCATTCTCCGTCTATTTTAAATACGTCATTAAAATTTTCCAGCGCGTTTATGTATTCGACATGTATGCTGAAAAGTTATACATAGGTGTGTGTATATATGAATATTAATAATAATTTTAGTCAAAAATTTCTCTTTTCAGTGATGTGATATTTTGTTAAACCCATGTAAAATAATAATAATAAACCGAAGATACTTTACTTAACCGCGTCGTCATTATTGTTGATTCTTCTAAATAATTTAAAGTAATAAAACTACGTCTTAATTAATAAAATATTGTCAGATAAACCACACTTGTGAATATTTCGTAGCGATATATATATATATTTCATAATTTACACATTTCAAATATTTGTTGTTTATTCTAATGGTTCCAAAATAATAAACTGGGTGGTCTCTATATAATTACTAGTTGACTATTTTGATCGAGTATAGTTATTACTTTATGTATAACACGTTTTCCTATTTTAAGTAAAAACTGACAAGAAAATTATTCTATACAATATTATTTTGTTATTTAAGTACGTTTATATTGAAATATAGAAGCCTATTACATATATCATATATGTTATTCAATAATGTGGATAAGACTGTTATCACGCGTTAAAATACTTCTCCGTACGTAAAGTGTCTTTTTATGTAAGTAACGAGATAATTTAATATATTTACTTTATTTTATATTTATTTATTTTTTTAGTGAAAATGACTGATGTTAAAACTAACATTTATTTTGACACCAGTATCAAACACATAAATGTAATTAAACAACTATTAATTGAATGGCATAATATGAAAGTAAAATTAAATGATGGATTATTTGAAAAAGTCCGGGAAATTGTTGGAAGTATCGGGTATTTTAAAAACTGAATTTACTAATTTAAATAATAATTTTGAAGAATTAAAGAGAAATACTGAAAGAAATATTACGAACATTGTTTCCGATTTAATTTCCGATAAAAAACAGACTTCGCTTCCAAGTTTAAGTTGTTTACTAATAGTAATTTAGTAACCAAAAACAAATTTGAAACTTTAATAATTGAGGATACTAGAAATTCTGAAAATAGGAATTTGAATACTGACCCAAGTAAAATTAACACATGCCAAATTGGTGTAGATATCGGCTTTGTAAAACAACGAAAAAGTAAATATAATAGGTGTTTAAGTGTCAATTCTAAACACTAAAAAAAAAGTAATTAATAATGTTACAAATATAAAAACAAAATTGCATCAAAGAAGGATCCGACGATCTCCGTTGTTGGTATTCACCATATCACTACAGAAACGGATATTTGTATGGCAATTTTAAAAACAAGCACCACCTATTAGCAGTCTTTTTCGATCTCTCCAAAGCATTTGACACCACAACGAAGCAAAAAATACTGACTACCATGTACAACTGGGGCTTCAAGGGTCGACTTCCACTTTTCGTCGCAAATTTCTTAGCAGATCGTCTCTTTAAAGTGAAGATTAAAAATAGAGTGTCGGAAGCTAAACAACTGCAAAATGGAGTTCCGCAAGGCTCAGTTCTTAGTCCGACTCTATTCAATATAGCCATCAACGATATCATCGAAGACATTAAACTCCCAATTAAAACGGGACTTTTTGCCGATGACTTAGTAGTCTTCCTAACATGTGCAAACATAGAACACGGCGAACACATCATTCAGGAAGGAATCAATAAAATTACAGCAAGAGCGCAAAACAGTGGTTGGACGTTTTCTTCGGAAAAAACAAAAGCTGTTCACTTCTGTAGAATCAAATCCTGTAAAAGTAACATACATATCCTACTAAACAACACACCCATTCAAACTACATCTCATATTCGCTACTTGGGCCTTTTCTTCGACAACAAATTAACATGGAGAGAGCACATAAATCAACTGACGAAGTCATGCACAACCAAATTAAATTTACTAAAAAAATTGGCACACACATCGTATGGAGCTCACCGTTCTTCACTGTTAATGATATACCGCTGTCAAATTCGCTCAAAATGCGACTATGGAATCCCCCTCTTTTCCATAGCATCCAAGAGAGACTTCTCAAAACTAGATACTATCCACAATTCCTCGCTTCGATTAATTACAGGCGCGCTCAGAACATCCCCAATATCAAGCATCTACTGCGAAGTCTCAGAATGGCCTCCATCGTTTCGACGAGATCATCTTACGGTAAATCTTCTGTTACGCACGATTGCAAATCCAGAGCTTCCAGCAACTAACAGTATAAAACGATCTCTTCAGAGTACATCTGAAACCAGATTATTAGGTTCAAGAGTAAAAAGAATTATATCCGATACTACGAAATCAATTCATACCGATCTATCAGAAGCTGATGAGCTATACAACATAGAAAGCAACCCTACAAAAATCCTTCCCCCATGGACTTCGAAAGACGCCGCATTCGATTTTACACTGCTCCCAAAAAAGCACTCTCACTTTGCCATCATCCACAATTTATTATCTCCCCAAAGGAAAAAGATATACTACTCCGACGGTACAAGTTCCGCAGAATCCGCTGGTTGCGCAGTGGTCTTTAATCGAAATGTGATCTTTTCAACTTCACTTCCACCGTTATTCTCCGCTCTGTCCGCAGAACTATACGGAATCCTACTAGCGTTGGAACACGCGGTAAAATCCTACCATCACATTATAACGATAGCTACGGACTCCATGGCAGCTTTACATCACATTCAACGGAAATCAAATCATCCGATCGCAAACTCCATAAATACAATCGTACAGAACTGTCAAACGGCGATAACCTTCGTATGGATTCCGGGCCACGCAAACATACCAGGAAATCATATGGCCGATCTAGCAGCAAAAGAAGCTTCCAAAATGCGCCCAGCACTGCGTATTAAGATTCCACTCAGTGATATCAAGGAAGAAACCAAGGGCCTATTTTATAGGTTGTGGCAAAAAAGATGGACGGAACAACAAAGTACATCACACCTGCACACAATAAAACCGTCAGTTCGCGAATGGAAGTTTCAACCTGAAGACCGAAGGGATCAGGTGGTGCTGTGTCGACTCCGGATCGGTCATACGCAACTTACACATGGACACATATTCCAAAAATTAGTCCCACCAACCTGTGATAGATGCGACGTTCCGATTACAATTCACCACCTCCTAACAGAATGTCCAAAAATCCCAAAACATTCTTCCTTAAATATTTCATCAATTCTGGCCCAAGATTCCCCATCCGTTTCATCCTTTCTTGTTAAGCTTAGGTCGGTAAACCTGTTTAACAAAATTTAAATTTGCTGGCCGCGCTCCTAGCCTCGCTGCTGTACATAGCGCGGAAGAAAAAAAAAAAAAAAAAAAAAAAAAAAATTGGGAAAAAATCACATTAAACAAAACAAATATTGTAAATTGCGTGTGTTCATTCGTCTAGAAGCAGAAGCATAACATTTATTAATGGAAGCGGGTTATTATATGATGGTTAATTGGTGCAAATGTAACATATATGACTATGTTCCAGTCATACGTTGTTTCAAGTGTTACCGTTTTGTACATACGAGCAACGAATGTAAAACTGATTTTACTAATAATAAATTTAAGATGAACGATGAAAACAGCTGCAGACAAAATGTCGTAATTGTTTTTCTCATGCTTGCTTACAACATGAAAAAGAAAAAGGTAGATATAAAACATATTATTACAAAATTTTACACACGACACATTCTCCTACACTTGTCCATTGTATATGAAAATTGTAAATAAAGTAAAACTTAACATTAACTATATAGCTAACATACAATTAATTCTACAAAATGTTACATCATTGCAAAGATGCCCAATCATTAATAAACCATATCATAGTAATTTTTTAACCATTATTTGTCATCCATATTTGCACGGTAACGTAATAACTTTTTAATTCACTCTAATTATGTTGCTGTCTATAGTAACATTAAAAATGTAAGTTGCACCAAAGTTTCTGATTACATTATTAAAGTTAATGTAAACGATATTGTCATTTTTGGAATATATTTTCCACCTCATACAGACTTGCAACGTCAATCTATGTTATTACTTAAACTTACTAAATAAAATTGGAAACAAAGTGTAATAATCCTCGGCGAATTTAATTCACGAGTAAAATTTCTGGAAATAAAGAATTTCAAGAACACACCTAGAAATGCACAGTTCGAAAATCTCGTGTATTCTGGTAATTTAACAATTAAGAATGATTACCAAATTCATACGTTTCAAAGTCACAATGGAAGAACAAGATTAATAGATTATATATGCTAGTAAATTATAACTTTAAGTATAAATTATTTAATGTTAACGTTCAGGAATTTCATCAGCGATCAAAGGAGTATCGATATTTTTGATATAAGTGTTGATAATTATGATAATGTACTTACCTTAAATATGGATTTGTTCATCAATAATATAAATGTTAATTCAATGCTAAATTTTGAAACAAATAAGAGTAAATCGTTTTATCTCTGTCTCACTTATTAATTATCGCTTAATATAACATCCCGTTGTCCAATGAAAAAAAACTCGTTTATTTCGTGTCCTTTTGTACAAGATAATTTTCCACTTTTATTCTGAAGCAATTTCCAGCCTGCTTTTTCGCAAATTGCACCACTACTAGATGATCTCGGAAAGATAAATGTTATATATATATATCTATAACATAAATATTTATATACATACACATTTATACATATAAAATTCTTCTTCTACTTTAGCTGTTATTGGAACACTTCTGGACAAGTGTATATATACATATATATATATATATATATATATATATATATATATATATATATATATATATACATACAACATATAATAAAGAGACACGCGAACATTTGCTCTACCATTTTAAAAATTGGTTTTAAGAAATTGCTTTACATGATTTCTTTACATTGCCATTGTGGTCCTTCATAGAGTTATATAAAGTCGGATCCTGATAACATCTTGCTTCGGCCGTTTCATAGGAAAGTCGTCCTTTGATCCTTTCGCCTCCTCAAAATCGTTGTAAAGATAGTTAGGATCTTTCATTACTATTTTTATTCTTTCGCATTACGACTATTATTATTATTACTATTTCATGAAAGCATTCGATTTCACAATCAACTTTCAAAAAGATAAGTCGGGAAGATTAAGGGATGATGTAACCCCGAGGGTCAGAGTGCATGACAAAAATCTCGAAGGGGTTCTGCGGTATGTAGAACCTATCGAGTACCACTCGTTTATTTCGGGACGATCCGTGTAAAATATTTCCACAAAGAAAAATGTCCACCAAAGAACGTATTTATACGAATATGTATATAAGTATTTATATATATATATATATATATATATATATATATATATATATATATATATATATATATATATATATATATATGTGTGTATTTTGTATAATGGATGCGTTTTTAATAAATACTGCCGACTGTAAATGACGAAAGAACATTAAGTTATTTGGAAATATGTAGAATAAGAAAAGTAGGATGAACCTATGAACCTTAACAGATGTGCTATTGTCGGTTCGAAGATCAGTCGAGGATTTTTAGAATCAAAATTCAATGATTCCGCGCTTCGTAGAAGTATTTAGAAATATGTATAGGCGAATCGCAATATGAATTAATTACTTCGGCCATATGTATATAAATGCGTAAAAATATACGCATTGCGTGTATGCGTAATATATATATATATATATATATATATATATATATATATATATATATATAAATTTTATGTTTTTTTCTACAAGTAGCTATTGCCTATAAGGCACAATTACTTAGAGATAATTATAAAGTTTAGCAACCTCGATGAACAGATTTTACTAATTTTTGAAGGCCAAATTGCTAAATACTTTTTTTAGTATACTTGGCCACATATGGAAGGACTGATTCCACGCGTCTAGAATTTTCTGTCTATAATATTTGCGTTGTCTTCTCTTAGCATTATCGGCAAGTATTTTCGGGTATGCCTTTGTGCCGTACGGTATACCTCATCGTGGCCTATTATCCCTCGACGACTTGGAATCCAGTCGAAAACGATGCCGGTGTTACGTTCACTGAATTTTAGAACGCTGTGCAATATTTGATCCACCATGGCCGTAGTAATATTTCTTGTTTCAATGCAAATGCCAAAGCTTAGTCAGTCAGTGTCACATACTGGCCAGCAGGCAAATCTGCGATTCGTAGCAAACACTGGAGCAATGCTATCATCTCAGCCGCTAGGACTGATGACATATCGGTAGACTGGAAGAATGGATCTTTCTTCCGATTGAAAAGGCACCTCCAACTTATTGTTATCTTTGAATCGAGTGGTTTTTGTTTCTCGCGTTCGAATATCGTTTCATAGCATTATCTATCTTAATCTCGCTATCATTCATCGTTGAATTGTCTTCATTCTACCGGCGGCGGTGAGATAATTCTAATTTATTACTAACACTAACATTACTGTTATTATTGTTATTATTATTATTGTTACTATCGTCGTCGTTTTGTATAGCGTATACCTGCGTATGCTTGGCATTTACTAAACAACGACACGTGCGTTGTCGTTGTTTATAATATTGTGCGTATCTAAATAATAATGATAGGCCGTTCCCCCCCTCCGAGTCGTACTTCGTCACCAACTTTCTTGTCGAAGTCCGATAAAAATTCCGATACTACTAGTAGTAATATTACAAGCACTAAAAAAATTAATAAAATAAGTTCGCAGAATAGTATCGTATATAATGGTTCTAGTAATGTCAACATGAATGTTGATAACGAGCAACCTACACAGGTAATGGACACGACATGCCAATCCACGTGCACTAATTCAAAATCATGTAAGACGGTTCCTCCTCTTACACTTAAACAAACAACAAATTCATGGCAAATTATACCACTCAGAAAACGTACTCGGGTACAAACTCCTGAAACTTCTCCTGATGTAGAAGTAAAAGGAAATAGATTCTGGCCATTAAGAAATCTTCCTGACAGTGACATTTGTATATCGAATATGCAAACAAGAACTGAATGTGATCGAGAAATCGACGCAACAAGAAGTCCAAAGCCACCCCCCATATTTCTGTACGGGGTAATCAATTATAAACAAATGGAACAGTGTATCTCTACCATCATAAACAAAGATGAATTTACTTGTCAGGCATTAAAAGACAAAATTAAGTTGAAAGTTAATAGTGCAGATAACTTTCGAAAAGTTATTAGATATTTAAAAGAAAATCATATAATTTATCATACTTATCAATTGAAAGAAGAACGGGCGTATCGTGTCGTTCTTAAGAATATCCACCACACTATGCCGCTAGAGGAAATTAAAGAAGCATTAAATAAACAGGGATTTCTAACGAGAAACATAATAAATATGCGACAACGGAAAACTAAACAACCTTTACCAATGTTTTTCGTAGACCAATGTTTTTCGTAGACCTTGAACCTAACGTTAACAATAAACTGATATACGATATGCAGTACCTGCTGAATATGAAAATAAAGGTTGAACCGCCACGCAAGAATAAGGGAGTAATACAGTGTACTAGATGCCAAATGTTTGGTCATAGTAAAGCGTATTGTGCGCTGCCATTTATTTGTGTGAAGTGCGGCGGACAGCATGATACTAAAAATTGCACTAAATTAATGAACGAACCGGCAAAATGTACACACTGTGAAGGCAACCATCCGGCAAATTACAGAGGGTGTACGGTATATAGAGAATTATTAAATAAAAGGAACAAAAATCAAAACCAACCACATCAAAATAAAAATGATGTTCATAACTTTGAGCTAACTGCTGCAGATTTCCCACAAACATCCAGTACAGATAATTTGGACAAACCCAAAAATGCTTTCAAACGTTCTTTTAATACTGTTTTATTAGACACAACAAGAAAGCAACACACGCCTCAAGCAACGTCCTACAATCCAAATAATAATGATCAAAATAATTGCATTAATAATCAACTCCAGGAAATATTGCTGGAATTTAAAAGCATGTTTAGCCAATTAATACAACAAAACAGCATGATAATGAATTTATTATCAACAGTAATAAATAAATTGGTTTCCAAATGAATTGCCTACTAAGAATAGCTACATGGAACATAAATGGATTGGCACAGTATTGCCATGAAGTTGAGGCATTTATTATAAGTAACAAAATTGATATTCTGTTGATATCTGAATCGCACTTCACAAATAAGAGTTTTATTAAAATACCATATTACACAGTCTACGATACTCAACACCCAGATGGTACGGCACACGGAGGTACGGCTGTTATAATAAAATCGTCAATGAAGCACTATGCAATAACCAACTTTACTAAAGCATATCTACAGGCAACCACCGTAATCATTGAAACAACTTCGGGTCCTATCGCAGTGTCATCGGTTTATTGCCCCCCTAAGCATAACATTAAGGAAGAACATTTCGACGAGTATTTTAAAAGTCTTGGAAATAAATTTATAGCTGGCGGAGATTTTAACGCCAAACATATATCATTTGGCTCTCGCTTAATAACACCAAGAGGGAGACAATTACATTCGTGTCTACTAAAAAATAAATATCAGTGCTTGTCCGATGGAAGGCCGTCATACTGGCCAAGTGATATAAATAAAGTTCCTGATTTATTGGATTTTTTCGTCAGCAACGCAATTAATGTAGGCCATACATTAGTTGAATCGTCCATGGACGGAACCTCTGATCACTCACCAAAAATATTAAACCTCAACAGCACAGTGATGCAGATCCCCATGATGCCGAAACTGACAAACAAGAAAACTAATTGGCATATGTTTCAGGAGATGGCTGAAAGTGAAATTGATCTCAACATTTCGTTAAAAACTGAAGAAGATATTGAGAGGGGGGTCGAACACTTTATTAAGTGTATTCAAAAATCGGCATATTTAGCCACTCCGATAAATAAGACAGGTAGAAGAACAACAAGTCACCCGAAAGTGATAAAAGATATGATCGCAGAAAAACGACGTCTAAGAAGAGTTTGGCAATATGATAGGACCCCAACAAATAAAAATGCACTCAACAAAATGACCAAAAAACTGAAGAAAACACTCTCAGGCATGAAAAATGAAGTCTTTCATAAATATTTAACCAATCTTACACCAACGGCAGATACAGATTATTCCTTATGGAGGGCCATTAACAATATAAAGATAAATCATGTATCTCAGCGTCCACCAATTAGAATGGAAAACAGCCAATGGGCAAGAACAGATCAAGAAAAGGCAGAGGAATTCGGTTACTACCCTATCCAGTGGAAATTCGCATCTATAATTATGCTGCAGAAGCCAGGGAAACCACAAGAACTAGTCACATCATACAGACCTATCAGCCTACTACCGACTATGTCAAAATTGCTCGAAAAACTAATTTTAAAAAGACTACAATCTATTCTCGATGATAAAAACATAATACCAAATTGGCAGTTTGGTTTCAGAAACAAACACAGCACAGTAGAACAGACTCATCGAATAGTCAACTTAATCAACAGTACTTTTGAAAACAAAAAATTTTGCCCTGCGGTGTTTCTCGACATCGAGAAAGCCTTCGACAAAGTGTGGCATACTGGCCTACTATACAAGCTGAAACTGAACTTGCCACACCAATACTATACGCTATTACAATCATATTTAACAGACAGATATTATCAAGTAAATATAAACGGTGCCCGATCACAAATATATCCTATACGCTCGGGAGTTCCTCAGGGCAGTGTACTCGGTCCGTTGTTATACCAGATATATACATCTGATTTTCCAGAAAACAGATACACTACTACAGCCATGATCGCGGACGATACGGCGATATTAGCTACTGATAGTAATTTAACAGTTGCTACCACACAACTCCAGAATCATCTTCTGCAACTGGAGAAGTGGCTTAGACTATGGAAAATTGCAGTTAATGAGTCGAAGTCGAATTACCTCCTATTTACGTTAAACAAAAAATTTGCAAACGTGGCGATCCAGTTAAATGGAAAAACGGTCCCAACAGTAAACAAAATAAAATATTTAGGGCTACATCTAGATCAACGTTTGACCTGGAAAGATCATATTGACACCAAACGGAAACAACTGGATCTAAAACTACGAAGCATGAGCTGGTTGATAAATAGATATTCATCGCTGTCCGTAGAGAATAAAGTTCTATTATATAAAATTATTCTGAAGCCAATATGGACCTACGGAATCGAAATATGGGGAACAGCCAGCGATTCACGAATAAAAATACTCCAGCGATTCCAGGCAAAAGTCCTGCGTAACATTGTGCGTGCGCCGTGGTATATTCGCAATGACGACCTTCATAAGGATCTCCACATGCCAACTGTAAAGGAAACTATCAACATTCATAGTGAAAGATATATCCAGCGATTGCAGTATCACGGGAATCCGCTGGCAGCCGATCTTAAGGATAACAGCGTTAAATTTCAACGGCTGAAAAGACTCACGCAAGTGGAGTTGTTTAACCGGTCTTAACCCATGTTCATCAAATGAAGAATGGCTGTCGTTGGGCGGCGTTCTGTTAATATTCGATATATCCAATAACAGTGCTACTTATTATCCAGCTAGGATAGATTGTATGCAAAAAAAAAAAAAAAAAAAAAAAAAAAAAAAACTTATTGCGATGTTTTAGATGCGTCGGTGAAGCAAACGACTACGTTGGGCTGCTGTTACATGACGATCAAAAGTTTCCTATGGATTTGATTTGATTTTAACATCTGTTGAAAACAGGTTCCAACAGATACTCGGACTAAATTGGCTGTAAGGCGGTATCACTACGGGTAACCTACACAAGGTATTGCGTAGCATCTTTAGTGAGCTTCGAATATGAAGCTGTAGTAGCTGTTTTTGTAGGTGAATGCGATTTAGATGCTGCTGATGACTAGCTACTTTTATTGCGTACTTAATAGCAAGAATTTTCCTTCGGTAGAAGAGAGGTGGAATGCTGCTGACATACTGAAGGCTAGCTATTGGTGAGGTTCGGAATACGTTCTGTGCAATTCTAAGTCCAGTATTTTATATCATGTCCAATATATTTAATAGCCGTTTGCTGTCAGACGAATGTATAAATGAACCATTAATCTTAAGCGGATAAGGGCATTGTTAAAATATCGATTTTTTGCCAAATCTGTGTAATGTCAGAGTTTGAATCGGTATCGGATATGAATTTCGCCCAGCTGTTTCGTTTATTTGTGTGATAATTAAATGTGCGCGGGCTCTGCAGAGGCGAAAGTTAGCTAAATCTGCGTTCTGTCTTGTAGCTCGAAATTTTTTCAAAGCATTATTTCGGGTTTGGACAGCCACTTTTACTTCATGACACCAGCAAGGGACGTTGCGCATTTATATAAATGGAGACGTCTTCGGAACAGATTTCTCTGCCGCTTCAATTTTATGATGGTTAAAGTTATTAACCGCTGTATCGATGTTCGCGAGATTGGAATTGAAGGGTAAATTACATAGCTCACGGTATCCCAATCAGATTTTCCTATAATCCAACGCTGTATACTATTATCGCACTCGAACGTTAGAACACACGAGCGTTACAGACAACAACTCGATATAATCATAATTTGATTTTTGATAAAATAAATAACTCTTTTAATAGACAGCTTACCACCCAATATAATGCATAATTTATCGACGGCACAAACAATTCGAAGCAGTTAACCCGACGATTGATGAAGTATAATTAAATAATTAATTGTACTTTAAATTAGTTGAAATTAGCTAAATTTTTAAATTTTATACAAACGCTATCGCAAATCCTTAATTAATATATATCGCGATTAAAAACTCTCCTCATTACAAAATTAATTCCAATTTTTATATAGTAAACTGTACGAGGTTAATAATAAATTAAATATTATGTAAATAATTTTTATTATAAAATAAATTACCGTTAAAAGATTGCGTACATATATTAAATGAATTTCGATAAATTTAAATAATCTTTAATAAATCGACGATTAAAAAAGGTATTATCGTTAACGACATTATTACTGGCTTTAGACAAAAGCCGAGTCAAAGCATAATTTACGAATGAACAATCAATATTTGACCATTAATCGACTAGCGTGATACATAATTATAAGTACTTATTACTACCAATCTGGTGGGGTTGCAAGGCACAATTCATCGACAACATTCCATATTCTTAGCCGTTATAACGTTCCCTAGCCCCCTATAGAACACGGACGAACAAAATACAAAAACTCGCAGGTATAACGTGGGACGCTTCAACATCAACATTACGGACATTACGTTGGTTTACTCGGCAGCTGAATATGCAGCGACAGTATGGTTGAACGGTAATCATACAAAAAAAAAAGCCGATGTAGAACTAAACGCAATTCTAAGCATAATTTCCGGTACAACTAATTCGACCCTGGTGGAATGGCTAGCAGTACTAGCAAACATCATGCCGGCTCGCATTCGAAGGAAAATTATAACTATTAAAGAATGGACGAAGTATAAAAATGATCCAAACCAACCAGTACATCAAGAACTGGAAGGGCCAGAAAGACTAAAACAAGAAATCCAGGTCAGAGATTATCTACAAAGCTCTTAGCAGAAGGTTTTGATGCGGTCGCAGCCTGGAAGAAAGAATCCGGATAGCAGGCCACTAGATTTTGGCATGGAGCCAAAAAGGTAGATGCGTTTGAGTCACATTCGGACGGGCCATAAACTTAAGTGGTCATATGGTCGCAAAGTTGGGTATCATATCTGTTTCGTCTTGTGATTGTGAACAAGGAAACCAGATAATGGATCATATTCTGAACGAATGCCCGCCTAGAGCTTTTCGCGGTGGATGGTAGGATACTCGAGCAGTATACGGCCATAGCATTGTTACAGAATTTGAATGTGGACATTTAAGTTACCGTAGACATACATCATCGTCATAAGTATTTATTAAAATAAACTGTCTAGAAAAAAGTTTTTAAACTTCGTTTAACTTTTGTTTCATCGTTAATTATCATAAATTAGATTAAACTAATATAGCGCTAATTATTAAGTTCTAAGCGGTCTATATCTCTTATTTAACGCGGTTTATTACAGTGTCGAATATCTGAGCTAATATCGAGAAGCGATTCCACACGAACATGTTGGAAAAGTCGCTTTCCGTACTCTTTGGCAAACGTATGCAGTAAATACAAGGTATAAGCACATAAATGATTACGCACTTTACGTAGGCTTTCTAGCGTATCTATAATACTTTAACGTTCTTTCGCTGGCACTAGTTTATCATCCTCATTCAGCCATCGTGTATATTAGAATGTACCTTCACTTACCATATACCGAGTTTCAGATCGTTATAGTGCGTTTGTAGACTTATTATCAGTTATTTGAACCTAAATTAGTCAGAACAAAGACAAAAGCGACAATAAATAATGTTTTGTACAAAGAAGCAACATCTAGGCTAAAAATTGTCTCGAAAAAAAAGTTAATTATATTAAAGTCAAGAGGTATTTATAGAACCACAATGATATAAAGATTGCATCAATTACGATATTTTCATGTTAAATTACTAGAGCTTGCAAATCTTGCGAGCAGAATAACTGAAATTCCACAATGTTAATATTAGACACCGAAATAGCGTAGGTGCGCACCAGTTTGATAACTGCGTTATACAACTAAAATTTCGATTTTAGAAGCAAATCGGAATGTCTACCCAGAAGTCAGTACATCTTTCTCAATGTCATGTTTATTTCTTTAACCTTCATCTTAATGTGCTCCTTCTATACGGCGATCAATCCACATGCCCAAATACCGAGCTTTACTTTCCTGTGGAATTAGACCATTAAGATCAACGCGTGGGCATGTATCGCGTCCATTTGCGAATGTGACGTGTACTCACTTCGATGTGTTGACCTTAATTCTCCACTGTCGTGCTCATGTTTCTGGATATTTTAAATCGGCTTGTAATTTTTCTATCAGATCGTTGTCGCTTGAAAACAACGCTGGGCAGTAAGGGTTTTAACTGAAAGGTCATATGTGTAGAGGAAAAATAGGATTGGACCCAAAACAGAACCGTATGAAACACCAGCCTCAGCAGAGTAAAATTCAGATATATCGCTATTGAGTTTAATCTGGAAGAATCTGCCTGTTAAATACGAGGTCAATAGCGTGGAATATGAATGTCATTTAAAAGAATATATATGCCGATTGGTTATTTTTGCCCGAACGAAATAAAATAATAATGTATAATTTTTGTTCGTTATTATTCACTACGAGCCAACCAATAACATCATTTAGCGGTGTTTAAGAAAAGAGTATAACATTAAGGGAATAGCATCCACTGTTAAAAAACAGGTAACCATGACCTTATATCAAATCCAGTGGTGTTTTTTTTTTACGACTTATATGCGTCTTGTGTCGAACAGATCCGATGGCAGAGTATATGAATGATTTTACAGCTTCGCAGTATGGCTCTATGCGTTCACGGCGAATGATCTGGTTTGCTACAACATACCGAGACGCATTCGGGCGAAAAAGTTTATTCAGACAGTCTGTATAATTCTTAAATTAGTCGTCTTCGCATAATACCGCAGCTGTGTAAGTCCGGACAAAAGTCTTAGAGCGGCAATATAGATAAGATGTTTGTTATCAATAGACAGCACGCTATTTCTACGTGGAGAAGTTATAAATAACGTGTAGTAGAGTCGAATAAATATAGTTAACCGCTCGTGTGTGTGTGATATATATGTGTGTATACATATTTATGTAGGAATAAAATATTCGATTTTAATATTTATCGTTTAACGGAGTAGTTTAATGCGTGGTTCGCGATACGAGAGACAGTCACGTTAGGCATCGCGTGATCGAAATTTATCATATTTTCTATCTATTAAATAAAAAGTGCGTATTGCGTAAATAACGTGCGTTAAAATATTTCGCATATATAATAGGGAGAAATTTGTTTTTTAGCTTATCGTACGTGTGATCTGACCAACGTTATTTATTAATAATCGTATTTTTTTTCTTTCAATATAAATGGAAATAATTCGCGACGAATCCTTTTTCGCTTTATGCGATAGACGTACAGAAATCACTATTTCCACAGTCGAAATTCGTATGCTATGCCCTGCCGAAGGTGGTAAGTCGGCAATTTTTATTTCAGCCAACCGATTTTCAACCCTTCATAATTCGGCGATTGTTGAAGATGAGGTGGAAATTTGCACAACTCGGCTACTTAGTAAAAAAGTTTTAAATCTCTGAAAGTGGTCTTTCTTCGCCCCTGACTACCCTGTGAAGTGATAAGGGGTTGCAACATGTGGTGGTTTGAGGCTAGATTTCTAGCAACAATTCCGTGATATATATATTTTTTGCTACCAACCTGCGTGCGATATATATATGTACTAACCTGCACGCCATATATATATATATATATATAATTGCCTATGCTAAAATCATTGAAAGAACTTTTCGATTTAACTTCGTCATTGAGTAATGAATAATTTTTTAGGTAACCGGCAGTTGTACCGATAATGTAAGTCAGAGATTTTCTTGCACCGAAACATTTATCGTAACGACGGTAATACCATCGAACTGCAACAGTGCCTAGATAATTAGCGAATGAGGACAAATTTTTTATAGCGGAAACTTTCACGAACTTGTTAGAGCATAATTACGCTGTACAATCTATTGTATAAAATTTAAATCGATTCTAATAATTTACGCGGATGCAGTAGATAATATAGTGTCAATAATTTCGTATCGATCGTACTTATTTATTTACAGTATACTATCTTTAGGCTGAACGGCCAGTCTCCAATCTTAATAACTAAGTTGAATTAAGAAAAAATGTCAGCGGCCGTTGAAAGCTAATCAGCATAAATTTCTTATAGCGTTCAGTAGCACATTATACGTATCCTTTATACAAGCTTGATATCGAATTGGTTTAATAGGAAGTGCCGAAATATACACATTTGTACGAAAACCGTCGTCCTCGTAATAAACTGGATCGTTATATACGTTTGATTTGATCACACTAAGAATGTTACTATATCTAGGAACAATGCCGATTACTCACATATTCAATGCAATACTACGAATATCGTATTTCGCCAAACAATGTAAATTCTCCCATTTTCCCAAATCCTGATGGTCCTAAAACCAGACAAAGATGATACTAAATTAGGCTCCTACAAGACCAATTTCCCTACTACAGCTAAGCTACTTGACAAATTAATTTACGTACGGATTGATAACATAATTTACGAACAATCTATTATTTTCCCCATCTGTTTGGATTTCGATCTAGGCACTCTACTGTACAGTAGCTGCGTATAATAGTAAATCTTATCCAAGACGGAATAGTAAGAAATATAACGAATAGGCCTTTGATAAAATATGGCACGAGGGCCTGTCATACAGACTGAAATTCATTGAGAGATTTCAATGCAATTATACTTAAACAAAACGCTACTATGCAATCTTTATACGGTAGATTTTCCGACGATTGAATCTGCTCAGGTAGCGTGATCATCAGATAAAAATACTGACATTGCCATTACGAAATTGCCAGCGGGAACTTTCAGTTAGGTCATCACAAATCACGTTCTCTAACAAAAGACCGCACAGCGAACGGGTACTGCAGACTCGTCAGTTAATATGCAACTCGATTCTGGGGTTGTGCAAAGACATCAAACAAATTGATTATTCAGCGTTTCCGGAACAAGGCTCTTTTTCCAGTTCGCATTTTTGAAATTAACAATTTCAGGTTTATTATAATGAACTACATTTATCAGTTGTCATTATATACGACATAATCGGATTATGATCAGAAGACAAACATGAAATTGAAATAGGAATAATAGTGATAGTATTAAAATTTTTAACTAAAACTAATACACTACTTGGATTTTGCTTCCGCGATCGATAGAGGATAATATTTTAAACTTATATTTAGACGACGCTTCAAGTAATGTATTACCAGCAGTATTTTCCTTGATCTATGCTTACTATTGAGATCGCCTATTACAATAACAGAAGCATACGATTTGCATGTTAGACCTAAATCAGAGTATAAATACTTTGAAACAGCGGGGTACCGATAAGCACAACAAATATTAAGGATAGATTTACCTAATTGCAACTCAATACCCAACGTATCTAAACATTTCAGCGGTGTAAAACGTCATGACCAAGTGTATTTCTAACTATTAAGGCTATTCCACCACTACGTCTTCTATTGTCTGTAAACGTGATAACAGGGTATTTTAAAATTACATACATCGCTGAGTTAAATGAATGAATTCCTTAATTTTAGGAAAAAATGAATTACCGTTTCAGCTAACTAATGTGATTTTATCATTTTCCATGATTTAAAAATGAAAAAGAAAAACTTAAAATGATAAGCCTCGTATAATAGTATTAATTATTATTAAAATTTTTATGAAGGAATCCGCGTTTCTGGATTCTGATAGCTTTCTGATAACATCTTTGAATACTGTAAGTATCCTAGAGTTAAATTTAGGTGTCTGAAAATATTTATTACTTGCGCAAAATATGAAAACATACTCTATCGTTTGTAGAATTTGTGGAATTATTGCTAGTGGCCTCAGTATACGTTATTGAGTGTGAGATATTTAAATTGTTATTATTATTACTACTACTACTACCATAATTCTTATAATTACTACCAAAATTATTAAACGAATTATTTTTGGTGTCGTTAATGTATTTTATTGCTTTCTGAAATTATTGTAATTGTTCTCTGTATTTCGTAATTACTGCACGTAATAATTTTATATATATATATTTTTTGAACGTATAAAAATAAGTATGCACTTGTATATATATATATAAAATATGAATGCATATGGATACATCATGATTACATTCTGTTTTAATTTGAAAACACATTTTCAGACAAACAACGCCATTAACAAAATAGCACACATTGGGAATATTTAATAGACGTTATTTTTTACGCTACTCTCTATTATCACGTTATAATATGAGCGGCGATTTTTTTAGCAACCAGTTTGTGTTTCTAGTAGCAGCAATAATAATAATGATCACGAAGATTTCGGAACAATCGTGCTTGTCGTCAACCTCGTTTAAAATTAACAATACCCATAAGCAATTGACGAAGAAGTCCTCATCCAC
The DNA here is from genome assembly GCA_032883995.1 of Coronaproctus castanopsis. Classification (NCBI taxonomy): domain Eukaryota; kingdom Metazoa; phylum Arthropoda; class Insecta; order Hemiptera; family Monophlebidae; genus Coronaproctus; species Coronaproctus castanopsis. The sequence goes on along the minus strand of CM065052.1, from coordinate 108,215,733 downwards.
ATCATCGCTAATTCCGCCGCCGATTAAAGATCTTAAACGGCAATCGATGTCGTTTCAACGCAAAGATGTTAAGGAAATTTGGAAGAAAAAATCGTTCAAAATACCTTGCGAAAATATTCGAAACGATTTAAATACCGTGCAAATGATCTTTTTACAACATTCGTCCCAAATTCAACAAGGTAAAAAAAAAATAAATAAATAAAATTTAATACTTATGAAGTAGTCTGTGTATGCCGGTACGTTCGATATTCGTAAGATAACCTTTTAAATCCAGCTGTCTAAAATTATATTAGGTGAAAACGTTTTAAATATCTAACAGAAGTCTGCGAGTGTATAAACAACAACAAATAGTAGATAAAAATCGTTCAAATGTTTATATAAAAAGTTCACAATTGCGCTACTGTCTTGAAAAACACCACAAGAAAAGAAAAGTAAGGAGAGATGGAAATAATTATGAGAAAAAACCGTGAATATACTAAATTCGATAATAAATTTCGAACGAAGAATTAGGTTTTGCGTTATAAATTTAATCATGTTTTTATATTAGACGGAAGTTTCATTTATCTAGTTATTTAGTATAATTATTTATGTATAAATTTTATATTGCTGATTATTTTTCACTATATGATTATTTTGTAATCCTACTTACGCCGAGAACCCTCTTAGCTGCAAATTTTCATTAAATTGCTATTTCATCATTCATTTTTTTCTAGAAATTTAACCTAATTGGAGATTTCACACATTCCTTCGCTATGTATATCATAATCTCTTCAAATTCCAGAACGTTATTCTTTCTTCGTTCCATTCCGTCATAAATATAGTTCTGGACAAATTTCAATTCATTTGGAAATTAGTATTAAATATGCTCATTTAAAAATTATTTATCACCTAATACCCTAAATTAACGAAATAAAATAAAAACAATGTTAATCACTATAAAATTTATCTTATTTATAAGATTTTCGACTATAAAGTCATTTTCAATTTTGCATCTGTTTGAAAATGACTTTAATTGAAAATGACTTTATAGTCGAAAATCTTATAAATAAGATAAATTTTATAGTTATTAACATTGTTTTTATTTTATTTCGTTAATTCATAAAATCACTACTCTCTAATACATCAACATTAATACCCTAAAGAATGTAATATTGAACTTTAAATAGCACAAAATAATTGTAATTGCAGCAACTTAAACCGGCTAAAATGTTTCAAACATTCCAAGCCCCGCAATAATAAAAAAAAAATCATTTTATGAAAATCGTTATTCCCCGTCGGAAAGGATGTCTATTTTGACGTTGAAATGCGCTAATAAAACGTATACGATGGTTAATGTACACGCCCCAATTAACGAAGATAACAAACGAAATTTGGAGAAAGTAGAACAGTATTATGTTAGAAGAGCAAATGCATAAGATATCCGAGAAACATATTAAAATATTGATGGGCGATATTAATGGTCAAATAGATAAAGCAAAAAAAGTTTAAGCAGACAGTAGGGGAATATCCTGGGCATAAAAGGACGAATAGAATGAGAATAGAATGAGCGGTTAATTAACTAATGCCTAATTTTTAACCTCAAACTAATGTCTACAAACTTTAAGAAGCTCCCGAGAAAACCGAAAACATGGAGGTGTCTCAATAAAAACTTGAGAGAATTTCAAATTGACCATGTCGCTATCTCAAATAGGAATCAAAAGGAGATTATTGAACGTTAAAGTCAAGAAAGGGAGCAACATTGATTCAGATCACTATCTCGCAACGATAAAAAATTAGGTTTATACCAGAAAATAAAAATAAGTTTCTCAAACAAGGAATAGCTAAATATGATATAGATAAGCTATATGATGAAAATAAAGAGAAAATACACCGATACGGTAAAAAAATTAATGGAATAAAATCAGACACATGGCGTGACATTTATTAGTTCGTGGTAATTCTTTTAAGACAGGTGGCGAATTTCATCTATTCCCGGAGCTTTTTTTTTGGATTTATGTTGCGATCAATTTCATTTGCTATCTCCATCGGTGTAAACGGCTTAATTGATTGATTAATTTGATAAGTTGTTAAAATCATATCTCGTGAGTCTGGAACACCTGTGATAAATGGCGTGCAAACAATTCAGCTTTTTCAATATCCTGTCTTGCCCAATTGCCAGTTTCGACTGGCAAATGGTCGTTTATCTTACGTGTAGCTTTCCACAATGAGTAATCTTTGTCTGAATAAGGACTAAGCTACTGGAGGTATGCGTTAAATGTTTTATATTTTACTTCTTTAATAAGCCTTCTGAGCCGGTTTATTGAAAATGTTCTTATCATGTGGTGTACGCGGTCGCCGTTGTGCAATCTTATCACGTATTATGTGATTTCTTGGAAACTATTATTTTTTGGTACAGGAGTTGCAGTCTTAGCTGTCTCACGAATTGCCAGAATAAATCTAGCTGCTAAATCATCTAACTCATTCTGAGTCTTTAATCTAATTTTAAGAGCTATTTTCTGATCCAGCTCCTCGCGAAATTATCCCAGTTTGTAGTAATATTTGTAAGTTTTTTCCCTTTTTTCTGGATTACTGTGGTGCTTATGGTAAGCAAAACTGGTGTATGATCTGATGACAAGTTTATCAAATTTTCAGCTAATATAAAATTAGCAGCAATCCCCTTTACTATGTAAAAAAATCCAGAAGATCTGGCTTCTTACGACGATCTGCAGGCCAGTATGTTGGCTTACATCCAGACGCCAAACTGCATTGGCAAATGTAAATTGCTTGAAGCAACTCCTTACCTTTAATATGAGCAGGGCTACATTTTCTGAAGTTAATAGGAGAAGACACCCATGCTTCATGCCCAATGTTCTGTAACAACTGTGCATACTGTTGACGTTTTAATCCGTGTTTAGGAGGAAAATATAAAGCAACTACTTTAAGCATTGCATTGTTTTGTATAACTGCAACTATTGTTGCCTGTACATATTCTTCATTAATTTCAGGTTCTACAAAATGCTGAATATTCTGTTTAATTATTACAGCCGATCCACCATGCGCAACACTATCTGGATGAGGTGTGCGATAGATGGCATACCCTTGTATTTTTAGATAATTTCTAGTTTGGGTAAAATGTGTCTCGGATATAATATCTATTCGATAATCTTTCAAAAAAAAATTCAAATTCCCCAAGTCGGTTGTTGAGACCATTTGCGTTCCATAATAATCGGTGTTATCGTTCTCGTTCGCGTTCCGCTGCTCGGTAGTTCGATTTTTTCAATAAGTTTACGTACGCATCAACACAATATCAAATCGTTATCTCGACGTTTAATATCGCATTCGGTGAGTTCGTTCCGTTGTTATTGGGTTGGGTATTAACATCGCCGCGCTGATAACAATAATAACTTACTATCCGTATTTCGTTATTTTTCTTACGCTAATACGATTATTTTAATTGTCCTCGTTAAATATTTAAATTCAAAATATAGTTGTTGATTCCCTAAAAGCAGGGCATTTTAGCCCGGCTGAATCCACTTACTGCAAAAGATGTCTAGGTACTCATGTCGGGCAATCTAAAAAAAATAGTCCACAAAACACTGTTGCTAATGCTAACAGTAAAAGTTGCAGTGTCAATAATCTTAATTCTAATATCGGCAGCACCGCTGATACAAAAGACGTTGCTGATGTTGAAATGAATACTTCAGTCAATAAAACTGTCCCCCCTTTAAAAATTATTCCCCAATCACCTAATACATGGCAGGTTATCCCTGTAAGGAAAAGGAAATTAACAACTCCGGACTCCTCTCCCGAAGCAATAAATAAAAATAAAAAGGAAAACCGCTTTTGGCCTCTTCGAGGGCTTCCAGATACTGACATTTATCAGCGCAATGATAAAGTATCCGAGAACTCTCCTAATGTTGAAGCTAAGGAACATGATGAAACGAAGCGGTCTCCAAAACCTCCACCAATAATAATATACGGGATTGTTCAGTATAAAGAGATGGAGAGATTTATCTCCTCGACATTAAAAAAAGAGGAATTCTTGTGCCAAGCACTAAACAATGGAAAAGTTAAGCTAAAAGTCAATAATGCCGATAACTATAGGAAAATAGTGAAAGTCCTAAGAGATAAAGAGGTGCTATATCATACGTACCAATTGAAAGAAGAGAGATCATTTAGAGTAGTGGTGAAAAATATTCACCACACAATGCCTACTGATGAAATAAAAAAAGCACTAGAAGAACATGATTTTAAAGTGAGGAACGTTGTCAATATCAAGAAACAAAAAACTAAACAACCATTGCCTATGTTCTTCGTGGATCTAGATCCAAACACTAAAACTAAAGAAATATATAATATCGAATTTCTGCTTAATATGAAAATTAAGGTTGAACCACCGTTCAAAAATAAAGGCATAATACAATGTACGCGTTGTCAAGCTTTTGAACACAGTAAGTCGTACTGTACATTGCCGTTCGCCTGCGTAAAATGTGGCGAGTCACACCAAACAAATATATGTATCAAAACTATTGAAATACCTCCTAAATGTGTCAATTGTGACGGCAACCATCCTGCGAATTATAAGGGATGTATCCTATACCAAGAGTTACTAAAAATGCGTAATATGCAAAATAAACCAGAGTAACAGGTAACAGTCAACAACAAATTAACTTATCAACAAGTAATCAAAATTTCATCGAAAGCAATCCTGCCCTAACTGATAGATCAATGAAACTCACTTATGCCTCAGCATTATGTGGACAAAATGCTTATTCTAACCTGGGCAGACCAAGTAGTAGTAATAATAATAGTAATAATAGTTACAATAATAGCAATCCCAATAATACTCACAATAGTGACAATAATGGGAATAATAACAACAATCAACTAAGCGAATTCCTCTCTGAATTCAAAAATATGTTCAATCAACTGATACACCAAAATAGTATGATAATAAATATGTTATCAACAGTGCTGAACAAACTAATCTCAAAATGAATAAATTTTTACGATTAGCTATATGGAACATCAATGGAATGGCGCATAAACGGCACGAAATTGAATCATTCCTAATAAACAATAAAATAGATATATTGTTAGTTTCCGAAACACATTTTACAAACAAAAGCTACATTAAAATACCACAATATACTATATATGATACGCAGCATCCGGATGGTACTGCTCACGGAGGGACTGCGATTGTTATAAGAAAGGCCTTAAAACATAATGAAATGGACAAGTTTGCTACAGCATACCTACAGGCAACTACTGTCGAGATACAATCTTTCTGTGGATCTATCACAGCTTCATCCGCTTACTGCCCTCCTAGGCACACCATAACGCAAGAACAGTTCAGTGAATACTTTAAAACCCTCGGTTACAGATTCATTTCAGGAGGAGATTTTAACGCCAAGCATAAAACATGGGGATCTCGATTGAATAATCCAAGAGGGAATCAACTGCATAGATGTATTCTGATGAACAACTATAACAGCTTGTCTGGAGGAGAACCTACTTACTGGCCTACTGACAATAATAAGATCCCGGATTTACTTGACTTCTTCGTCTGTAACAGGATCAATGTTAATCATCTGCTTGTTGAATCGTGTCTGGATGGTGTTTCTGATCACTCCCCAATAATTATGAATGTTAGTTGCTCTGTCATTTACAGTGATAGTAAACCTGTAATGTGTAATAGATCGACTAATTGGGAAATATATCAACACTTAGTTGAAAATAAGATTAAATTAAATATCCCATTAAAAACTCAAGAGGATATTGAGGCAGCCGTAGAAAATTTCACCAGATGTATCCAACAAGCTGCATATCTAGCAACACCTAAGAAAGATAATAAAGTCTTACTAATCAAAGGACATCCGAAAGTAATTAAGGACATGATACAGAAGAAAAGGAAACTAAGGAGCATATGGCAGAATACCAGAAACCCTAATGACAAAACTGCGTTTAATAAGGCATCTAAAGAATTAAAAAACAAAATTCTCGAATGGAAGAACAGCAGTTTTAATAGCTACATCTCTTCATTAACGCCTGACGTTAATACAGATTATTCCTTGTGGAAAGCAGTAAAAAACATTAAAAATAGTCACCAGCCGAGACTTGCACCCATAAAAACTGGTAATAAATGGATGAGAACTGACGAGGAAAAAGCAGAAACTTTCGCTAAGTACTTGTCACAGATCTTCAATCCATACAAACAAAATACGGCAAGTGATGCAGACAATGAAGTAGAAAACTGCCTGCAAACTCCGTATCAAATGTCTCTTCCAATAAGATCTATGTCACCTATGGAGGTAAATAATTTTATACAAAAACACATGAATTTAAAAAAATCTCCTGGACATGATTTAATTACTGCCCTGATGGTTAAGAAATTACCAAAAAAAGGCTGTTACATTGTTAGTATACATATTTAACTCAATGCTTCGCCAGAGCTACATTCCTGTACAATGGAAATTTGCGAACATAATCGTTATACCGAAACCGGGTAAACCACCGACAGAGGTGGCTTCGTATAGACCCATAAGTCTGCTCCCGATTTTCAGAAAAATTTTTGAAAAATTACTGTTAAGAAGATTGAAACCTATTTTGACTGCTAACAATATAATACCGCAGTTTCAATTCGGTTTTAGAGATCAGCACAGTACCATAGAGCAGATTCACAGGGTTGTTGATCTTATTTTGAAGAAAAGAAATTTTGTCCTGCGGTGTTTCTGGACATTGAAAAAGCATTTGATAAAGTGTGGCACGATGGCCTACTTTTTAAAATAAAATGCAAATTACCGGTTCCTTATTATCTATTAATAAAATCTTACCTCTCGGAAAGATACTTTCATGTTACTATCAACGAGGCAGTTTCAAACATCTATCCGATTAAATCTGGAGTACCCCAGGGCAGTGTACTTGGACCGGTACTGTATCAAATATTCTCTTCCGATTTGCCGACAAATGCTAACACAACTACAGCCATGTTTGCTGATGATACCGTTATATTGTCTGCTGACTTCGACATCGTGACAGCAACGAATCAATTACAGTGTCATCTAAACGAACTTGAAGCATGGCTTACTTATTGGAAAGTCAAAGTCAATGAAACAAAATGCTCGCATGTTGTGTTCACACTAAAAAGGAATTGTACGAATTATCCAGAAATAACGCTCAATGGGGTTACAATTCCCTCCACGGATAGTGCGAAATACCTTGGTATGCATTTGGATAACAAATTGACCTGGAGAAAACATATTACTGCCAAAAAAAAACAATTGTTTATAAAATTTTCCAGCATGTACTGGTTAATTGGGAAAACATCCAGACTTCCAATTGAAAGTAAAGTCTTACTATATAAGGCGATCCTAAGACCTATTTGGTCTTATAGAACTTTGGAGTTCAGCAAGCAACTCGAGCATCGATATCATACGGTCAGCTCAAGATAAGATATTGCGTACAATAGTCGGAGCGCCATGGTTCGTGAGAAACGAGGATATACGAAAGGATCTACAAATACCATCAATTAAAGATGCGATTTACAACCGTAAGGAACGATACATTCAACGGTTAGAAAACCATATTAACCGTCTGGCGCAGAACCTGACAACAAATCGTTCGGAATTCGTACGCTTAAAAAGGCGTAATATCATTAATGTAAATACGCTATAACGCCCATAAAAAGTAATCCTGTTATAAAATAAGGAGCTGTGTCCGCTGGGACACGTTCCACTAAATAAATATATTTGTTAAATGCTATCTTCGCCGCTTATTGCCTCAAATAGGCAGATTGCGAGCATTAAAAAAAAAAAAAAAAAAAATGTAACAATTCGTAAAGTGTCTGTCATTTTTGTTTTTTATTACGATGACTATTGTTACGTTGTTTCCCGCTTTTATTTTTCACATTTTTCAATTGTGAAATAGTCTGTGCATCTTCAATCTTACTGAGGCGTTCAGCGATATTGCCAACTTGCTTAGCGAAAGTAGCCTCTAAAGTAGTTTGAGATTGAACATGAACTTCTTGTGTTCACACCTAATTATGCATGCTGTTTCGGTTTACAGTGGCTTGTGTACTTCGTTGTACGGATGTCTGTATTTGTACGTTTGGTTTTACAACGGATGCAAAAGACACACCTTGTTCAACTTTTCTTGTTACTTGTTTTTCTCGTTGTATACGTTGTACTGTCGTCTTTTTAGGCGCTTTAATAGCACGCTTAATAGCTGTGTAAGTTTCACATCCACGATAATTTTCAGTGTGATTGCAATTAGCGCAAACAAATTTACTCGGATCTTTTAGGGCACAAACTGTAGAATCGCGATTTTGCGCGCATTTAAAACAATTTACCGGGGCGAAAACAGCCTCTTTTTGTATAGTTCCATTTCTGGCACCTTTTGCATTGAGGGAATTCCTATCTGGATTTTAACTGAAGTATATGTTCAATGTATAATTTCGTATATATATTTATTATTGTCTTTGGGCTCTAAATCTACATAAAATAACGGATAAGTTTTTTTCGCCTATTGATTTTATCATCGTTATTACGTGTTTTTACTGTTTTATTAATGTTCACAAAAAATATGTCCCATATTATTTTGCAATTCACTTTTTTTAGTTCTTCTATATCAGTAATTAGATGAAGTCCCTGAATTAACTACCCGATATGTTTTATCCGCTTTTAATTTGTACGCGTAATAAGATACTCCATGGAGAGGATGTTTCTTATATTCTGTTCTAGTTCTTTATTTAATTTTATAAGATTTGTAATATAACGAAAAGCATCGGCAGTTTTAGCACAAACTATATCGCTTATAGTTTTATAGTTTTATAATTATCATTTCCTAGTTTTTCACCTAATTACGAAACGGAGTAAAGTTTTTAACGCCACCCGCTTTTGTTACCCTTTGGTGGTGCATTTTTTCTATTAGATGACTTTTCTTTAACTACAATATATTACCAACATCTTTGTCATTATTATGTTCGCTAGCTTGTAAATGTACTTTATTAAGTATCCGCAAAATGAAGAAGGACTATGTGTACGTTTTCTCGTAATATTACTGACTTCATACTGCTGAAGTCTAATAGTTTTTGATTTATTAATGATTGTATTTGCGCTTGTAACTGAACATTAGATGGTTTCGCATCTTGCTATTGTTAATATTGTTGAACATCATTCATCATCGCACTTGACGTATCCACTCGTTGTGCCATAGAGTCTAGTATTTATTAATTAATAAGCGCGCCGATACGTAAAAACGACACGGACACCGCTTAGAAACGATAATTATCGTCATAAAAATGTTATCGACAAATATGATAATTTTACGTAATATACAGACGGAACAACGTCATTAATTTAAGTGTACATTAGCGCAAAACAGTAATGAAAAACTTCATAGCGATAAATAAAATTTACTTATAAAACGATCACGAATAAAGTAACATATAAATTTTATTTCATTTTTTTTTTTTCGTTCTAACTTTAACTCTACATTACAGACGCGGATTTGCCGCCTAAAGGGATTTGTAGCGAAAAAAAATTACCCGAACGATTTCGGTTATGTCAAAAGTACGCTCTTAGAAAATATCGGGAAAAAGATCATCCGATCAATATGGCAAAATCGACTACGATAGCTGTTGGCGATCGATGTAAACTAGTGGAAATTTATCTGACCGATTTCAAACGAGAAGTAGGTCCGAATCGTCCAGATATTCCAGGCAATGTCGAATATTACGTGTTCGATTGTATGCTATATCGGGCCGGTAAATCGACATTGTCGTTAGATGTAATCGATTTTTCGATCGTATCGGAAGGTGTAAAAGACGGCACGGTATTCGTTCACGAAAAGCTGATCGGCAGTAAAGACGAAACGAATGTCAAAGCGATCGAACACGTGGTAGTTGATAATAACAAAGATTGCAAAATGCAGACTAATAAACAGATAAACGGCGATGGCAAGGCACAACTAGTATAACTAACGCGTGAATTAGCGATATTAGTAATAATTATAGGAATAATAATATTATAATGACGTTCAATGTTCATTAAAAAAAAAAAAAAAATTAAATTCAAACCATTTTTTCTCATTATATAAATATAAATACAATCCTCTATAGCGTTAAGCGATTATAATGGACGTAATTAATTGATCATAATGCCGCTGTAGTTGTGCTAGAGTACTCGACTGTCAACTCGTCGGTCGAGAGCTTCGACCTTGAAAGTTTTTCGTCATTATTTAATTCTTAATTATCACGGATAAGGCAGTGGCACTACGTATAACATCATCATATGCGCGCGCATTTGTGTTGCGTATAAATAGCGCGTTGAATGCTAGCGCATTTTATACGTGAAAATAAACGTAAAATAGCTAGTCACTAAACTCGGCAACGAACGATATAACTATTATGATAATAATATACGGATCCGCTGTAATCCAACTGGAAATGATTTAATCGGCCCAATTTCTTCGTTATGAAAGTGTGAAATGTAGGTATTTTAAAAAAATAAATAAATAACAATAGATTTCTGTGAAAATCATTAAATTTCAATTTACAGTATACAAAATATACGTAGAGCAAAAAACAAAAATTGAATTATACGCGAAATAATACGAAAATGTATTTTAAAACCTGCAGCTAAATTAACAATATACATTTCTCAAATTAGTATATTACCCTTTAATGGTAAAAAAATTAAATTCCATCGTGTTGTATTTACGCCGAGTAAACTGAGACCATGATTTTGTAACTGGTATCATATGAAACAGGACTAGATTCCATCGGTGATCATAGTAACGAATTGAGGTACTTTAATTAACACCTTCCTTACGTCCAACCACTGTTCCGACTTACGTATTTCGGACTATTGTGGACAAACTTTCTGCAGTTTCATCTCATCGCAAAAAATTGGACACTTTTCTAATATTTTCGAATTGTATACGTGAAAAATCACGATGCTTAGTTGTGCTTCGACGAATATATTAGTGATCTCATTAGCTTGTTCGAAAATTCGCTTCAACTTACTTCACGAATAGTAGGGGTAATTGAATATATCATTTTTGAGGATGTCCGTTTGTGAATTGTTATAAAAAAATTCTTCTAATACAGCGATCAACAGATGTAAATAATTCATGTTTCGTTACTAACATCCTCTCGATGACTAAAGCTAACTCTTCACGAGCAAGATAAGATTCAACATCAATCCGTCTATCAACAGCTCTTCTATCGCATGAAATGCTTTCATCATATCGAATTACTTGAATTTTTCCAATTCAGCAACGCTATGATCTATATCTTCCGCCAATAAATTATACGCGTTAAAAAAAATAGTTGTTTTTTTAAATTATTTATATTTCGGTCGATCGTATTTAAAACATCAAACGATAGAAACATTAAAAATATATTTTTTACTTATTACCAATTAACTAAGGATACTTACTGGAATTTTCTAGTAAAACCGTCCCCACCGTTAAATTTAGTATTTTGTTTACACTTTAAAATACGCGATTTTACAACTATTTTTAATTCAACATTTAAAGAGCTACATGAATTTGATTTTAAAAATAAGACAATGTCCAGGGCCCGTTGCATCTGAATTATATTTTATACATCATACTGGTTCACTTTTATAAATTTAAAATAAGTATTCTTTTCTAAACTCGTCTATACATGAATGATAAATTGATAACGGGAGATTCATTAAACCTTGATCATATAAGACTAGTCTATGATAAACTATGGAGCAACCGAAACGCTCATCAAGAATCTGTGTATCGTAGATGAAGAGATGCTTATAAGAAAATTAGTTCTATATCCATCTTTTGAAAAAACTTCAAAGTGTGTTTATTAGAAAGAGTACGCGATAAAATAGTAACGCACGGCACACCGTTAACAGAAGCTATGGATCGAGAGAACAAAGTTGTTAGTGTGGAAATACAACTGAAACGGGTTCTTCATTTAACTTAGTGATATCCAACCCTTCTCGCTGAATTTTCTGCGTTCGTGCGCTGAGCAGCTCCCCCGTTCATGAAACAATACACATTGCCTTAAAAGTTGCAAAAATAAAAAAAATAATTTAAGGAATACTAAATAAAATTTTAATTTTCGAATAAAGAATTTTTCTGAACATTCGCTATTGGGAAGAATATAAGAAAATACCGTGGACGAATGACAAATGGAAGTAATTAAGTATCCTAACTAAACGAACGAATCCACTTTCTGATACTTCGGCAGGAAATTGGTTACATACACGCTGGTATATTTTTGATACATTACGAATACACCTTACTGAAAAAATGTATAAAGTAGGACTTGGCGTTATTTAAACATTTAAAATAAACAGCAAAAGAAAAAACAAGCAAACGAGTAAGTAGACCGATAAAGATAAATAATTCGATAAACAACCATTATTAAATTTTATGTTGAAACATCTGTCTGTGCGAAAAAAATGAAAATTATTATATATATATATATATATATATGTATGTGTGTGTATATTAAATATTATCGTTTTGAATTAATCGTTCCTACAATAATTGACCCGATCTCGCTGAGCATTAAGCAATAAACTAGGTAAACACCGTCCCCATGAAAATATTTTTTTCCGAAGGACGCTATATATCTATTAAATTAATGTTCGAGAAACACGAAACGTTGGGAAATTCATATGGATATAATAACGACGATAATTATAATTTATCAACAAAAATAATAAATAGCGATGATAATAAAAAAAAGAAAAAGAAATAAAACTGCCTACAGTCTAACTAAAGACGTATACGAAAAATAAGGTGGCGCCCAGTTAAAAAAACGTCGCCATGATAATTCCGCTAGTTTTCCTAACGATCTTTTTCGAAATAACGGCCGTTTTATGCACATCAACGTCATCATCATCATTATCATCACCACCATCACCTAATGCTAAAGTGAAAGATATCAGAAAAGAATGGATGAAAAATTCGTTTAAAATAAATTGCGAAGACGTATTAGATAATGCCGCGAAAGTGCAAATGGTTTTCGTTCAGCAAGTGATTAAAACTCAAAAAGGTATATGTGTAAATTATTTTTTTTATCAGATTACGAAGAAAAACCCGCTCAAATTAAGCTCAACAAAATAATAATATCGCGGTTCGTTTATTTCTATCCACTGATAGATTTCCCCTTTGTTTGGTCTTTCCGTCTTGCCGTTATCTTTCTCTCGATCATTATCGAGTTTTTTTTGTTTTTTTTTTTTTTAATGGGGTGCTTTTACAGCTTAGTCAACGTGATACTGTGGGGACTATATACATCTTAAGCATGCTGACTTCTCTAGAAATGTCGCTATATGGGGGATTATCCAAATGTAGAAGGAACGATACATTATACGGATGTGTAATACTCGAAGAACGTAGCAAGACGAGGTAAAGCTCCGAACGTAACGGCGTCACAGCAGAGCATTCGAAAAAGACATGATCGGAGTTACTGCCTGTTCAGAATGGAGGGGTGAGAAGGCACTTTCTCTAAATCGTAATCTACCGATGAGTAGTAGAATTCCTTTACGACTAATCTTGTTAAAGAGATAAAACCACGGGAGTTTAGAGACGGCTGGTAGTAATAAGTGAGAGGTGATTGACGCGAGTTATTCTTTCGGTTAATCTATCGTTTTGTTGAAACCATATTATCAGACCAGCCCAGTTCCGTTTTAATTACGCGTTGTACTATATCTACCAGCTCGGTTTGCTGTCTTATTCAGGTATTTTCCATCCAGCCAACCGGTATCCCCCAGCATTACTCTCTTACGGGTTCTCTAACAGGCCAGTTTTCTAATAACGTATTTTTTAATGCACCGCGCGTTTTGGGAGCAAGCACAACACCGTTCGTATACTTTTGTTTTTAAATTATTATAAGTCCACTTATGACAAATTTTTGCTTAAAACTATTTGTCTATCGTTTTATCGTTGTTATTTTCGCTGTTACGATTATTCTAAGGCGTTTTTCATTTTCCTGTAATTTAATAAATCTGTAGATCTCAAACGAAAGCTTTCATTACTACAAACATCTACTTTAAAGTGTATTTTTTCAGGTCGTGCGAACTTTCGAACGAGAAACGATCCGTAGGTTTCAAGGAAATTTGGAATTTTTCCTGAAACCTACGATAACGAGAAAAGCTGAATTAACGTTGCGGATAACGTCATAATTGAAAAGCTGACATAAATTTAAACGACAAAAATTTAGATTTGATCAACGAATTCCGTGGGAATTTAATTTATCGCGAACTACGATTTGATATGTGTTAGGAGCCAACGTGTGTATCGACAACGAGATGATTTTCAGTAGTGGAGAGGGGGGTCTTCAACACAATAAAAAAATATATTCGTTCGGAAATATAATTTTCAATATGAAAAAGAAAAAAACCCCGGACAATTTTAATAAGAACGGCAGATCCATCGGGAGATTATCGTTGAATATAAGCGTGTTTTATAAAATTTTAAACAATTTTCAACTTCCGGGTGAAAACTGCGAAATTAAAAAAAAATAATAATAATTTAAAAAATTTTAAACGTAAGACAATTTTCATTCGGACGAGGGTTGAAAGTTACGAAAAGTTTTTTTCTAAGTCACGCATCACGAAATTACACAAATTTTCCACAGACGTTTATTATACAATACCGCTAGATTACCTGTAGATTTACGTGCCAACTGCACCAAGGCGAAAGGAGAGAATGTAATAGTGAGAATCGGTAGAAAGTTGGAAGAATAAATTGGAAGTACGGATTGTTAAATTAGATTAGAGAATGTAATAGTGAGAATCGGTAGAAAGTTGGAAGAATAAATTGGAAGTACGGATTGTTAAATTAGATTATATAAATTGGAGGATTTAAGAAAATTTAATAAACTATTGGAAGCATGTTGCGTGTAGGAAAGAATATTTAGTAGCCTGAGCGGTTTGTCGAGGATAGAACGTTGGGAGTTGAATTGCACACATTCAAGGAGAGTGTGGTCGACGGTAATGAGGACATTACAGGTTGAACATAGAGGAAGAGGAAGATTTTGTGGGATATGGAGATATTAGTAGGACCTAGGCGCGGAATACCGCTTCTTCTTAGGCGAACTGTAGATAATTTTCGAAGTATTTACATGTAAATATTTGTCAGAAATTGAAACATTTCACGTCCGTCGTAAAATAAAAAATTTCGTTATATATACATCGCGATTGAAAAGTCTAAAAATTAAATAAATGGTCAATTTTCTCCATACGTTTTTTTTCACGAATAAACAAAATTAAAGTCGTTATTAGATATGTCTGGAATTAAATTTATTCGGAACCCACTTTATAGCGACGATGAATAAAAAATTGTTTATTACGTCACCAGCGAACATATAGCGCGAATGAGTGACGTTAATTAGAGACGTAATGCAAAATTAATTCCTAATAGCACGCGAGTAAATGACCGACCTCGTTAATATATCATTACGAACGATGTTCGCTTTGTGAGTGATTGTTATGTACTTTGTTGGAAGAATTTTCTATTTTTCACTTTTCCGCGATATCATTTAAAATAATTATAAAATTTTAACACCTTCTTCGCGTCGTGTATTTCCGAATTTGTTATCAACCGGCGATATATAATATAAAATTTAGCGAGTATAGCTTCGTAAAGAGAAAAGAAAATAAGACTGCGCCTCGGGGCGCAGAGTAGAAGTGAAACTTGATATTAATACACTCACGATTTTGTACAAATTTCACAAATGTAAAGGAACGCAGAGTCGGCTATTACGTGGCGATGAAATGATTCTACGTCGCACACATATTCTTTGCACAGCGAAGATTTGAACGAAATAACGAATAGCCTTCATGATCAACACGAATCGGCTCTTTCGCTCGTTCTCTCGCTCGTTTTATATAACTACCCATATACAACGCGCCAATAGAAATCTCACATCAATAAAAAACCGGTGTCGCTGTGTTTTCTGATGTTATTGCCACAGTCTTCAGGTGTTCATCTAACTCGAGCTGTCTCTGGAAACGGTTATAATGCGGTATAATACCGAGGGGGTTCAAACAATTTCAAAATAGTTTTATAATCCTAACAACCGCCGTTCGCTTAATCATAGAAGAACAATAAGACTCTGAATTTATCTTTTGTCTCTTACCCGCGTTTATTTTACTATTGTCATTGTAACAAGTTGACATTAATACGTGTTTAAAAAAAAAAAAATTGTAAAAGTTGAAAATCTTTTTTGATGATGTCCGTTGAAGTACGATCAATTGACGATGTTTTAATTCTGTAAGTACCTTCGAAGACTAGACTGTAATTTTATTTATATGTGGCGGGATTGTATCTGTTCGAATCTTTATCAACGTAACGACCGCGTTGTGCTAGTCAACGCATTACGTCTGATTTAGAGATCAATGGGTATTGAAAAGTCGATAACCTTCTTATATGATCATCTATAATTGTACACTGTGAAAATTGTAATTTACGCATCTTAGTTTACACAGAGACAGCCGTTACAATTACGTCATACACGTTTAATAATTCAAATTTAATAATACCTTTTTCCTATTTCAAAATGATTATCGTCACCGAAGCTCCAAAAAAAAAAAAAATCTAATTTCGCATATAGATAATATTTGTCGTTTTATTAGTAAAATATCGTACGAATTCCGAACATTCGATAAGTTTACCGGCTATTTCATTTCGTCATATTAAAAAACCTACTTAATAAATAAAGTTCAATCAACTCAAAAGTTGGACTAACCGATCCTCATCAATTCGAAATTGACAGATCAATTATTCAGGCAATAAGGAGTGGTTTACCACCATTGCCAGCTTATTTATAGATGGTTAGAGGTCTTTGTATCGTGAAAAATTCTCATATTCGCTTAGTTTATGAGAGCAGAAACTTAAAGTAATACCGCTGCGCCATGAGCTCCTGGACCGACTTATTGTTGCGCATTTTATTAGATCGCGGAATTGACACTTCGTCGATAATGTTTTATCTTTTACATTCCGTTTAGTTCTTTAAATGTTCATCTACGTTACCGGGAAGTAGATTTTCTTTATCGTTCGGAATTATTATTAAACTATATATATATAAAAACGAATATATATTATTTTCGGCAAATCTTACAGCGCGTGATTTTTTTTTTTTAAATTATTCGAATTAAACAATGTTTTATGATAATTCTAAAATTATGCAATCGTATCGTTCTAATATTTAGGCTTACATATGCCTAACATTATTCATTAAATAGTGTAGAAAACATGAAAAAATTGTGATTTTTAATAAATTTTCTCGTTACATCTGTACAATATTGTAATGAATAAAAAGTTGCATATTAGCGACGTTCAAAATCGTATAATAGCGTGTCGATAGAATTTGTTCCTTATTAGTCACATCGGGCACCGTAGGGTTAGGTTAACAGAACAATGAGTACGTTATTTAGGCGCGCGAAATGCCGGTAAATAACCGAGCTAATTAATTAATTATATTTAATTACGAATTTCCTTAATATAATAACGATGTGTTCGTACTTTGTTCTTAAATTTCGAGAAAGACTAAAATTTCTACGAAAAATAGTATCTAGATTAGTTATCTGTTCAACTCGATCTCGGGATAGAGCTAAAGTAAATACTAGAAGTACTCGAATATTTAGTAAATTTAAATAAGTTCCGAATAAACAGGTTCTGCTCTAAATTTTCTATATTACCAATTTTGTTTACAACATTCGCATTGAAATAAATTAATAGTAATAATAATAATAGTAATAATTTCTTCTTTCGCCGTTAAAGGTTTCGGGATGGTGCAAAAACCAAGTGGACTTTGCAGCGAAAAGAAAATGTCAGAAAGATCGCAGCTATGTCGCAAATATATGAATAAAAAATACGCCGGTTCAAACGCTGGGGGCGACAATGAACCTTATATGGCCTTTAGCGAATGTAAATTGTACAGCGTGTTCTTGGACGACTACAAAGAACAATTGCGCAACACAGGATCGGACGATTTCTCCCATATACCGCCGATGCAAGAAAGTTTCGTGTTTCATTGCATACTATATACCAGTCCCATAAACGAACCGTTTCATCTGATTGATTTGACCATCATGTCCGAAGGATTGAAGGAAGGCACCGCCTTCCTTTACGACAAACTCGAAAACAGCAAATGCGATACCAGCGTGAAGGTAACGCGACACGTAATAGTGGATAATAAGAAAGAATGTAAACGCGTTGATGTATCTAAATTATAAAAAACGACGTAATAATAATAATTAATATTTATAACGTAAATTGGTGTGATTTAAATTAAACGTTACAAATTCGAACGATTTGAACACGTTCAAAAATATGGATACACATCTTAACCAAGTTTCTATTATTCACGATTAATTAATTTCGAGAAAAAAATTTATATCGACACAATATCATCGACTCGACCGAATAACGTTGCATCGAAGTTAAATTTTCTGAAAATTGTTCACACTCACACTATATATAATACAAAAATAAAATAATAAATTTTATTCGGATATTTTCACCGATGACGTTAATCACGTTCGAAATTTTACTACGTTCGTTATTGAAATAAACATTTAATACAATACCGAGTAATTTTTTTCAACGTCTCTATTAACGTTTTACATCCAATCTGGTATGCAGCTGCAACTCTAAGTCGTACACATTAAGCAATTCGTTGAAAAGAGTGCACCTGAGCTAAATCACTTTCTATCGATAGCAAATAAAATATTGACCTAATGTCTATTGTACAGAAATTGTCACACATCCGCAACGACTAAAAACAATTTAATTTCGGGGCGATCTATAAGGGCAGCGGATACTAAATGGCCAGACGATAAAACTAAGCGGATAAGCAAATCCGATGACCAAGAAGAAACTGAGCGAACGATTACATTCAATATAAGACGGTATCGTGGTCACATGGTGTACACGTCATATGTTACGAGGAATATCGAAAAATAAGAATAAAGCTAAATACTATCCGTTCAATAGAGACAATTATCGATAGCAGTTTAATCACAACCCCTTCCACACACACACACACACACACAAAAGAGGGGGAATATAGTACTTACGTAAAATATAAGAACGAAAATAGAAATTTTCGAACTTATTCTTAATTTTGATTCGGTATAAAACTTAACCTTTCCAATCACAATAACCTCTATATGGTGCCTCTAAAGTTTAAGATACGTATTTCTATAATAATAATAATGAATATTTGATTGACACTAAAAGTTCCGACTCTGAATTATATGGAATGAATAATTCTGCTAAAAAAATTTATCAAGAGTAACAGAAATGGTTAATAAAAACAAAAGATTAAAAATGACATTAATTTTCGATATAATGCAAATGTATCTAATATAAGTGTACGAACGTATGTAAAACTATACAAGCGAACAATGAATGTACGAAGCAATCACAAGAGTAATTTAATCTACGAGGAAGATAGTCTTGCCATTTACTTAGTTATTAGCTATGTAAATGGAGCACCACCAATATACGCATTAATACATATATATATATACTAATGATTTTTTTTCGATGTATCAGTCCACGGAGGCATGCTTCCGCTATGGTCATTTTTTCACTAATTTCGGATCTATCAAAAATTTACAAACTATTTCTTACTTTTTATATATCACGATACGCTTATATCGGGCCACTTCAAGATGTAAGCTTTAAATTAATCTTAAACATCGGTCACGATAATCAGGGAATTTATTTTAATTTTAAAAAATTATTTAGATTAATTTTATAGAGTGACTCGGTTAATAACGTCTCGTAATATATCATATATCTCTCCGTCGGAGTTCTAACCGGAACGGGACACGACCACAGGTTGCGAATGGTGGAATAGTCTACAGATATGTAGGTTAGCTGCGAATAAAGCAGTCGTGGACCAAGAACGAAAGCCTCATGCAAGTTCTTCCGATGAGTAAGAAGACACGAAGATGCAAATGGGCAGCTTGAGGAGCTGTCTGCTAAAATTGTGCATTAATTCTAGGACTTTCCCCACCTCGGTGTATCTAAGTGGCCGTGAAAACCTTGCACGGTCACCTTCTCAGTAAAACCCTACTGCCTTGCGATCAGGATTTTTATCCACTAGATTGTCACCGAAATACAGCATTCTATTCCTTCTATTCTTTTTCCTCTCGCTTTCCTTATATCCGTTCCTTAACCACCGATGCCTTTTCTACTACTTTACTTTTCCCGCTAACGAGACTTCTCTGGAACACCTATTTTGATTTTATTGACGAAACGAAAGCATTATCTTCTAGGGCTTCTATATTTAGATAAAAATCACGGACTATTAAAAACCGTTACATAGATATTTAAAAATCGTTTAGAATTTCGTTCCGGTGTTATGATGAAAAATTTCACTTTTGACAAAAATATCCGGAACTCCAGTGATTCTTTTTTGGAAATGAATTTTGGAATTTTACCAACCGATGTTTTTCCTTAAAATAATTCTTCCGTTAATTAAAAAATATTCCCGATGATATATCTTAAATCGAAACTGTCTCCGAGGTATATATTCACTAACACGTAAGCTACAAAGCAAATTTCTAACTATATTACATTTGGAACGATTAATGCTGAAATTTCGAACGTGTATGGGGGTTCGAAATGTCAAAATTTCGTAATTTTAATATAATTGTCAATTACTTCATAAATTATATACGTATGTACAAAATTTCATCGAAATCAGTGTGGACCCGTTTCCGAAATGGCCGATTATAAAAATGTAAAAACGCGTATATCTTTGGCATTATATTAAAAAAAAAAAAAAAAAGTTATAATAATATTTAATAAATGTACCGGAGGCTCTCTCCATTTATGAAAGTAACTAATAATATAAACTGGTAAATAATAAATATACAAGATATAAATAGTGTTGATGGAAAAATTAGACAAAAAAAACCATCACAAATTCAATAGGTGATTTAAAAAATAATAAGTTTAATTATATAAATATCATTTATAAGTAATGGAAACGAAAGCAAATTATAACGTTACGAGAATAATACATTATGTTTAATGCGTCCATGCTTATACTTAGTATAATACTTAGTTCCATATGGGATCGTAATTTCCCATTGCCGGAAGTAAATTATTACGACGCGCGCTACAACTGAGAAAAAATTTTTGGGATAGTTTGAGGATCTTTTACATGCAGAGCACTATGCATATATGAAATTTTGGTGTATACGGGGACATTGAGGATACGTCTAAGACATCGATTTAATTGCAGTCTATTAAAATTAGCATTTGAGACTGAAGACCAAACGGGGCAGGAATATGTTAAAATAGGCCTAATGACGGATTTGTAGATGATTAGTTGATTATTTAAGATGGGATAAATTAGAACAGATTGCTCTGTTTGTCTTCTATAATATACACGAAATATACCAGTTTTAATAATACATAAAAATATAGCGTATTCTCGGTCGGATTTACTTCAGATATGTCTCGTTTTCGTTGTATTCGCGACTGGAATATTTTTGTTCCTTTTATAGGGAATATTTTTGTAGACGTCTGTATATTTCCGGCTGGATGTTTTTTCTATTAAAGGGTTTTACAAATTTAAATCTTCATTAATCGGAAAGAAATTACGAGTTTTTGTTTCTCCTCTTTAAACTGTTAAAAGATATACTAATACTACCGCACGCAAGTTATTCTTCGTGCAATAACGCCCGTATTATTGCGTGTAATCGGCAATATGCAATAAATCAAATGTTACCTCGTTAGAATTTTAACCATTAAAAGCCTTAAGCCACTATTATATCGGACAAAAATAAACCACCGTCTAATACAACAAATATTCGAACGCGTATTTTCGATTACGCGTATACGTGTGTGTGTGTGTTTTTAAATGTCGGATGTGTATACGAGTTTGTAGGTTTCGGAGTAAACGTTCGTGAAAGTATCTTTCCAGCAACTTACCTGATCCCGGTAATAGGAGGTTAGTCATTTGCATTTTAAGTGAAAACAAACCATTTTTCCATCTTCTCAACGGCTGACAATGATTTTCAACGGGGCGGCCCTTTTTAGTTTTATTTCTTTTTTCTATTTTAGCTTTTTTTTTCATTATTTTTTAATATTCACTCGCCGCTTAACTTATTTCTTACATCTCGTCTCTTAGTCGTCTACATACGAGTATCGATGTGTATTTCAGTCCTGTATGTAGTAGTGTATAACATGTGGGACGCTTTAAAATATTTTCTAATATAACCCCGAGCGACGTAGTTTTCTCTATTTTCGAAATTAAAGCGCGTATCGTAATTACATTTTACAACGGCGTCATTAATTGCGGCGGTTAACAATAGAGACGTCTAAATATTCATCAAACACACACACTTACTTATATTTTCAATCAGTTATACATACATTCGCGTATGTGAAATGAGTCTCTGTGTTAGTGTAAAAAATTCGACATTATCGCGCGCTCTTATATATCATCCGGTATATTTCATTCGAAACAGCGAATTTCGAACTGGATTTTTAATTAAATAATTCCAACTAATTTTGACGATTTAAATAAAAGGGAATTGAAAGATTTTGTATTTATTTTTTTTTTAAATATATGACCACTTAGTTGACGCGTCCATAGCGGATGATGTATGGTACTGCATGCTCGCGGAAAAGGAATACAACATGATGATGACGATTTAGAATATTCCCTCGTGAGCAGAACTAGTTTTAATAAAGAGTAAATTCGATTAAACTATTATTTAAAAAAAAAAAAAAAACAAGTAACGTATTGTTTTGGAATATATGTATTTATACGCATACACAACACGAACTCGCACACATACATATTTAAATATAGTAATAAAAATGTTTCGATTTATATAGGAATGCCTAAATAGAGTAGGGTATATTTCTAAGTAAGCTTTTATCATTTATCCCGATATCGCCGCCAGCGATCCCATCAGTGTGTTGTGCCGTACATAATTATCTTACGATGAAAAAAAAAATTAAACCGCTTCTCAAGCCGTCAAAAAACGTTCAGTCTAATAATAAAGCCCCTATTACTCTTTCAGCGTAATCGTCGACCGAATTAAATGGAACAATCGAAACCGAATTCGTCAGCATGCTAGTGGAAACAAACATATAAAAGAAGCAAATTACTCAAATACTGTCAAATCAGCAAAAACTGAAAAAGTCTTCAGACAGAAGTGCAAGCAATTATCTTCCCAATAATGCAAAACAGCACTGATGAAGAATACTTATTAGAATTAAGCAAACTAGTTCCACCATCCAAGATAACATTTTTATACCGAATATTAAACTCATTACCTACCAAAAGCAGAATTGAAAGCAGATTTGTAAAAGCTCGACCGTTAATTAACCCAGTTAGGAAGTCTGCTGATAACGTTTCGTTAGTAATTCCCCACCAAGTAATCGAGAGTGTGTTTACGGAGCAAATCGGACCAAAACTGTCTTCATCATTATCATTCGTCAAAGTTGGACACACACAACACCACTAGTTCGAACACATATACAGCTTTCGATGCACAGTACTAATATGCGCGAGAAAATGATCAACAGTATATCCCAGACTCTCTAATAATAAACTATAAAGAAAAATATTACAGAATATTCTTGATAACAGATAAAAACACGATTTGATTCATCTAACGCCCGGGCATCTGGCGAAAAGTGTCCAACACAAATTAAAGGCGCAAAATTAGAAACCCCACAGTATACACAGAACTTGAAAATAATTCCGGGCGTCATGAAGAAGTGCACAAGACATACTTTTTAAACTCCAGCTAGGAGCTGAATTGGGCAGCTGCAAAAAACATTCGTTTTTTCTCGCAAAAAACGATTGCAGTACGCTTCTCCAAAAACTACTCAAATTGCTATCCTACTAAAACTGAATCATAACTATATTCAAAATAAGGAGCGAACAAAATTTCTTGAGCTAATATTTGACAAAAAACTTAGCTGCTCGCATAAAACATATAAGATCAAGATGTACGAGTGCACTCAGACAACTAAAGATGTTGCACCACAAATCCTGGGACTCAGACAGACGAACAGTATTAATAGACTACGGTGCTATAATATTTGGGACAGCATCGTGCGAAGTCATCAAAAAATTGGATACGATACAAAACCAAGACGCATATGTAGAGCTTTCTGTACAAGTCAGATTATAAGCTTACACATCGAAAGTAACATACCGACGTTAAAATACCGTCGAATTAGCACTCAAGTATTACTTCAAACTCAGCACGAACAAAGCGCATCCAAATTACTATAAAACGTTTTGTTGGAAAGGTTTTACACCAAATGAAGCATTTGGCCTACGGTGCAAAAATTATATTCGCCAGCTCAACATAGTACCGTTAACACCGGAACTGCCTAATCCACTGATTCCGTCATGGCAAAAAGACAAACCTGGTGATCAACAAAAAGCTATCAAAAAACGGATAAAATGCTCACTGGTCGAGCTTAAGTAGCAACAAATTACGACAGATCAAGCGGCAAATTGGCATCTGGACAACATCGTACCGCACAAATAGACGAGAGGAGGTAGCTCTAGCGAGGATACGAATCGGTCAAACTAGGCTAACGCACGGTCCACTGATTAATGGAGAAAAACAGGTGTTGCGCCCTTACTGCCAGCTATCTGCACTGACGGTGGAACACATAATCACTGAATGCTGAAAATTCGAAAATCAAAAAAGAAAATTGTTGGATTCGGTATAAACGAAGTGTCACAGGATAAGACATATCACAGTAGAAGCTATTACATTTTTTAAACATATCGAACCTACTCATGCTAATATTAACGTTACTGTGTAACAATATATACTTTTTAACTATTTTTTAGAAATATATATATATATACTGTATTAAGGACGCAAATGACCAGAGTAGTCGAGCGCCGTTTAAATAAAATATAATAAATAAAAATAATATAAATTTTTAGGCACTTACGGCACACTTTATAGACGAAAACTCACAACTGATTTGCTTGAATGTTCAGAATTTGAAGAAAAACACACAGCCCAAAATATTTCTCACTGGATTAATTTCGTACATAAAATTCAGCAAAATGTACCAACAATGCAGCTAACAATAAAGGCAGCTGCTGCTAATTTGAATATTCGACAGTTTTATCACGATGCAAAATATCGTCGGTGTAAAATTAAAAATGTAGTAATGTATTTCTAAAAAAGCTTTTTTACCTTATTAAAACTAACAATGTAAGAAAATTTAAATAAAAATAAACTGAAATTGAAACAGAATATCTCGTAACTCGATGGAATTAGATATGTTCGAGGGGTTTCTAATAAATAAACAACCAACTATTTATTTCATCAATCGCTATATTAGGCATCAAAACTTTTTAACCACCGGATAAGTAGGTTATTCAACATGCAATTGTTATTTTGAGGGTATTTGACGAGGTTACGAAAGAACTTTCAGCGGGAAAAAGTTTAACTTTCAAAAATATCAGTCAAATTAATATCACGAAAATTGAAATTATATAAGGAAAAAAATAGAAATTGTCACGAAATTAGTGAGCTCTTAGATAATTGGTTCAATGGAATAACAGAACGGTTTGGAAGTATATTTAATAATGAACTTATAACATAGGCAGCTGTTTGAGGTCATCGTTTTAAGAAGCTAATTCCGCGCGATTTTTGTTACAGTATATTACAACAGATGAAATCCTTAATTGCACAACAATGAACACCCCAGATTTAACATCAATAACACCTAGTACATCGAGCGGGTCTTTTATTTGGGAAAATTTTGACCGAAGTTTAAGCAATCTTAAAAGTATGATCCGCAGCAATAGTGAAATCCGATAAGTACATGTCAGAAAATTACTTAGCAAGAGATTCTGTTCCATTAGCTCGGTGAAAATCTCGCAATTTATCCGACTTTGAACCAAATTATGCTGAAAAGATTATGTAACCCAGCTACAATAATTCCTTGCGAATGTTTTTTTTTTTTTTTTTTTTTAAATTAGGTCAAATTTGCACAGAAGAGAAAGGCTTTGAACACCCGAAATAAGTATAAAATATTATTTTTAAATCATAATACGGAATGACGGTAATAAACATTTGTCATATTTTAGTATTCAGAAGTATCTTTTATATTGAAATGTGAGCTTTAAAAAAATAAATAAATAATTTTTGTTATTTTTCAACTTTATAAATAATTTTATATTTCATTTTATTGGGGATTATAAAAAAATGCTATTTTTTTTTACTTTTTTACAAAACTATTAAGGAAATTGTCAGTTTTCCTCATTATATTGAATTTAGTTTTCAAACAGGACAACATCCGGTAAAATTATTGAAGCCCGATTATACGAAATCATCATTCTCTTTTAAATTTTTTACACTCACGTGTGAGTATAACAATTTTTTTCGTTTACTTATTGGACACAGACTTTATTATATGTTACTATATTTTTGTTATGGAACGAGTTAAAATTTTACATTTATGTTTTTCTTATATATTGTACTTTGTAAGAGACCGGTGATCTGTTTTCGCATCGTAGAGCTGGTTCATCTAAAGAATAAGTCAGTGTAGTGAATAATGAACAATCCAACGGCTATTCTGTTCTGATCGAGCGAACGGTGAACAATTCTTAGTTCGCATTGAATCACAAAACTTTCTGAGCGCTCTCGTTCAATGAACAAGCTAGTCATTTATCAACAAATTTTTTTTTTTCGATTATCCGTTAATCAGTGTTGCCCGCGGTATATTTTTGTGATAAATCCACCATTTCTCATTTGTTTCCCGTACAAGCACTTTTTTATCTACTATATCGGTAATCGGGTGATTTTTTATTATTAATTAATTAATCGTGTTCGTCTGTATTTTTGCAATTTAAAATATGTCAGCGGTACATTTCGATTTTAAATTTGCCATTATTAATTTTCGTTAAATTGAAATGTCATTTGTCGGATTTGTAATTTGTATATATTTATGAGTATTTAATCGACGGCCATGTTTACTTTTATCGCATGGTTCTATTTATAAACTGGAACTGATTTATATATTTTCGTCAACGATTTATAATTATGTGATTTTTTTATATATTAATCGTTAGTTATTTTATAATAATAGTTTCTTGGCGTCAGTACATAATGTTACAAAAATTCATATCGTGCTGTTAAATTTAGACCAATCCTGTACTGAACGTTGAATGAATGAATCATTAAAAAGTGCTGGTTCATTCCGGCGATGCGATCTCTAAAAAGAACCGTAAATGTCTGTATATCGATCATTATTCTTTCTTTTTCATGTGATAACCATAAATATATATATATATATATATATATATATATATATATAAATCGCTCACATACGGACGAAAAGTTATACAATTTACATATCGCATTTACAGTTATTCAATATGCCACACAGTTATACGCGCACATATTTCTGCGTATGAATATATATATATTCATATGCACATATATACTCACACACATATACACATATATACATATATGAGAGTATTCGCGATTTGAATATAAATCGCGTTTAACTACTAAACTATTTATACGTTGACACGAATAATGGAATTGAAAATAAACGAATTCCGAGAAGAACTTTTCCTTACCAGGCAATAAGTTTCGCTTGGCGATAATCGTTTTATCGAGCGAACTAAAATTTATGTATAGACATTAAACGCGGCCCGGACCGAAAAATCCGACTCCGACCTGTTTGTCAATTTACGGATGAACGGAAAATTTGTTTCCGATCAGTGGACAGAAAAATTGCTTGTAAATTTCTAATGAATTTTTTTTTTTGTAATTTCTTTTTCACCATTATTATATCTTCGCCTAGGGCTACTAAGTCGGGCTTTGATTTCGACACGGACACGATTTACCAGTTGTAAGAGAAACGATTGTTACCGGATGTTAAAAAAACAAACTTCCATTACTACTTCCGGGTTTATTGCTAAAGTGAAACAAGAGTTCCTCCCTATATGTTACACACGAGATAATATATACAATTATACATACATATATATATGTAATCTTAGAATTAGGGCTATAAAAAATACTTTTCAACGCTTAAACTACGTAAACGAATAAATGAAATGTCGCAGTACTAACATCGAAGTTATAATTCACTCTGAAATAAGACTGAGGATTCAGGAATTACGAAATTCAATTAACGAATTCTAATTATTAAATTACGAGACGTCGTTAAGGATTTAGGAATTATACTAGGATAAACTGTAAAACATCAACGCACGAGTCACACTTATTGCGTAAATAAAATCCCGGCTAAGATATTACCACTTTTCCCGTTATTTAGTAAAACACGAAAGCCGCGAAGTCGCTAATAAATTAATCATGTACATTGTTAGCATCATTTTTCTACTTGAAACGGACTGTTGCTGAACATCCTACAGGAACGTAGAGTGTAGATTATAATTATTAAACCTTCCAGTTCCCATTATCAATTTTTTACACAAACTTATTAACCCGTTAAGTCACACGTGAAAGTTTGATAACAAATTAATAATTTTATACACGATGCATATTATACAACACTGCTTTTTAGACGACTCGAGACGATTACGTGTTTTATGTGAATATTCTTAGAATAGTGATATTTCGTGATATATAATTTTGTTAGTATTAAAATTTCAAGTGTACCATATAGTAGAGATCGTCGCTGATAATTAAAGAAAATTACCGGTGAAAGTAAAAAATGTAAAATAATTTTAGGCGCGTAATATCGATTTTTAAATAACTCTAGATAATTTTCAACGTGTTATATAAATATGTTCAGAATTATCGTTCCATCTCATTTTGTGGAAGCGAAATGAAGTATATAGAACTGGTTGAAATCAAAATCCTACACAAACGGACTTTCCCGTTTTCACGAACTACCTACTATTGCTGGCGGAAAATATAGTTGTAAATTAAATGACGATAACTGTCGTATTATGTTTCGAAGAGACAAAAATTTTTTAGCAACGTTTCTAAAGAAAAAAATATTTCCAACGTGAAAGTTCGCAACGAAATAATTAGAAGTTAAGTATTAAGAGGACGTGTAAATGCTTTAAGAAAGAATTAAAAACGTACATTAGCAATGGGGTTTTTTTTCACTTATGAAAAGCGTCTATAATGAAAAAATCCACATCAAGAAATTCGGTGTTGAAATTATAGAGAAATCCGAATGTACGAGAAACAATAGTAAAGTCATCGACAAAAAATGGTCAAGTTTTATGATTATAACGACACTGAGAGAATTTTCGATTTCTTCGATAGCAATCCGAAAAGCAAGATGTGTAAAGAAGAAATTGAAAATGGAAGCACGTTCAGAGACGTAAGGTATAAACTTTTTAAAGATTCCACGAGACTAAAACATGACGAACACGAACGGACTAGAAGATCACTCGAGAACGATCAAACAATACTAGATAAATTTTCATGGTCCGTTGACGGACAAAGTTGACAAAAACATAATAATAATAACGACCGGAATATTAATTCGGTACAAAATTACTTCTTAATTAATCGTCTTATCGATTTGAATTAAAGGTCAAAATTACATGACGGAAGAAAGTGCATACACACACACACACACACATATATATATATATATATATATATATAAATACGTTTATGATTATATTCAATTTTTCGAGACTAAAATTTATTAGTGTTTTCTTTTTTTTTTTATTATAATGGGCCTAGGATTTTTCACCCAGATTGGTAATTTATTAGTTGATGAACGACTATTCTGAATTAACTTACAGGTTATGCCTTCGAATTGGACGTATACTAACCGATACTCCGGCTTTATCCATCTGTTTTTGAAAACTTGTGTAATTTGTCCATTATAATTGTCTACTGATGTATTTTTCAATCTGTATATACATACATGTTTATATATATATATATATATATATATATATATATATATATATATATATATATGTATATATATATATAAAAATAAAAATATCTGTGATGCTCGGATATGTTATTTCGCATTTTACACATTCGGAATTCCGACACGTTAGAAAAAAAGTGTAATTTCACAGTACATCGAACATATACAATACGCACAATAGTAACAAAATGAAAATAAAAAAATGTAACACACTATTTCGCGTATACTTGTGTCTTCACAAGTTTAATAAACTTTAATACGTCATTTCTTTAGAACTATTAGCGCTGTATTTGGGAGAGAAATTATTTACACACATATATATGTGTATACATATATACATATATATATATATATATATATATGATATTTTATTATATATATATATATATAATATATATGTATGTACATTGTCCTGTATTTGGAGTTATATTTCGAATGGATAATTTTAATTAATAAATTACACTTTTTTACGTATTCAGGAAAAGCTTTTATTATCGGTGGTGACTTTAATGCCAAACATGAGGCCTAGGGATCATCACTCCCAGTCCTACACGTACCAAAGGTAGCTTCTACCAGCGATACATAATACACAATGCTGCTTTGTGAACCAACTTCCTAGGGTCTACGGATCGGCCTAAAAGTCCAGATCTTGTAGACTTTTTTTATTATCAAAGGACTGTTCACAAATTATCTAGCAGCGGAAAACGTCATTGACTTGTCTTCAAATCGTACGCCCATTATGCTCAAAATCAGTACAACAATTATGCAGAAGATGAAAAAATCATTCACAAACCGGTATATAAACTAGAATAAATTTCGGAAAGAATTATACAAACGAATTGATCCTAAAGTACGTCTAAAGTCTATGCGTGAGATAGAAACTCAAACTTGCGGTTTGATAAAAGCGATTCAAGACGTTAGCTACTCTAACAACAAAAGCAGCTACTGATCAAGAAATAAAATATCCGTTGGTAATTCGAGATAGTATAGCTGCGTATACGGCATACTACGCGCAGTCCTCTCGATAAAAATATCTTTAATAATGCCAGAAATCAACTACGTCGCTTGATTAAATCCATCAAATATAAACATTTGCAGAACACCTTCAACAGTTAAGCCTATCCGCGGATAAATACTTATTCTACATGGAAGACGACTAGACGAATTAAACGTCCGTTTGTGCATATCCCACCTGTTCGTGATGCTAATGCTAAATGCTAAGATTACAAATTAAAAACAAACAGAAATTTTTAAAACTGTGTACCGTTACAAATAAAAACTTACCACAGTAACAATAAACGTAAGAGAAGAAACATGAATTTTTAACGAATGAAGAATTCAACTTAAGTATATACTAAATGCAGGAAAAATTAATGCTAAAAAACCTGCGAAAATATGCAAAGCAATACCGTTGAAATTAGCGATAAATAAAATGATATGATAATAAACTAAAATACTTAATACTATTAAAACAAATATTAACAATTATTAATATTTAACAGGCTAAACCAAATTATGTTTCAGCCTGCGATGCTTATATTTAGTATATTTTATTCTTAACTGCTTGGAATCATAATTTCCAATCACCGTTATCAAATCATTATCATGTGTAACACACTGTTTAAAAAAGTTGGTAGACACTTTTAACACATGATCTTTTAACATAGCTAGTTCCAATTTCTCATGCATTTTCACTATATTACTATATACTGGAGCGTTGAGTATACATCTAACGCACCTGTTCTGAATCAACTGAAGCCGCTTATAACTAGAATTGCTAATAGAACTCTACACTGGACAGGTATACGTTAAAACTGGTCTAATGAGCGACTTATATATTATTAATTTATTATTGACATTTAGGACGGATTTGCGTTTAAACAAAGGATAAATAGAACAAATGGCACGTTGCGTTTTGATTGACACGTAATCTAAATGTTTGATAAAAGTCAATCTTTTATCTAAAATAACACCTAAGTATTTTATTTGATCTGACCATTCTACATTTACACCGTCAACCATTAAGGTAGGGGGTAAAAGTGGTCTCCTACGAGTAAACAGTATTGCCTGAGTTTTGGTAGGTTTGATGGCAATCTGCCACTTAGCAAAATATCGAATCAACCTATCTACCCCTAATTGTAATTTATTCGTAACAGCTCTTGGTGAACTTAATAATTGGGCTCGTCAAAATATTGAAAAAGTCGATTTGTTTTAAGTATTTGTCTCAGATTTTTCAAGAACATAATATTGTGTCTAATATAGGTCCACTCCAGTTTATCAAATTGAAAAACGAATGAGGCGGTTTACTCCCGCTGAAATAGATAAAACTTTAACTCCAAATAAGTCTCCGGGTATAGATATCTCCAGTTATGTTGAAAGAGTTTTCGCGTAAGGGTATCGTCCTTTTTACATACATATATAATTGCATGTTTACGATAAGAATATGTGCTAACTTCTTTTAAAGTTGCACAAATAATAATTCTGAAAAATCTGACAAATCAGTTAGATAGGGCACTTCATATAGGCCTATTTCGCTTTCATATCATAATTGTTTGAAAAATTCATATTAAAGAGATTGCTACCGATTGTAGGAGTTGCCACTTCATCAAATTGGATGTAGACGTCACCACTCAACGATCGATCAAGTGAGACGGGTTACTAAAATAATCTATTCAGCATTAAAAGAAAAAATATTGTTCTGCGCTGCTTTTAGAGGTGGCACAAGCTTTCGACATGATGCGGCACGACGGACTTATATATATATATATATGTTAAGTCAATAACTGCTTGGAAACTTATGTCGACTGCTTTAATCATACTTGACTGAGAGGGTGTTTTGTGTGATCTATGATGAAGCGTGGTCAGTTTTTCACAGAATACAGGAAGGAGACAGAGAAGTGTCCTTTGATCACTCCTGTTCCTCCTACACGCACACGCACACGTGATCTACCAACGTCTGATAACGTAACAACGGCAACATTCGCAGACGATACCGCAATATTCCTGTCAGTGATGATCTCAGTGAGGCAAATGCTGAAATTCAACAGCATTTAAAATTGATTAGAAAGTGGACCTCGGGCTGGAAGATAAAATAGAAAGTGGGCCTGGGAGACTGGAAAATAAAATTAAATAAAGCAAAATCAGTCCACGTTTTTAATATGTTAAGACATGAAAAGCGATTGCTTAAGCATGTGAATACAGAAGTTCGTCAAGTTTTAGATACTAGAATCAGACCACTTAAACGTCGCCGTCCAACTGACCTTGTCTAGCAATAGTATTACTAACTGATAGTAATTATAGGAGTTCTACCTTTAACACCGAGATATAGAAGGCCTGATGGCTCTGACGCTAGCCGGCTCATATGACATCGCAAAAAGGCGAAAAGTGAAATATTCCTGTTTAATAGTAACCGATTTGTTTACTGTTTACTATGTTTACATATTTCCCATTTACAGTTCTATGACTGACTCAACGTTCGTAATTTCTTATCTTATATTGAATTAGTGTTCAAAAATTTTGGTGCGACATATTTTATGTTAATTTTTATATATAATTTGACGCTTGTTATTACGCTTAATAAGCGCTGTGTGCCAAACTGTAAAAGCAATTACGATGATGAAAATCGCATGCATATATTCGGTTTTCCAAAATACAATAACAAGCGTACGAAATGGGTGAAATCGATAATAAGATTTTCAATCAACAATATACAGCAGGGTTTGTGAATTCTATTTTCATAAAGAGGATTTAATTTGAACAAGTTCGTATTTTGATGAAAAAAGCTGAAAAACTATTGAAGTACCGTTGAAATATCCTAGGGTATCTTCTATTCCAGAAATGTATAGTAATTGTCCTTTGTACCTTTCGAAAACTATGCCTGTAAGCAACGAAAGTAAAGAAGATAAAAATTTTCCAATTGAACGAAACAGTATTGCAAAAACAATTAATGACAAAGGGAACATGAAATTCACCAAAAATTTATATGTTTCAAAAATTTTGAACAATTTTTAATATTTTAAATTCAACTATTATTCTTAAAAATTGCCAAAAAATCTTTAATATTGAAAAGAATTAAGGTAAATAGTTGTATCATGAAACACGAACTGTTCTGTGAAACATGTTCTATTTGCGAACGATGAAGAAAAATAATTGTGTTAGATTTTTCTAAAAGACAGAATATAAATATGTTGTAGAATTTAAAAATCATGTAGTTATTATAAAGACTGTTTGGACATACGGTTTAATGTTATGAGGTTGCGCAAAGGATACACAACACATAAATAGATTACAACGGTTTCAGAACAAGGCGCCATAAGACTCATCGTCTCCCCAACTTGGTACGTGTCTAACCATACGTTACATCGAGACTTAAATATCACATACGTGAAAGACGAGATAATGTAAAACAATGTGTAAGCCGTTTGGAAACACACTCAAACGAACCGCCGATCAATCTACTTGGCACTGTTCGTATGTTGAAACGTAGTCGACCGTTTGATCTAGCCTAATTCTTCAGTGGGGTCCATCGCTGGACGCTAACCAACCCCTAACAAGTTATTTTTCCAGTGTCCAATTGCTGGATGGCTACCTGGGCAGTTGTAATTTTAAAAATTATTAAAAAAATCACACTGATTGCTGCAGACACCGCGGTGTTTCTGTTTATTCGTGAATTTTTAGCTATTTCTAGCAAACTGGTTTATAGAATTCTTTGCTTTCTTTGGATGACGTCACATTTAAGCCGTCACAAACTTTCTATATCTCGTTGCTAACGGCTCTACTGCTGGAGTAGATACCTCGTACTTGTTAATTTTATTTTTGTATTACTAACAGATGTACTTATATTAGTAGTAGTATTAAGATCGTTTATAACATTTACATATATATAAAAAAATTAACGAATTAGGATTTTTACGAAAACAAGTGTCGCAGATGTATCAAAAATGCGCAATCCTACAATCGACGACGTGGCTAACTTCTGCATAATAGAGTGGACTTAAAAAATTAAAAAATAAAAATATATACATAAAAAATACGAAATGGGAAAAAATTAAATAAAATGTAAGGAAATACTCTGAATTTAGATGTACGATATTACGAAAAATAGCGAAGTAAAAAAAAAATGGTTGTTAAAGTTTCTCCTCGGTTGTTCCTGGATTCACTGAACGTTTTAAATCAGATCTAGGACCACAGTAAGTCCATAGGTGCATATGGCCCGTTAGTGCAGCCGGCGCCCGTATTGTCAAATAATAATAATAAAATTTTACTTATGTATATTTTTTAAATAAAATATAAGCTTGTTTAACACATAT
Organism: Coronaproctus castanopsis; assembly: GCA_032883995.1. Lineage (NCBI taxonomy): Eukaryota > Metazoa > Arthropoda > Insecta > Hemiptera > Monophlebidae > Coronaproctus > Coronaproctus castanopsis. Next base: position 108,180,544 of record CM065052.1, on the reverse strand, counting down.
ATAATATATTTTAAGTGTATAAAGAATGGCCAGAATGCAATAGCAAACCAGCAGCATATATTGTCTAGTCTAGAATGCACGCCGTTTGTTCACTTCTACAATCAATATTTTCGTTGACGGGGATTGTTTACGCGATGTTCATTATATGCTTTAGAATTTATGGGTCTTTTTTATGTATATATATATATGTATGTATGTATATACTATTCTACGTTATTGCAATATTTTTGGAATGGATCGGAAATGTGGATATCGAATATCAACACTGTTAAACGTTTAGAGGCTACAGAAATGTGGCTTCTAAGAAGTATATTAAGAGTTTCATAGACCAAAAAAATTTCACATAATAATCTATCGAAAACAGCTGGCGTACAGAGAAATCTCGTAAAAAATATTTCAAAAAGAAAAATAAATTCCATATCATATTCTAAGAGGAGAAAAGTTATTACGTTGTATATAGGTGCAGAAACACTGAGAATGCCACATGTTCAGGATGCGAATGGCAAATGGTCATAAAAATGAAGTTGAAATGAATAATCATCGGATGGTAGCGTGCTCATCACTGCTTTCAAAAACATACAAGGCTGGCATAAATGTCGAGTTTTGTAGTTCTGTAAAATTTGTAAAGTACATTTGCGATAATGTTAATAGCAATGGTTTTGCAGCCTTTCAAGAATAAAATGTAATTGGAAAATAACGGATAACGCGGTACCAAATAGGTAGAGATACAACAGTGGCAACGTTAAATTTAAATTTGCTACCATTGCGATTAAGAACTTCCATATTACTTCTCTTACACTTAACTATCGTATAAATAAAATATGACATTAAAAATCTTACGCTGATTTGAGGTTTCTTGCAAGTATAAAATGTTTAATTTTATTAATTAATGATTTATTTATTGTTTCGTTAAATAATTTTACTAATTATTAATTTAATTTACAATAGGTAAACCACAACATAACGTGGATGCGTCACTTAGTATATATATAATATATATATATATCATCATTGTCGTATTGTTTGTTTAGCTATTGCCGGTTTATTTTCATATGTAAAATTAGCTAGCATTCAAGGCGCTATTTGTATGCGATGAAAATGCGCGCTCATATGATGTGGTTTTTTTTTAATTGGCCTGTCTGTACGTACCATTTGGCCACCGGAAAAACAAAAATAAAACATAAACAAATATAAGGAATGAATTAAATTATAGTAAAACAGGAGAAATAACTATAAAATATGAATATAGCAGGAGAGGATAATCATAATAAAAGGTAACATAAAAAGAGGAAAGGAAAAACCAGAACAAAAACCAATACTTAAATTAGAATATGATTAATACTAATGAATTTAAATAAAACTATCAACGAACATCCAAACATATCAAGGAGAGGATACAGTAAGGAGGCAAAGCACTAAGGGAGAATAACTTCTCAAGCAAATCCATATATGTTCGAACCATCCACAGCTGAAAAAATATGACGTTATACGGAGTGGAGTGCCGCTGCCTTCTATCTGATAATTAGGAATTAAATAATGATGAGAAACTTTGTATGTCGCGCGTTGGTTTCGAAACCCCGACCGTCGAGTTGACAGTCGAGCACTCTAGCAACTATATATATATAGTGTGTGTATATATATTCTATCGTTACCAATCTCTCAGTTAATATATCATTCATAGATTTCTTTCGCGTACCTTTTAAAATTAAATGGCAACGATACATTTTTGTTCGATCAGTTGTTAAATAATTAAAAGAAACAATGCGATAATAATAATGAATTGAAAACTGTTCACGGAATTTTTCTCATTTTTACTGAATAGACAAATGAAAAATTAATCGCTCATTGTGCAGCTTGAAAATTGCGTATTACTATTCGCAAACATGGACCGGTGATGTGGACGATTCCTTATTTACACGCATCGTCGATGCAGGTGCTTCGTGTTAATAGGATTTGTTGATTTTTTTTTTCACCTTATCATTGCGAGCAGCGTCGAATATTTGAACGAAAATGGATAGGCAAACGCTTAAACACGTCCTATTGACTTTATCTTATACGCTACTTCGATAAGTGATAAATGCTTCGTCATTCGTTTCTTTTTCTATATAGTAAAATAAAAAATCAGTCGCTACGTTAGTTAACTACTAACTAACTACGGCTAATTCTCACTTTAGTAGTATTATTACCGGATTATTTCGCGACGTCTTAACCGTAATTGAATGTAATGCATCGAGTTAAACCAGTTTCGCAGAAATGAAGAATCGACCGATGTAGTTAGCCAGCCACGTTATTCCGCTGTTAGACAACAACTATTATATATATATATAAAGTTATTACATTCGAAGATGGAATTCCTGCTTAGTTTTATCCATAACAACAAACAAGAGATGATCGCCAATAATCCGATGATATGCGGATATATTCGAGTCCCTTGTCTAATTCACGATGATAAATTATCGTTCAGGATAGAACTGAAGTTCACATACGTTAACAATACACGTTCGTAAAGATATGAAATGAAATTTATATATATATATATATATATATATATATATATATATCGTCGTATATACAGGCCAGAAAAAATAACATATCCGTGTTTTATCTTAACGATTCGTTTCACTTTACAGGTGAAAATATGCGGATTAAATTAATAGCGATGGATATCTGAGCTTATTATATCGTGATAACGATAACGTCTGGATGTTTAATAAAAGTCGTCTGCTCGCACGTAGGTATAATAATCCTCTAACAAGTTATCATCACAAACACGCATGTATATAACTGAACAGAGTGATACCTCACTCTAATAGTTTCGAACAAATTAGCGTAAATTTTCGAAGAAAAAATTGTCCGTTTAATCGGACAAAGTTCGTTGAATAATAGGAATCAAAAATGCGTGTGACATCTCCAGTGACATAAGTTCGTTCGGAAAGAGAGTACCGTTGAAGAATTTTAACTATATCGCTTCAGGTGACTGGAAAGGTGTCGCGACATACTATTACCGTTTCTTGAAACGCCCGGTGGGTGGTGGTTGTCTGGTACACTGAGCATATGCAATCGATTAATGTTTAGATTTGAATTGGTTATCGTCTGGTACTGCTATAAGTACACGTCCTTTACATACGTATAGTACGCGCTATAATATTTTCCTATTTGCAGCTATATGGAAACGCCGCGTCAATCGTCTATCTATGTAGGGGCAGAGGTACTCCTCCAGAGCAAATGTAACATGTTCGCCGCCGTAAAGTAAGTCGACTTTTTATCGGATCGAATGTCACCCGCCAATTTTATGTCTATTCCACTATTCAGCTTACATGACTATATGTCGTCAGGATAGTACAACCCTATGGCACGGATGATGAGATACCAAAATTCTTTAAAAATTCGCGTTGTTTAACTTAGAAATGAGTACGATCTAAAGAATTCCTAGAGATTTTTAAGAAGGAACAGCTCCGCCCCGTAGTTTATAAAGCAAAATCGTATGTCCAACTCGTGTATATTGCGTACTTCGCTAATAATGCACGTTAGTTTTTTGGTTCGGTACTCCAAAAAACCAAACCGATTCTTACAAGTACTCGATCCCGTAGTAACCGATTCTTAAATTTGAAAACTGACGGGAGATATTTCTTTCAAAAGCTTAATTCAAGATTTTCGTAGCACATGTTAATTTGCGTATTAAATTTGTCCTAGCTACAACCTTCATCTTTGTTATTTCGCTGTGTATTTTTGTAAGTGATTAATCTATCCAAGGTGATTGCTACATATTTAGTATGATCATTGGACGTTTAGTTCGATGGTTACGAAGATAAAACGCGTATGTTTGTGTTTTTGCTGGATTAAGCTTTATGTAATTTTCTTCGCGGTATGTATTAAGATTGTTTGCCATATAGCTTAGATTCTATTATTTCGAAGGTTTTATGTTGCGCTGTTAATACATAATCGTCAGCATATGGACAGTATTGTGTTGTGCTTCGTATCGGTCGATTTTTGTTATAGGTAGTGAATAAAGTTGGCGATAAGACTTTGCCTTGTGGTAGACTGTTCTTTCGTCGCCTTCAAGGACTATGCTTACCATTTAATGCAACATAGAAATGTGTGTCTTTTAATAAGTTTCATATTGTTTCTGTTAATTTGTAATCTTTAGTGAATTCATAAATTATTGTATCTGAATATACGATAGCAGATTATATCGGAGCTTATTTAATAATAATAATAGTAGCGATTAAATATATAACAGTTAAATTTAGTAAAACGAATAATTTTTATAAATGTGGTTAAATAAATATAAACAAAAATCTGAAATTTTATAACAAATTGACTTTACAAAGGGAAATAACCGAAAACAAAATAAAAAAAAGATATAAATAAATATAATATAAATTTAACTAAGTAAGCACCTGAATAAGTTTACAATAAACTTAAATTTATTAAATAAAGGTATAAGTTTGAAATATGTACACATAAATAAATAAATAAATAAATAAATAAATATACAATATTGTTATATATATATATATATATATATATATATATATATATATATATATATATATATATATATATGTATATATGTATAATAAATTGTTTGCCACGACGTCGTGATACATTTCCATTAAATTCTCGAGTCCCTATCTTTATTTATAACATCAATTTTTATATATATATATATATATATATATATATATATATATATATACATATAATCACCGTATTCTTCCCTCGATTTGTGCATCGTAAGACTTTGGATCCTGCTTCCACGCACAACTGTTTCTCTCTTCCGTTACTCTTATTGGCTGTTAAAAAAATGAAGAGACTCAACTTTTGTTAATTGCTTTTTATAAATAAAACTTTTACTATATAAAGTAATTATAAACCCTGTGTGAGAATGTGGTTTAGTGTTGTGGTTTTGAGCGAAGAATAGAATACATAGGTTTCGGAACAAAATCATAAGACTCGTCGTCACATTACCTTGGTACGCGTCTAATCGTGCTTTACATTGAGATTTAAATATCACATCGGCGAAGGATGGTAATCAAACAGGCTGTTGAACAATGTATACGACGCTTGGAAACTCGCTCAAATATATTAACGATCAGTCTACTTGACAAAAGTCTGGATATTCGTAGGTTTAATCGGTTAAATCATAGTCTCGTCCATCTGTGCTAACCCATGACAAGTTAGTTCGCGCTCTAGTCCAATTTTTGGATGGCCATCGGCCTAGACGAAATTTTAAAAATTTACCGTATTTCCCCAGTTCCTCGTTCTCTTTTTATCATCTCCTTCAGAATTAATTTTTTGACCACGCCACTTCACCATACAATATGAAGGAAATGTAACCCGTGCACAACTAGTCCATTTCATTTAATACAGACAGGTAGGTTCTTTTCCTATGTATGTAAATTCGTCTTCAGCGGAACATTCCCGAAAGAATCGTCTCGTCGAAAGTCACTTATATACGTATATATATATATATATATATATATATATATATATATATATATATATATATATATATATATGTACATGTACGCACACGATTGGTTTTTCTGAAAATTGTTTAACTTTTCTCAACTTAATTAGCATTATTCTGAAGTAGACGTTTTCTTTCAATTACGATTGTTTCATCGCTATTATCATTCGCTATTCCGCCGACATGTTCGTCTTATTGCGTATTCCGTATTTACCGCTTTCCGATCGTTTCACGAGCTTCTTTCAATGCTTCAAGTCGATTGACGCATGTGAGACTGTTAAGTAATCGTAGTCAGTCGGAATTTAACGAAGATTAGTTTGGTATCGGTTTCAGTGTTAGTATTAATAATAGTGGTAATGTAGCGTTACTACCCGTCGTCTACCGTATTACAGCTTAGTCGCGACCTGGGAATTTGCACTTGTAACGCTTCGTATAACGAGTTGTCTAGGTGGATGTGAAGTCGATTTAACGCGCTTAAATTCTGAAGATTGAATATAATGCGACGAAACCGCTAGCGAACTGGCGCGTATCATTCAAAAGGAAGTGTTAAAAATAAAGAAAATATCGATAGGTAGCGCGGAAGTGAAGACAATGATAAAGCTCACAGATAAGACTGGAAATGTCTGAAAGCGATTGATGCTATCTATGCCCGAGAAGATACGTATAAGAGCGCTTGTCTCGATTCGAGACAGGAAATGTATAAAATACGCGTTCGCGATTCGCATTATTATTATAATTATTAATTATTATTATTATTACGGATTACGTATGTGTTTGTATTTATATTTGCATACGTGTAAACCCCCCTTCCGCATCTCTACGTGTATATTTATTAATATGCGTGCGAATGAAATTAAACGTATCTTTAATTTTGTACGTCTTCTCTTTAGTTCGTTCGCAATTTCGAATTATTATTCCCAAACGGCGGAGCTTCCGTTATTCAATTCTATTTACCTAGTTGACGTCATCTCTATTTATCGTTCTTAATTATTCGAAATTCTGCTCCTACGACAAATTTTGTTTCTATCTTTGCCCTTTTGTTATATGCGGTAGTAGTAAAAATAAGCATTTATTTCATTTAATAAATAATATAAAAGCGAAATATAAATAAACGACTATTGAAATCACCTGTATACCTTCATCGGATCCGAATAGTCCATATGCTTAAAAAAAAAAGTGACAATTACGGTTTTGAAATATTCAGTTTTTATAGAAACAATATTCTGAACATTGTTCATATTTATATTATTATATATATATATAATCAAATCAAGCTTCAAATCAAAATTTATTTTTACTTTCTTATATATGAGTTTACAATAACATGCTGCAAATGCGCGATAACGCGCGAGTAGCACCATAAACAATAGAATTATTTTCTTAAATATACAGTGTTTATTACGAAAAATAAATTAAACAAGATTACAAAATAATTATGCGATTGTTGATACAAAACACAAATAATAAATGTTATAAATGATACATAAACGTAATCTAATGTAATTTAGGATACAGGTATACGTGCATATATTAAGCTAACCCTGGCATTTTCAAATGCATACACACACACACACCGACGTACTCAATATATGCACACACATAAATTTGTAGAAAAACCCTAACGCTAAAAACCAACAAAGTTCTATTTTACTTTTTATTTTTTATGTACCTTATTAAATGCTTGCGACGTTTCTTAAAATTTTTTAGTTTACATACATGGGCAACGTGTTATAAATTACAGCACATTTATAGAAAGCTTGAATTCTAGAGTGATACTTATTGAACTTCGGATTTGTACCATTCCCTCTCGATTTGATCTTCTAAAGTATTCCGTGATGTGCAACATATTGTAAGGATTATTCTTGAAGACATAGTCAAGTAATTGTAATTGGTATATCTCTCGAATATGTAGGATTATGTCATGAGAAGAAGGATTTTTTTGGTTAAAACAAATTTTACTAATCTATTTTGCTGCCTTTGAATTGGCTTAAAGCCGCCCCTTCCCAATGAATTATTCCATAACTGACAGTAGGCTGGTAAAAAGCGAGATATAAGCGTTTAAGATGCTCAACATAAAAATATTGCTTTAGGTACGAGAAAAAATAATTCAATTTCCTTAGTTTTTTAGCTAGGTACAGAAGATGTGTTTATTCCGCGTTAACTTACAGTCAAACTGAATTGCTAAACATTTCACTTTATGCGTTCTTTCAACCTCATATTTATCGTTTAGCATAAGTTTCATACCATTCGGAATAAAACGAGAAAATCCCAATAAAACGAGGTGTTTGACAAAGAGGTACCATCTCACCGAAATTATTTATCTGCGCTTTGGAGACCGTGTTTAAACTTAAATTGGACTACAACCGGTATTAGAATAGACGGTGAATATCTAGTTTCAGTGGGCGGAAGTACAGAGCGCTTGGAAAATTACTCGTAGTATTTCGCGATAAACAAATAGCGCTTAATCTGAAAAGTATGTAACCAATGCGTATACTTCCATATACAAAAACAAATTTAAAAAGGACAAGAAAAGCTCAAACCGCGCATGAGAGAATGATGTTGGATATGAGATTATCAGATCGTAAAAAGAATGCATGGAAACGTCAATACGGTTGGATGATGCGCGCAACAAAATGGAGTTGTGGCTCGAAGAGAAGATAATAGATGGTCAAAGCGAATATTACAGTGGTGGCCGATGGACAGAAAAAAGAAACAGGGAAGACCATCGCCGCGGTGGCAAAATGATATAGCGAAGTCAAATTCTGCTGACTTTTCTCCTAATCCACTCTATTGATCGTTCTTGATTATTTCATTTTCTCGATTGAATTTCTTTAGTTTTGAAGTTAAATTTTGCTCATATTTAAAAGTAAAGATATTACTCTATATGAAAGCTATTGATTCGCCTGTTACGGCATTGAAATGAATTTTATATCGAATTGGTTGAAGGTATTTCGTAGCAGGACTGTTCGGCTGGAAGATACTAATTACACATTACACACGTTAAGCGGAAATCTTATACGGTCGTTTTCGAACGAAATAGAGTAGAAATTTAATTCGACAATATGCGACTGTTCAGGTCTATAGCGGATCTCCTAGCATCAATTTGGAGAAGGAGGAGGAGGTTAATTAGCATAGGCTAATCCGAAAATTTAAAAAATTTCGATATTAATTTTTATAATACATCCACTAAAATGGTGTAAGCTACATTCGCTGACGACACGGCACTTCTATCATCACATGTAGATCTCAAAAGAGCGACAAAGAATCTACAGAAAGCTCTCGATAAATCAGAAGTATGGTTTAACAAATGGAATATCAGAATCAATGAAAATACATCGATAAATATCATTTTCACAAAACAGAAAAGTGGCACATCTACCTTTTAGGATAGACCTTGTACGAACAATTGTCTTGTACTTAGGTCTGTATTTAGGGAAGCATCACGTATAAGTTAAAAAAATAGAATTAGATATCCGTGTCAAGAAAATGTACTGGCTCATAGGGAGAAACAGTGTGCTATCAACGGGCAACAAACTTTTAATATAAACAGCTATTTTAATACCAATCTGGACATACAGAGTGCATAAGCTGTCAAACCGCAAAATGATATAGACATCGCCGAACAAAATAATCAGGCTGATAATCAACGCGCCTTTTTTATGTAACAAATCAAGATTTGCAGATAGAGTATGTAGCTGATGTAATTCAAAAATATGCTAGAACACATATAGGAAGGCTTGAATACTAGCTAGGGATCTCTTGGAAACTTCCGATGAATTACAGAGATTGAAGAGTTGGAAACCACTTGCCATTACATGGGTTATTGGGAGCGTGCCACTAGGTACGCCTCCCTCATGTTTGATTACTTTGTCATCGATAATAATGACCATAATGGTCAGCTCGCAATAATAAATTTATAAAAAAAATTTATCTGATCTACGTTACGGAAAGGACGTCAACAAAATACAAGCGTAATATAATAGTTTAACGTTTTTATCGTGAGCTCCCCATAATTAAATGAAACAGCTTATTCAATATTAATTAAATCAGGGGAAAAAAATTTCGGGGTACTCGGCAGGTAACTTTGGTTAAAAAATTTAAAGCCGATTAAGAACAACCGCACAACCGATAAACGTACTGTCGTGATTCGAAAGATAGACGGAACAATACTCCTATGTTCTTTGTTTTTTTTTTCTTGAAGAAACGATTCCAAGAACGAAAATAAGAAATTAAGTAGAAACAAACAACTACAGAACATGAGCGTCTAATAAAAAGAATGGTGATAAGGAACAGAAGAAAATAGACAAAGTTTCTTCTTGACTTTTCAAGGAGGTTCGTTGATGCTTATGAGAGGGCACAGATAAGAATTCGAGAAAATTATGAAAAGAAGGAAGGATTTCTCGAGATTGGAAAGCTGTTGGTATCAAGAGGTTCGCTAGAAACCATTAATCAGTCTCAGTTGACAGAATTGCACTACTCGCAAATGGCAATACGAAGGACATATAATGCATATATACTTACAACGTACACAAAATGTTATTATATATATATATATATATATATATATATATATATATATATATATATATATATATATATATATATATGCATATATATATATAGTTTGTATTAGTGCTTGTTATCCGAGTCGCATCTACAAATCTTTAAGGTTTAGTTGTTTATCAACTGATATATTAAACCGAGATGCCCTCTACCCTACGTAATCTTTAATTCTAAAGTAATAAACACGATAGCAGGATCTACACGTACACGACAAAGACATTGACAAACGGTAGTCCTAGACTAATATAATAACTCGGTGTTAGTGTAGCAAGATGATGTCGGAGCATAAATATTCCGTTTCGTACGGTATTAAATTGTTGTACAGCTTTGCCAGGATGGATACAGCTTCTATAATTAAACGGTAGTAATCGGGTTTGTAGGCGCATTTGCTCTTACAAGATAGGTCGATGTGCAACATTAATATACATATATATATATAATATAGATAGCTTGGTCGCCAATACAGAGAACCATGAAGGAGGAAATATTGTCGTCGCAAGCCTCGTGTTGTTGGCACAACTAGAACAATTTTTGCATATAATTAACAGAGACGCTTCAGAGATACAACTACGTATAAAGATAGTGAGATGTTAATTTATAAAGTTTTATTGTGTATAATGAAGATACTAAACCTTTTCGCCCATATAAGACGAAGATACTCTAGATAGTTCAACATCGGCAGTTACTGTTAATGTACTATGGTCATCGTTCGTAGTTTTTCTTTTACTAAGAACCAGTTCACGCAACGGTATCATATAATTTTCAGATGATACTATTGGTTTTGCAATATTGTCTAGTTATCCGTTTAATTTCCGAATAGACAATTGACAATCAGCTCCTCCAAACGACAGTATGCCGATGCGAGTAAAATGTATAGATTGCATTGCTAGGTGAAATTTTTTCAATCGTTTCCTATCTTGCGCACCGCTGAACAAATTGATTCCAGCTATTTCTTACAGTATTCCATCCTATCGCATTGGATGCAGAATTTTCTTTCCATTATCTGTTATCGTTTCTTAAGGGCGATATGTCGAAGTCGGATCCATTTGCATTTGATTAGACTACGTGTTCTATAATAATACCTAATATATTCGTTTGTTCTTCTATTCAAGTGTGACTTAGTTTCTATTAATATTCAACATTAATATCGACGGCGATGTTTGCACCTTTTTTTTTCTTAGATATTTCTGAAATAATTTTTTCTGTAAACGACAAAGTTGTTATTCCATATGAAAAAAACCGGTATAATGCGTTACATTTGTTTTCTTTAAATCGATTGGTGGCATATCTTTCTCGATCAACTTGCCAAACGCTATCAGTGATAGATTTATTCTTCCGGTAATTTCGGTATGTAATATTCTTTTTTTTTTCATGGAACTAATTTAATACTACAATATATATATATATACATATACATATATATATATATATATATATATGTATATATATACATAATAAACTCTATGGTTGATTAACAATAGCAAAAATAATAACATTTTAAATTTGATTTATTCGTACCAAAATAAGTGGTTCGTGGTGAAATGAGAAGTACAAACGACAATATAAAAAAATAGCATCCATAAAGAAATAATTAGAATGGGGGTCTAACTAGTAATAATAACCAATTATGTTATTAATATTGAGCCGTGGACCTTCATCATTAATGATGATAATAAAAATAAAATGTAAACATTTTTATTATGTATATTTGTACATATATATATATATAATATATTCTCTCCAATAAACATAGGACAATCTAAATTACACGTCCTACGTCCGTGTTAAATTTCCATGTGCTTAATCATCTCAACAGACTCTAATGAATTACAACTATTGTCAAATTCCGAATCACTGTTGGAAACCCTCTTACACGGCTCTATCCGGTTTCTGGTTTCCCATAGTTAATATTAATAATACCGTTACACTAAATCGACCTTATACGTAATTTGTTATTATAAAAACGTAAACATTACTTCGGGCGCGCGTGTAGTTGTATACGAATTCCGCTAGATCTGAGAATTTTTCATGTCATTCGTCGCGGTAAAGTTGCCTACTAAAATTTTCGCTTGTACACAACGTAATCGTACTCGGTTACGCGCCAAATAAAAAATAAGTAAAAATAAATACAAATAAAATATGACGGAAATAAAATGAAAATGAAATAAAAATAAATAAAACCGAAAATTAACGAATCGTTCTACGAGGATTAATTTCGTTCCGCTGTCGAAAATTATATTTTTGTTGTTGTCTCCTCCTCCGAGGCCAATTCGTCTTCCCACGTATATTCCATCGTAAATGTTTAACTTCGTTACATATTACGGCTGATACCCCTGATGGCGACTGTCAAACACCCAGATAGAACTTTCTCACTTTAATCCTTACGGGCGACAAATAATAAGATGGATCAGCTTCTCGTTAGCGCACTACTATAGCCAGCATTATAAATCTATTTTCATTTTTTCATTTTTTTTTTGACGGTATACTAACCTCTGCTCCATAACGTAATCTAACAATGTCCACTATGATGTTTTATATATATATATATATATATATATATATATATATATATATATAATATTTTTTTATTTATTTCGGTAATCTATCTCCGGACGCTTACTTTATGTAATAATCGTCGTTTATTCGTGTCGCGATATCATCGAACATCTTTTCCTGGAAACTAATTCTTACAACTTAGGTAGGAATGCTCGTAGTATTTTTTAACGTTGTCCTATAAGCTCCATATATAGTTCCGGCTATTTTTCAAACTGGTAGCAACTATGTATATGTACGAACACGCTGTTACCAATTTGTTCAATATATATTTTTTTCTTTGCAAGTAGCCGAGTTAACAACATACATAGGTAATTTTTTTTAAATACGGCAATTCGTAAAATAACCGTATTCTCAAATCGTACGCTCGTCGCATTAAGGAAAATGTTGGACATAGCGGAGGAAAGAGAAAAGTAAGCTAAAGAAGTTTGTTGAAAATTAAAAAAAAAAATACGTTTGTGCTAAAGTGAGACAAAAAAAAAAGAATTATATTTTACCCGAACATACGGAAAAAGAAAATGGAAGTCTTCGTGCGAAAGGAAAGTAGAAAAGTGTGGAACTGACGCGGACCTAAGAAATGAGAAGAAAAGACATAATGAAAATATGTAAAATGGGCACGAGAACGATAGCCGAAACTGTGAATTGAAAAATATCCATAGAACCTCTCAAAATGGTTGCCTGATTGAAAAAATTAATTAACCTCTGTTTTTTTGTTAAGTGCGATAATATTATAATTATTTTATTTCCGACATAGAGGTTTGAACTAGGAGTTAGGATATGTGGGTTTAACGTCTTGAGGTGTTTACGGTTTTCGGGTTTATGTCTTTGTCGAGTTATGTAGGTTTACAGTCATTTATGGTTTTTCTCAGGACCCTCGGTAAGTATTTAGCCCATTAATCCGGGGCCTGTACGCGCTTGAATATAGGCTCTACTGTATTTCATTAAAAACGTTATTTTTTTGTCGGTATTTCTGTTTTGTTTTATTTTTAATACGATTTGATGTGTTGTGCGAGTGCGGTCTAGTTTTATTTTTATTCGTACATTCATTTTATATATTCTGTAATTGTAATTTGGGTTTGCATTCTGTTAATAAATGCATAAATAAATAAATAATACATACTATGTATATAATATATAATACGGATATATTATTCTCGACGACAAATCCATTTCTCGAGTCGATACTTTATGCGTGATATTTCTTATATCGTTATTCGGAATAGCACGCTGCGTTAGAAAAAGTATCAGGTGATTGTATTATATACATTATTATCGACTAAATAGCTTTTTTAATTATCATTTGAAAAAAACTCCTACGCATATGCTACCAAATGTATAAACGTCACGTATTGTTTATATTTAAATAATTAAGCTTAATTAACTTCCTTTATTAGGAACACCGTCATTTTTGAGCTGTTGATTAAATACCCGAGCCTGGAAATTATTTCCACTTTGTTAATCATCTCCGCCTACACGATCGGTACCTACTCGATGCTGCTACAGAGTCTACTTGCTGCTCGTATACACATCGACGTTCCTATCTCATTACACGCTAGTTAAATATATATATATATATATATATATATATATATATATATATATATATATGTATGTATGTGCATATAAATATATATATATGTTAATAGAAACTGTTTTATAAGAATATAAACGGTAAGTAACTACTTAGTTTAGTATAGCAGGGATAGCACGATGCACGAAAGGAAAAGTCATATAGGATGTCACTAATTTACTATTTAATGGCCTCTTTCCTTTTTTATTAGTATGGAAGTCGGTAGTTGACACTAGGAGCCATTTCGACGAGCATTACATCTTCCTTCATCGTGAACTATATTCCATTCCATACCGTCACATTTTTCTCTCATCCGTTCATAAATCTAAACTTTCCTACTATTGCATTCTACGTGTTATATTACAATCCAGATTAGTGTATATAAATATATATATATATATATATATATATATATATTCATATTCGTTGGCTTATTATAACAAACTAGAGCCATACTTTCGTAAGAGTCAGAAAGAATATATCCGTTTCATAACTAATACTTTCGGGTATTCTAATCTACGAACGCTATAAACCAGTCATCTCACGAGCGCATCAGAATATGACCACCGATATCGGATTACAAAGTCGTTATCCTCAGTAGTGTCATCTTTTTATGATACAATTAATTATACTTGCGTATTAACTAATTTAAACGGATGCCGCAGGATATTAATATAAATCGAGATCGCTGAACAGTACTTTTACGTTGCCGACAATATTAATAATCGTGTAGACGAGGGCTGATCGTCGTAAGATAATAATGATCGCTGAACGATAATTATTTATTTAACGCTATTAACGAAAATTACCTTATTTCCAGTTGCGAAGTCTAAATAATCAATCAATTGTATCGTCGATAAATTAAAAATGATCTATACGAAATCTCAAATTTGAAACGTTTAAATTGCATCATCTGCGAGGAAGTCGCAAGTCATTGATCGCGTTAACAGGTTGTGTTTTATGGTGTCGAGTATCTAAGGTACTAACAAAAATTAACTAAATATACAAGTAGCTTATTTACAATAAGCGACTAAATTGTTTTCGTATAGTATAAATATATAATGACTAAATCGTTGCAGCGAACCCGACTTAACAACTGACTTGATTCGAACCGAATAATAATAAGTCGATATATTTCATTTTCAAAAAAATCATTCGATTTGATAATTTTTTTTTAATAATTTTTTATTAAAATAATTTCTAATTTACACGATTACTTTTCGAATGTTTCTTACTACATTTGAAAGATTACGCGTCGCGTATTATTTTATATATTTTTATGTTTTAAATAACCTATTACGAGTTAGGATGATTAAATTGAAAACAAATAATATTTAAAATATAAACAGATGAATAAAATTCGATTATAATTAATTGAAAATAATTAATGATTTACAATTAGTATACAGATTGCGACATTGCATACGGAGGGAAAACATTGAATATATCTGTTATGTGAAACAAAATCGATTAATTAGTCGATTTTTAAAAACTATACTACTAATTAGTCGATTATTATTTTGTACGTTGTATGAAGCAGTTCTGTCGATGGAAATACTTCACACCATCGGGTTTTGTAATTCTTTTTTTAATATTATCATTGGTTATTCATTTAATCGATTTAAAACTTCGATCTCAATTTAAAAATATTTCGATACATCTCGAAAGCATTCATCATTTCGTCGTCATTTTTCAACGTGCAGATTTGAGCGCTGTCTACGAAAATAGTGTAACATTTTTTTACCGGTGTCTAATTTTTAGTTTATATCGTTTAATTTAAAAAACGCGTTTAATTTTTATTTTTTTAATCGTTATTATTATATTAAATTTGTTATTACCGTCGATTCGATTTTGGGAGATATTTTCCTAATCCGCTAAGTGGTCGTCGTCATAGTGTGATAGGTATAGAGAACGAGACGTATACGAATGGTTTTAGGTCCTTTTAGATTATTCGCTTCGTCATTTACTTTAACGTTGCCGGCAAATTTTCCTATTTCGAACTACTTCGATATTTTTTCTAGAGTAAATGTAAATACTACATATGTAATTGCGGTGGACGTGAAATGTAACCTTATTACATATTAAACAACAGCAAAAAATTTAAAATCACTAGATTTTTATACATAAAAATTCCGCAAAGCTTTTCGGCTATTAAGCCGTTATTAACTGGATATATATGTATAAAAAAATTAAAACAGAAATTAATACAAAAAATATACTATTATAAAAAGATGAAAAGACAAAAAAAAGTATAAATATAAGATAATACTTAATGTAGAGATGTACAATTTTAAAAAAAATACTGAAAAAACAGTTATTTATAAAATAATCCGATAGCGAATGTCAATAAATTTTTGGTTGATTGTGTTGTTTAACACGTTCATTCTTCTTATTATTATTTTTTTAAAATGTAAATCTCCATATGCCGTTTGTAACTACCGGGGTTGCATAAGGAAACGTGCGTCTAGTTTATATGTATGCTAGGAGTCCGCTTTCTTTTACAAAAGCCAGAATACTACCTATTGATTGAGGGTTGTTTGAGAGTATTTTGTACTTTGTGTTTTTGTAGATTAAGTGTGTGACTGTCGGTTCTGTTAAATGTTCGCATAGGGGTAGTTTGTTTGGGGCGGGGCTTTTGGTATAAAGATAATTGTGCGATATGGCTGTATGACGTTCATTATTAAATTATTGTACACTTTGTTTTATTTATTTTTTTAATAAAATTGTACATCTAATTGAGCATTTTACATTTTATTTTATTTGTTGTTTTTTTCTTTATATAAATTGTATATTTTATTTTTTTTTGTATTTTACTGTTGTTTTTTTTGTCAACTTAATAATGGCGTATAGCCTTTTTACATATAAAATTTAGCGAATCGAATACTTTTTTATATTGTTTATTAATTTATAACATCACTATATTTCACACTTATAGATACCCGCACATATATTATAATAGCGGCGGACGTGAAATGCAATCTTATCTTATTACATATTAAACAATAAAAAAAGAGGTTAAAGTCTCACTAAATTTTTATATGTAAAAATATCTCGAAAATTTTCGGCTATTAAGCCGTATTATCAAATGGACACAGAAAAATAAAGAAAGAATTAATATAAAGTATACAATACAAAAAATAAAATGTAAGAAAATACTTTTTTTTTTTTAAATATTGTGTAAATCTTCATATGCCGTTTGCAACTACCAGGGTTATTAAGGAGACGTGTGTCTTATATGTATGCTAGGAGTCCGCTTTCTCTTGCAAAAGCCAGAATATGTTTGAGAGTATTTTGTGTATCGGCCCTGTATTTTGTGTTTTAATTTATACTAGTATGTAAAATTTTACAAAAAAAATAAAAATGAAGCCAACTGAAGAAACAGTTATTTATAAAATAATCCGATAGCGAATTCCAACAAAATTTTAGTTGCTTTTATCGTTTAACACATTCGTTATCAGATTATTTTGACTTGCCTTTTTTTTTTTTTTTTTTTTTTGTAAAATTGTGCATGTAAACATTTTCTTAATATCATATTTTATTCTTTATTTTTATAAATGAATTGTATATTTTTATATTTTATTTATTTTTTTATGAATTGTATATTTATATATATATATTTTTTTAATATTTTTTTTTGTCGTCAACTCGATAATGGCTTACAATAGCCAAAAAGTTTTGTAGTTAAAATATTCAACGATTTTAACTGCTCTTTTTTAAAAATCCCTACACATATCACGCTATTACCAATATTGCTACTTCTTACGTTGTTCGATCCTAATATCTGATGTTCTACATCGATGTAAATTTTTCATAAATTACTTTTTAGATTGTCAATTAATTTAGAGCGCTTTACATTATCGAACGATTTTTTAAAAGAACTCACGTACAAAATCTCTGGCATAATGTATATAAAGCGACTACTGCAAACTATGGATAAGAATAAATGTTACAATATTAACCGTAGCAACTATAAAGGTATAACGAGATAACCGTATAACGATATAAAGAAGATGATAACGAAAATTCGAATTTCTGAAGAAATTTCAAAAATTCAGCGACCGATACTCGAAAAAGTGTTCGAAAATGTTATAAAAAGACTGAATGAATAACAAATGGTCATTATTTCATTCCACAAATGATATCTGGTTTTCTTATTTTGAAATAAAATTTCATCCGAAAATTTTGCTCGAATAGTTTTCGAGTTAAAGACAGATCGTCAATTCTTCTCTGAGGTCACCATATAAAAAAAAGACTAACGTTTTTTATCATAAAGCCGATCTTAGGAGAGAAAAAAATCGATCGAGTAAAAAGAGAAAAGTTTGATCGGAATCTATAAAGAAAACGAGAAGTCGTCGATAGAAAATTTCGAGAAAACGAAAAGGTCTAATTAAATATTCGGAGGCATTTACGAGTTGTTTATTTTATCGAAAAATAAATAAAAACAAAAATAAAAATAAATATTTTCCTATTAAAACAACGATTGGTTTCTTTCGAAAGTAAATACGGGGATACCCCGGACAAATTGTCTGGTTCGAATGAATTATGTACGGGGATGGTGGTGTCTCTTAATGAGAAAATATTTCTCATTCGGAGTAACCGTCCCAGATACTTCTTCAGTAGTAGACGAATTTTGGTCATTAAGTAGCTACATGAAACTGGCGCGAACGTGACGAGAATTATTATTAAAAATATATATATTAATCCTTTATTTATAAATGTTACAAAATACGAAATAAACTAAAAAATTATTTAAACTTTTATACATTATATTATACAATACTAGTGTGCGCTTATTCGTATAATAAATACAATGTATAGATTAAGGAGACACGATGAACGAGGTTTGATATATACATACATACATATATATATATTTTAAACTATTTTACAGGTTTTATATCAGGTTGAAACGATGGAGAGTTGTATTCCATGTGTCTTATTTAAAAACAACTCGGAAATAAAGGTTTTCCTATAATAGTATAATAACGAGTTCAATTCCCGGGAATGATAAAATTGTCAAAAATTTTTCACAACTCCTCAGTTTCCTCATTTGTTCAGCCGCAAAGGAAATAGGCCGGTCGATTTATTATTATTGAACTGTTCGGTGAACAATTTGTGGTTATTTTAGTATAGTTGAAGTTGATCGAGCGATTGGAACAGCGCCGTGTGTTTTTCCTTGTAAAACTGTTATTTCTATAATTATTTATATTATTATTATTATTATTATTATTATTATTATTATAGTTCGTTATTATTATTTCTTTTTATTTTTGTATACTTCGGACATGTTGCCGCTAATTGTGTAGTCCACCGAGAAATTTGAAATAAAAATACGATTTAATTAAATCTGTAAGAAAATAGTATTATAAAAACGATTATTTCCGTAGAAAACGCACGATATAAATTATATTTAGATATAAACACGTACGAAAAAGACAAAAATTCGATGAAACTTACAACTAGCTGTTTAACGGAATAATAATAAATTTAATTAATAAATAATCTCTAATTTACGAATTTATACGACGAATTAATACTACCGGAGGTCATTAAAATGAATATATTGAACCAGTTGAAATTACGATCGTTTGCAATGTTTACTAAGAACTTTATCCGTATTTTAATACTTTATTCAGTACGGCTGTAAATATATATTATTTTCAACAATTTCGATTTATTTAAATATTACAATTCTATGTTGCAAAATATAAACGAAGGGGGGACCTGGTTTTTAGGAAGGAAATCTGAGCTTTCTCCGAGTTCTAAGTTGGTACTTTATTATAACACCATGCTCAAACCGGTGCTGACTTATAGACTAAAATTATGGTCAAATGCTTGCAGTTCGAGAATCAAAATCATTCAGCGATTCCAATCTAAGGTACTGAGATCCCTAGTTAACGCATCCTCGTACATTCGAAATGATCATATATATACTGAGATCCGAAGATACCAGAGATTAAAATACAAACGTACAGCGCTCGGTAGCTGCAACAGCCTAGATAGGTACTCTAATCGGTTGGCTATTAATTTCCTAGATAATAGTGACGAAGTCGGACGAATCAATCGGTTTTACGTAAAATTCCTGATCAACGAATTTCAAAAATTACATAATAATTTTTCAAAATACCGAAGTTAATACTTCGGATTTATTTAGAATAAATGATATCAATCTTTTCTCTCCGGTAACGTTTATAGTTTAGTAAATCAATTTTTAGCTTCTTAAGCAATCCGTTATATATTTGTGCTCCCGTCTACCTTACGTGCGTTCTGATTCGAGTTTTTTTTTAAGAATGGAATTTCCGCTTAAGGTATTCCCCTAGTCGTAGTTTTTTCTTTAATAAACATTATATTAAATTTAAAGATAATAAATGCAAAATTTAAGATATTAATAATAATAATTTCAGTCCCCACTAAATGTTAAATTAACTTTTGCTATATGTATACATAATGTGACCATACGTCCCGTTTTGAACGGGACTGTCCCTTTTTGCGGTACTTCGTCTTGATGTCCCTCCTCCCGATAAAAGCTTTGCAGACCAGAATTGTTTCGTCTTTAATTTAAACCACAGATGTTTAATTTGACTGAAGTAAAAATTATGCGAAAAGACGATAAAGTGCCTAGATATTATCAGGATCTCCGAATGTGTCAAATTATCGTGCATTTAGTAGAGTCGTTTATTCTGTCTGCACGGACGACAATTTACTTCATTTTATTTGCGCGCTTCGTTGTTTGTCATTTCAGTTTCAGTGCGTTTTTGATTTTTTTACATTGTAGTTTGTTCAAGGTACTAATTTGTAATTTGTTTTGTTTTATGGAAAAATCTTATAAGTGCGCGTTTAATGCTAATAAAACACCCTTTCATAAAGCAACGAAGTATGTTAGCTGTGAAAAATGTCGTACAGATTTTAGCGTGTCTCATCATGGTGGGGCCAGTGATATAGAACATCGTTTAAAGTCAGGAAAACCTAAAAACGATGATCATGCAGCTGCTTCGAGTTCTTCAATGTTAAATTTTTTAAAGAAATCTGGTGCTTCAACTTCAAATGATCTGAAAATCCCGGCGACAGAATGCGTCTGTATTGTCACACAATAAATGAGAATCATAGTTTCCGTTCTAATCGTTGTGTTTCAAAATTAATCAGTCGTGTTTCGAATAGAAATTTTGCGCGAACAAAATGTGAAGCAATTGTTGTAAATATTTCAGCTCGTACAACGATTGATGAGTTCAGATATTATTATGAATTATTTAAACAGAAAATAATTTATCTGCAAAAATTGTGGCGTTTTGTGGCAACAACACAATGTGTAATTCTGGCGGAGTGGCTAGGCGAGCAGTCAGTAATGTGTACGCAAAATTAAAATCATCTCTCGAAAAATCGTTAATAGGTATCGGATGCGCGGAGCCCATATCATTCACAATGCAATGAAATCCGCTGCAGATGGTCTACCTGTAGACTTCGAATGTGTAATTGTGAAGATTTATTTATTTTTTTATATTTACACTGTTCGAGTTGAAGCACCAAAAGAATTTTGCAGTGAAACTAATATAGAATATCAAAAATTGCTGGACCATGGCAAAACTAGATGGTTTGCGGCAATGCCTGTCAGGGAAAAAGTTTTGAATATGTTCCAGTCATTGAAAGAATATTTTTTTAGCATCGACAAATGTCCTATTATTTTAAAAAACTTTTTGAAAATCCAAGTTCAGAGCTGTGGATTTTTCTTATACATTCTCATCAAGCTGTGTTGAAAATAGAAGGATGAAATTAATCAACCGAAAGAAAATTTATCTCACAAACGGACTAATTAATTCCTACCACAAGTAGTTCATAACTTATTGAAAAATTTGAAACATACCTTCGATACTGACGAAGAAGTTGTAAAAACTACGGCTACAGAATTTTACAAAACAAGCGATGAATATTTACATCACTGAACTATGTTCACTGGAGACATGGAAATATTTTATTGGACATTTTTTTTTTTTTTTAAAGTACTTGCGTGGGAAGTTGGAAAAGAGTACGTTAATGGAAATCAAGATACAGAAATATTCGATGAATTTTCACTAATTTAATAATGTAAATGTTTCGACAGAAAATCGTTAGTTAGAAATATTTAAACATTTCCGCACTAATAATCTTAAACATAATAATTTTCGCATTTTAATAGAATATATTTTATGCCTGCCTAGAACAAATGCGTCACTGACAAGAGTATTCTCTTTAATGAACAAATTACGAACATCACAAAAGAACTCAGCTTCAAGTGACTATTCTCAAAGCCACATTCACTTTTATTGTGATACAATCCCTAACGCCGTAATTTTGACAATGTGTCCCGTTTGAGAAAAATAAAAATGGTCACGACGTTTATAAATAATTAGTTGTATTCGATTAAATTTTAACAAGATTTTTCAACATGTTATTAGCTTTAACAATAACAACAATAGTAATAATATAAAACTGTACAGAAGTAAAGCAATACGATATTTACGCTTACGAAGGAACGATATGAAACAGGAAATATTTCCATAGACTTTATGAATGTGACCATGGTGATTATTCCTAAAAAATATCGAAAGCAATCCAGCTGAAGACCAATTTGGATTCATAAAAGATAAAGGCACGCGAGAAGCCATAATGTCATTACGCTTGATCATTGAAAAAACGTTGTTAGGAGATAAAGAAAAGAGTGTTTATATATTATAGCTTTTATTGATATTGAAAGGGCGTCGATAATGTAAATTGGAATACACTATTTAAGATCTTAAAAGCACATAGATTATAGACATAAGATTACTCTTTCAACTATACCAAAATCAACAAATAATTCAATAGTAAGGTACCAGCTAACGTTAAAAACGAAACTAGACGAGGATGCTGCTTATCACAAATTCTTTTCAACATATACATAGAAGCAGCAATGAAAATATTTGCAGAAAATAGAAAAACCGGTATCAACATTAATGGTCAGTCGTATAACTCAATACCGTACACAGCAGATGATACAGTATTAATAAGTGGTCGACCATACTGTTTATTGGATTTTTCATTACTACATTAATCTCGTCTCTTCTTCCACTCTTTGGAGTACGTCTTGGTTTTTGATTTTCTTCCTTTAAGATATTTTCAGCATTTTTCTTTAGCACCGTGAAGACTAAAGTTTTGATTCCTCCTTTTTTTCGAGATAGTTCAAGTTTCGCAGCCATATACAATACCACACTTTAAACGTGAGTTTTGATAAATAGTTTTCTTGTGTATAATAAAATATTTTTGGAAGTAAGGTATTCTTTTCATTAGCTCGTGCTATTCATTCTCTAATTTCTTTTTCGCTCCTTCCATCCATTACAACTAGACTTTGTAAGTAGCAAAATTCCTGTACATGTGCCAAACTTTGTCTAGAAATATATTCACATCTTTTATATCTTTTATTTTCTGTCTTGAGTATGAAATTATTTTGGTTTTACTTATATTTATTTTTATTTTACATTTTTTAAATTGTAGTTCATTTAAGCTGTTAATAGATTGTTGTAATTTTACTTCGCTCTCTCCTGTTAACCATTTCAGACAGGCTCACTCAGTTTTTAAAGGAAAAATTCGATATTTGGTATGTGAATTGGTATCATTTAAAGGATGAATTCGGCTGCTGATGAAGAAAAGACAGAATTATTCGCCCCTCATCTTTCGCGCCACATTCCAACCGAACAACATTTCATCAAAAGTCGTATTAGATAAAGTAGCATTGCCTAAACAAATAATTACATTTTTCTCTTCGCTTGAGGTAACAGGAGAGATTGATAGCACCATCAATCCTAAAAAGTCGCTAGGAATTGATGACATTTCACCAGGGCTTTTAAAACAATTGTCAAAGAAGAGTATCATACTTCTTGCATTATTTAATGCTTGTATAGGGATGGAAGCGAAAGTGTTTCGAAGGAGCCAAAATTATTATGATTAAAAAGCCAGACAAACCAGCGGAAGAAGTCAATTCATACAGACCAATTTCACTGATTCCAGCTATATCAAAGATATTCGAGAAACTAATTTTAAAACATATTAAACCTTTCGCGAAACTACCTGATCAACAGTTTGGCTTTCGCGTAAATCATTTAACGATCGATCAAGTATATCTTGTAACAACCGTAATAGAAAAAGCCTTTGAAGAGAAGAATAAATACTACTCTGCTCTATTTCTTGATATCGCATAAGCATTTGATCGTGTGCGGCACCAAGAGGTTATTGTTAAATTAATTCGCAGTTTACCAAGCAAATCTGAGTAATATTCTACAATCGTATTTATGCGATCGTGAATTTTGCATATTATATGAAGAGGCTATATCAACTTTTTGTCCGATGCAAGCAAGAGTTGCCAAAGGTAGTATATTAGGACCTACCTTGTACTTATTGTATACAGGGGACATTCCATCGATAGAGGATACAACAACTGCAATGTTTGTTGATGACACAGCCATAGCGCCTTGAATTCGCACCCATGTGTAAATAACGTACAATATATATATATATATATATATAAATAAATAAATAAATAAATAAATAAAGCCTATATTTCGCAAATTATTGGCCGAAGGCCTCCCACCCATGAAACTATTAATAAAATGATGAAACACATAACAAAAATACCATATACCCATACAATTAACCATGGTTAAGGACACCATATAATTGACACATTTTCTTCCATTCCGCTCTATCGGAGCTTAATCGCAACCAAGTAGAACCCATCCGCCGTCTGAAGTCATCTGCCCACCGTAACGGTTGTCTGCCTACAGTTCGTTTGTTGTAATACAGAATCCACTTGGTTGCATCTACGGCCAAACCATCCCGACGCATCATGTGACCGGCCCAGTTCCATTTCAGGTTGACTGCTAACTTCGCAATGTCCTTCATTTTAGTTTTATACCTAACAGTTTCCGAACGAATTCGGTCTCCATTGCTCTCTGTACACGACTGATTTTGTCAATATGTGCTGCTTTCATAGACCACGTTTGACAACCGTATAATAAAACTGGTATGACGCATTTTTCCAGAACGTTAACTTTTGCTTGTAGGTTAATTTTCCAGCTTTTATTTTTTAAAACTCCTTTTAACCTTCAAAATTTTTTCCACGCTGCGGCAATTCTTCTTGTTAGTTCTTTATCCATCCAATCATTGAATGATAAACACTGACCCAAATAGATTGCTTCCTGCATGTATTCCAGTTTTTCTCCATTTACGCAAATTGTTTCTGGTGTACTATTAGTAAGAAGCTTAGTTTTGCTATTGTTTATAATTAAACCTACATTTCTACAATTACGGTAGAGTTCTTCTAACATTATGGAAAGTTCGTTTGCAGATCCCGCAAATAAAATTATGTCGTCTGCAAATCTAAAATTAGATAAATATTGACCGTTTATATTTATTCCTTTAGTTTTCCAATTTGATTTCCTTATAGCAAATTCAAGTACCGTGTTGAAAAGTGCCGGAGAAATTGGATCGCCTTGTTTTGTTCCTCTGGATTGATTAAATACTCTGCTATCTTCTTCTAGTGAAATGAAAGCCATACTTAATTTGTATATTTCCTTAATTAAATTTATATACTTTGTTTCCACGCCTGCATGATGTAAAGCATCGAACAACGCACTGTTTAATCCTATCGAAAGCTTTACATATATATATATATATATATATATATATATATATATATATATATATATATATATATATGTTAGTGTATACAGTTAATTTTATCTTGGCATATTTTAATTTTTGAAATCTTATCAATTCCCATGGGTTTTATGTAATCGATTAACAATGAAAAAAAAAAGATCATATAGGACTTCGGCAGTTTTGAATATTTTATCACGAACGATAAAAATTAGTAAGAATGCGTCGAAATAGACGATATAAGTCGGAATTGAAAAAGTTCGCATTCGGCATCGGCCGGTTTTAAGACAAAAACTTACACAGTAAATTCGAAAAGTTAGTAACTTTAAATTTTTTTAAAACTATAATCAAATCGTACGGTCTAACAGCCGACTGAGAGCGGCCGCGTCGAAAGTTTTCCTACAAAGCTTTAAAGTTCAAAGGGAATCGACCTAGAAAGATGGTGACTTCGAAGTAATGGAAATGGGCAAAGTTTAATCCGCAAATAGAAAACCGCACGCGAAAATCGAACCACAGCGCCGTTGAGATAAGAAAAGAAGAAATACGTAACAGCTAGTTGGCGAAGAAGGACGAAGAGTGCAAATGGTTCAGTCAATTTTCGGATGGCATTTCGCGGTTTCCCATTTTCAATTCAATCAACTAAAACATCCAAAAGCTCTCCCACTTTTAAAATTGATGGATTTTTATTTTTTATTTCATTCGCGAATTTATTTATTTTATTTTTTCTAAAACTTTTCTTCCGACAAAAAGAAATCAGTCCGCAATAAACGATAGTTGGGAGCACGTAGTTATCATATGCATGCATACATACATATATGTATATATATATACACATATATATTTGTGAATTTCAGATACGAACAATATGTAATGGATTAGAGTAAACCGATCCTACTGCTATAGTTCTATCATCGGGCGAATCTGGAACTGAACATCCAAATAACTGCGATGATAATCTTTTTCACCAACAGGCGCCCTTCGTCTTGACCCCGGAAATCAGCATTACAGTTGATATATCCTCTTAGTAGGAAAGTTGGAAGTTATCTTCTGCTCGTTGAACAGGTCGTGCGTTCTAAATATAAAATACAAAATTCCATCGTTCGCAATTGACGCCTAAATCAACCGTGACCCCAATACCGTTGCTTTGCTTTGTTCCAATCTTTACATTACTTGTTCGTAGGATGGTCAGTTAATTGTTTATCTCATTAATTAAATTAAGTAATGTTTTAATATTTTATATTTGAATAACATTTTACTTTTTCCTTTTTTGAGAATTTTTTAAAAATATAATTTAATATCTATTTCATTTGGCTGCTTTGTATTTTATTTTATTTCTATTTAGTATGAGTAATGCCTTTTTAACATAAAATAAGAAGGTCCTATTTTAACTTCTATTTTATTTTTATTTCATTTTTCATCGAATGTAATTTTCGTACAAACTCGTTACTCTTTATTTGATGTAAAAAGGGACTATGTATTCTCATACCTTCTCTCATCGTTATAAGTTATTTTTAAAGGTATTTGCATTTGTGTAGTAGCCTTCATTATTCTCGTTAAGCTCTCTTTTTTCTAAATAGAGGGAAGGTGTTTTTAGTGGCTAAAAATCCCACACATTGATTTTGGTTTCCCAGCAGTGCATATAAAGCACTGCTCTGCCTGAATAAAAAAAAATAAAATTTATATATCAGTGTGTCTTTGGAAGATTTTCCCCCTCACGCTCCAAAAAAAAATCAATTGTATTATGACTGTTCTAAAAAACCAAATTTCTGATGTAGAATTAGATGTTTTATAGCCGCTTTAATACAAGTTTTCGAATAGTTTAGACATTGTCGGAAGCAGACATGTAGGTCGATACGACGAAGGTAAACTCAACAGCATTATTAAATATGCAATATATCGCCCGATAAGCCAAAATTTGAGATACCCGATCTCAGTTAAATCTTGTGTGGTAATAACAAAAAGTTAAGTTATACGGCCAGTTACCGTCGATCGGTATTCTAAGCACCGTCGACTAGGGAACACCGCCTGTTATTAATTTAAATATATTCTTCTTGTTAGGCAATCTCTAGTCGAAGCTCATCATAGCTACTAAACCCTAATCTTTGGATGCCTCTTGGAGCTTGATATATCGCACTTTTTTTTTTGTATGTGTGTGTAGCTTATTTACGTTTTATTAATGTACACTATCATTATATTGTTCTCCTGTTTAAAAGTTTCCTGACTCTACGAGTTCCGTTACGCAGACCACGTCCGCAGATCACGGTGCATTTATTATTATTATTATTTTTTTTTTTGTTTAATGTGCCTTGTACTACCAGCTAAGGCGCACGGATAAGACAGCGGATTAATAGATTGGAACATGTTGGTGATCTTCGAGAAGATCCAATAGAGCCAGAGTCTCCCGGATTATATTTATCGTTTGCACTGAAATCAGTTTTCTTTTGTTTCACTAGAAACTGATAATAGTTTTTTTTGTTGCTGTTTTCTTTCTGTATGAAAATAAAGCAGCGTTATCTGCGATAACGGCCACCTAAACATTCCCCGTTATCGGAAAGTATACGTAAGATATAATTTATTGCGTTTTTCAAAGGTCGGTCGCAACAACACCGGTTGAGATATTCAAATAATTTACACCTGTATCTCGCACTGTAGCTGATAAATTATAAGGCGCGTAACATTTTCGTGAATATCCTGTAAGAATTTGTTTTTAATAAAAGCAACAACGTTAATTCTATTCTACCTTTGTTTACGGTCGTCTAACAATGCGGACGTGTGTCTATGTATGTATTTTCACGTTCTTCTAAACTCGACGATGAACACTTTTATCAGATTTATAAACAAGAAGAGATCGCTAAGATTAAAGTCGAATAGTCTAGCCGGTTCCGCATTGTTCTCTAGTCTCTTCCTTTTCCAACTTGTTCCATCGTACGATCGTTTCCCTTCGAATCGGTTCGCACCTTTCTCTTACCGACAACCGCTACCGTTATAAGTGCGGAATTACCAATTTCACGCGGCAAAACTAAACGACATCGAAAGCCGATCTAACAGTTCACGAAAGTTAAAGGTCAGACACGAACGAAGTCCTAACAAGTAGCAGCACCAGCAGCAGCAGCAGCGGTTAATCGGAAATAATAAATGCGCACGATAAAGTCTAAGAGATGGTATCTAACGTTTCTTGAATTTAAGTATACATACATTATATATATATATATATATATATATATATTGATATTGATATTATTGATATTGATATTGAGGCGGGAAATGGGAGATGAAAAACTAGGAAGAGATTGTTATCACATCGCATTAACGGATCGAAATAATTATAAACCAAACCATATGTATTTCATCGTTGCAACGTAATTCACGATTTATTTTTTTCAAATGACGGTACCACATAGACGGTCACAACATGTACATATATGTATATTTTATTATATATACATGCACTTGAAGGAATTCTACCTTTAGCAAATGAAGATCACTTCCATTCGTATATAATGAGTTAAAAAGTAGTATGAATTTAATTATAAGCATTCCCAGATAATTTGAAAATATGGAGGTCTGCCCATGTCAATTCCGTGTATCCTTAAAGGAATAACCGGAGCCTGCTTGTAAAACAGACCAACCCCCCCATCCCACCACCAAAAAAAATGCGAGAAAAAAAATTAAATGAGACCATTACGGTCATCGTTATAGAGCTACCGCGAAAACCAATTAATATGGAAAGAATTATTTTTATTATGTCCGCAGTGCAAAATTTATAAGATATATATATAAAACATATATGTATGTATGTGCAATAAGGATTGGTTAATCAGCTGTGTTAATATATACCATGTGCGACAATAACAACGTAGAAGAAGAAATTAGAGTAAACAGTGTTAGTGAATGCAAGATGAGGTCAAAGTGAAGATATAAGAAATGAATAGACACTTCAATATTATTTATAATATTCATTTCTTTTTTCTTTTTTTTTCCAGTTGGGTGGGGAAGGGGGGAAATAAATAACTTCTTAAATTCATACTAATAAAATTCGACATTCATAAGAAATTAATTCTTTATATATAGATACACACACACACACATATATATATATATAATTCGAATAGACGGAATTCAATAAGCACATATACATTTATCTACTCATCTATGGTTCCCTTCCTATCACCTTCGCTGTCATCAATTTTTATATTCATCTGCTTGTTTTTTATCTGTCTATCTATACATCCATCTGCTTGCATTGTATCAATCTATCTATCAAAAATACATAAATATTTTACATATATGTATGCGCTACAAAGTATAAATAAATAAACTAGTATGAGAAAAATTAAAAAATATCATGGTTAATGTAGAAAACTGGGCAACCTTGAAATGGTTCAAATATGAATATGGAATTTTAACAATGTTTGACTATAATTGAACAACTTCAAGAATCGGCTAAACCAACAAGAATTTTAAATGGTTCAAACAAAAATCCGGTTCAAATTTAACCGTAATGACGATAGTCGTAATAATATTATAATGGAAAATGAAAGCGGGATAAACCCTAATAATAATAATGACAATAATAATAAAATAGTGTGTATTTAATAATTAAAATAATTTTAGTAAACGATTAAAAAAATAATAATAATATAAAATAAATAAATTAAATCAAAACGATTTTCGTACAGTATCGCGATTATTTATAAATTTTTTCGTTTATTTTTGTTCCATCATCGATGAATATCCCTACAGTTAATTGATGTAATAACACAAAAAGGTATCAAATTACATGGAAATATTGATTATAAATTTTGCACAAAGACCGTATTAAATTAAAAAATATTCCGCGAAAGAATTAATTATTGAATCTCGCTACGAAAATATTGTTTCATGCTCATCTATGCGAATTATAGAATAACGATATAATTATTTTCTTACGTTCGTTTACTCTTTTAAATAAAAATGCGAGCAAATAGAAATACGATTAAATTAAATAAGATTAAATAAAAATAAATTAAAATACGATTAAATAGAAATACGAAATTAATATTTTACACTATGAAGCATCGCCTGTACTAAACAGAATATATATTATTAAGTGAAATATGCCGAAGCTGTGACAAATAAGTAAATTATTATTTTTAAGAAGAAATTCACAACTCGATCATGCAGTAAATTACTATGCACTGTCAGTCGATCCTGAAATACATTTTGAACTATAGAATCCTACTTTGAATTTGCGGGCTGACCAAACGATTATTTAGTGAAGTCGAAAAAAAAAATTACAATTTTCGTTGCAGGTTGATATGGAATAAATGAGATGCGCGCGTAGGTTTAACTCTGCAGCGAGCAGACTAGGTAATTTGTGATTTCGCAACCAATCCCGAAAAGCGATTACATATCAAGATCCAAATGTTTAAGCGATCTATTTGGCCATTTGCTCGGCACGTTAGCGAGTCTTCATAAATCGAACCCAAATAGTTCTTCTTTGAAATAATTTTAAATCTAGACTAATCCGAGTTAACATAGACGCTGTTTAAGAAATATTAAAGAGTTATATTGTAAAATAAGTATTTTACGGTTAGTCCATATAAATATATTTCGTAGTAACAGACTAGAATTTAAAATTTTATTATAATTTCCACTATATTATTAATAATTTTTAATTAAAGCCCAAAAAAAAAAATTGTACAATAATAACAACTACCTAGTTAATTACGAGAAGGTAGTGCCATTATATAAAAGTATAGTGTTACTAAACACACTTTACGGTAGATGTATCGATAGGTTAAAAGTTAAAAGATTCTAAAATATATTAAATAGCTTTCGGAGAATTGTTGCTACATAAAACTGATATAGTTCTACATAGCGAGAGCATTTATCAAACCATTAAGTTATTCGAACACATAAACGTGTTAAGGTATTTTCAATAAATATTAGACATAAATACTACAATAGTAAATTCGTGAAGACGCGGTGATATAATGGTAGAGAGAAAAATGTTTTTCAATCATCACCAAGCTATTCGAATTGTCTCACCTATATTTCATCGAAGAGCTCGTCTCACTGTACAAATAAAAAACGACTAAATTCGACTATTATTTATCTGCGGTTATGCCTGTTCCTTCTAGTCACTTTCCAACCGTGTACATATAGTAAATTACAATTGTTACTCAAACCGTCCTTGCAGAAACTCGCTTTTGCGAAGATTTCGGATATACATCTCCGACTAAACCTCGAGCTCTCATTTTTCTACATCAATAAGCTCACCAAAATTTTTTTTCGTGAACATTGTAAAATGCGAGAAAATGTATTAATTAAAGCCGTAGGAGCTTATGGTCGGCTTATATAATCGGTATAAGGGCTATAAACTGCCGACTGAAACACCGATTTTTAACTTATTTCATTTTGTAGACTTGTTTATTTTATAACTTAATATATATATATATATATATATATATATATATATATATAATATATATATATATATAAGGAAATAAGACCTCAGCTATAAAAATGTTAAATAGTTTTGATCGGGTTGAAATTTACTGAAGATATAGAATTCGCAATAACTTTTCAGCATGGGTTCATCATGTATCGTTTAAAATGTTTAACGCTTAAATAATTTCCTGAAATAAACCACCGTATAATAATACGTGTATTAGATATATTAAAATCTTGTCAAACAGTCGTTTTTCATAAACTTAAACCAACGTGTCCTTGATAAAACACTCTATATTGCCATTTATATTAACTCTACAATCGTATTGACGAATTTCGGGACAAAAAAAAACAGTTATCGTGTGATAACCATTCTTTTAAATTACTACTCCAATTACCATATTCAATCGCCCGTCCGTTAAATTCGCGTCGATTCTAAGTGCACGATTTTCGGTCATCTTAGTTAGCTCTATGTTTACTACATCCAAGCGAGAGCGCTTTCTAATTTGAAATTATCGTTCTCGTTCGTTTTATCAAATTATTCCGTTCGTTTGCATCCGGTTCGATTAATAACGTACGACCCTAAAATTATTGTTTCCATTTTTTCTGGTATACATCCTTTTCCATTTACAAGATAAAACACCACAAATTTAACCCTAGCCCGAGAACCTACTAATTACAACCCTCTTTTCGTTAAATATGCGATCAAAAGTACAGATTGAACGTGTACTGATAATTTAACGTTAATAACCAGCTATCACCAAAGAACGGCATAGTGGTTTTTGAGACAAAAGGTCTTCGGTAAATTACCTGGAGGATATTAACCATGCGCTGCCAGTTTGGGAATTGATAAGAATATTAGCGGAGTGGAAACTTAGTAGTCTACCGTGATCGTTTTTGTCATTATTATCAGAATATTATATATATATATATATATATATATATATATTGAAGAAACACTCACCGCAATATCCCTTAGCGATTTGAGAATAGTAAGTTCCGTTTGGTTAGAGAGAAGTTAACGTCAAAGTGGTCGGCTGAAATGAAGAAGAATCTAAGGGACCGTCCAGCAGACCCGATATTCAGTCGTTGTATATTTTCGTATATTTACTTTAATGAACACTGACACGTGGCAAATGAAATTTTATCCAACACTATCCCCAGTGTCCCCTGGCTTTGTTATTATTATCAGTTAGGGAGGGTTTGGCAAGGTTGGTTTATATTTACTCGAAATGTAATTACTAAAACTAAGCGCCGGTGTCGGCAACCACATCAGTTCTTTCTCGGTAAACTGACCCCCCCCTAGATTATCGTTTCTTTAATATATACGTACGTCATTATTATTATTATTATTTGTTATTACTACTTCCATTACCACTACTATAATTACTATTATTGCTGTTTTTTCGATATTGCTATCATTTATTTAGTTGGTACGTCCGATTCGAACAACGCAGTTTAATAAAGTTTTTAATATATACGTATCCATTTAGGTACGTACTGATTTTTAGATATTTAATTGTAACGATTCTAAAATTCTATTTAGACGACATTCCCGTGGACTTTATGGTAGCAAAATTACCGCACAGTTAATGCGCACAAAAATAAAATTTTATAAAAATATATTTTAAAAAACCGATGAATTTTGAAAATTTAAAAAAATAATTTTCTAATAGATTAGTAGTGATCCTGGCAGAGTTCTCGAATGAAGTTATTATTCCGTCAATTAACCGAGCAAGATGATAGCATGGTTTTTTCTATGTTTGCTAATTCCAAGATTAATTCAATAATTATCGGCTACCTGAAAACACTTCGATCGAACGTGAATGATTTAACTACTAAGTTAGAGTTTAATTATTCTTAAAATCCAATTTTGTCGATTTTAATGGTTGAGATCGGCGATACTGATAAGGATGGTGGGAAAATAATTTCACGGTTGTAAAGCAGCATTAGGAAAAAAATGATAATAAAATTTTCGTAGAAGGAGTACAAAATTCAAATAGGGATTATATATCGATGACTATATAAATTTTATTAACGGTAAAATTTGAAATCCCAACTATTATTAATAACATACACCCGCATAAACAACCGTTAGGAATTCAGGTTTATACATGGACTAATGAAGCGGAAACAGAGTACAAATGTGAAAAAGAAGAAATTAGATATCAGGGGGTTTGAAATAATACATCGGTCTGATAGGAGGACAGCGCACTAACAATGGATAAAATTCGAAACCTGACTAGATGCACGAGATCCAGTTATAATGAGGTTGTTGTATGTAACTAATTTAACCCTAAAACGAGATTTTCTTATATAATTATGTTGGTCGATGTCATCTAAGTTCACGCTGAAAAAACGCAAAACTATCCGAACTCTTTTGCTAGTAAATACTACCGATGATATAAGAAGACTGAAACCCTAGAAACTGCAGGACCTGCTCTAAGGTCGGAGCAATTATTGGCTTCACCCCTCTATTTGTGTTCAATACTATTCGACCCGAAAGTTATAAGAAGACTGAAACCCTAGAAACTGCAGGACCTGCTCTAAGGTCGGAGCAATTATTGGCTTCACCCCTCTATTTGTGTTCAATACTATTTAAACTGAAAGTGTCCCCAATGGATATCTCCCGATAATCAAGAAAAGAAAACTAATCAGAACCGTCAGAAAACGTTATTTACAAAACGAAGATAAAAGTAACGAACAGCAAATAAATGGCTAGATGTAATATTCGATTAAATATAAATTATTCGCGATGACAGAAAATAGTGGAAGTCCAACAAATGTTAAGGATCGAACAACAAAAAATCGCTAAAATTTTCTTTATCGGCTGTTAGGCCGTTATCGAGTGAACGTAGAAAATAAAATATAAAATTATACAAAAATTTTTAAAAATATAAAATGCAGAACAAAACGCAATCATCTACTGGATTTTATGTAGGCATATATCAGGAGATGGAGGTTTTGCCCATTAGCAAATCCAACTGCCTTCGAGTAATAATAGATTGTACTCAAATCAGATCTATGATTGTTTTAATCTTTTAGGTATTTCTTGATTAAGTAGGCTAGCTGACAATGGATTTGGATGATGTTGAAGTCTTGATAAGTGTCTATGAACAGCCGATTTAATCTTTACAGCGACATATCGCACATGCAGGTCTGTATGTAATGTTCTGTTGCAGACGTACCGGAGCACCCACTATCAACCGTAGTATTTTACTCTGCCTGCGCTGAATTCGTTCTACGTTAGTTGCCGAAGCACGTCCCTACAGTTCTGGTGGATATAACCATAAAGGCTTCAATATTGCTTTATACAATATTAATTTATTATTGATGTTCGATAAAAAAAAAAAAAAAAAAAAAGTATTAATCCGGATATGCAATTTAAAAAAATTATCAAAGTGAAAAAATGGTACTTATAAAATAATCTGATAGTGAATGTGGTAAACAATGCACAAAAGTTAAAGAGAAGAAAAAATCACGACGAATTGTAAGCGAGCGTTCAATAAGAAAAAAAAAATCATTATCAACGAATGAGAATGTATTGACGTCCGGAAGAAATTTATTTCGCAGTGTACTCAGCTGTAAAAATTAGTGCTTAACGGTTCAGGTAATCGAGAAACTGAATTCAGCAAAGAAAACTAACGACGAAGTCCTAAGAGGAATACACGAAATGAGAAATTTAATGAATGTTATCGAAGAGAGAAAAGTAAAATTATTAGAGCATATAATAAGACGTAATAATTTATTTTATTTATTTATTGAACAGCAGTACTTATTTCCTTTCGGCTATGAGCACTTAATTTACATTAATTAAATATAACGCATTAAATTTGTACAAATAACATACGCGTACAGTTTACGTATTATATCGTCCCGGAGAACATCCTCCAAATCTTCTTTTGGTATACCATTCAAAGTTCTGCAATTTTCGTATTTTTAGCACTTCAGTAATAGGTTGATGTACAGCGACGAGTACGTCACAGAGTTCGCATTCTGGAGGTTCGTCATGTCCGAAGATATACGCATGCGTTAGGCGGGTATGACCTATTCTGAGTTGGGACAGTACTTTTTCAAATATGCGACTTTCTTGTGTCGTTGTCCTTAGAAGAAATATATTGCTTTTAACAGTCCTCAGTTTATTTACTGCATCGGTACTAATCCATCTTTCATTCCATTTCAGTAGTACATAGTCCATCGTGATCGAGCGGATCTTTTCCCGTAACAGGTGGAGCAATCTGGTCATCGCGAAGTCCAGGTCAGCAAGATCTGTTCGAATCCTCGCTGCCATAGAGCTTGTACCTAAGGGGTCCATTAATGCTAGATTAGGATGATTTATGTTCGTCAGCATTGCTCCATATCGCTTCTCGGCCTGTTGGCTAAGGTCAAAGACGTAATAATATTTTCATGAAAATAAGAGTAGGCAACTTTAGTGAAAAAAGACCAGGGACTGTGACATATATATACTAGAAGTTATCCACGGATTCGCCTATGTAATTATTTTTTTTAATACAATAAAGCTGTTTCTTTCTTTTAACAGGTTTATATATTAGTATAGTATACGCATATATACTTATATATGGCACGATAAACAAACGAACGTCTCGTTCATTAAGCGTCTTAATATAGATAAACGATTGTCACAAGACATACGCGATAAAATGCATATGCGTGCACGAGACTTAGACAGGACAGTCACACTAGGAAGAATGAACGGACATAGAAGAAAAGGTCGGCCAATGCCCCGATGGACGAAACAAATATGCCGACGTGTTAAACTGTCAATACCAGATTTGGTACACTCGGCAGATGATCGACAACTGTGGAGGAATTTGATTGCTACATAATGGTCACGACGGTCAATTATGATCAATATACGACTGTACAGATATATATATATATATATATATATCCGTCCATTACTTCGGCTACGCCCCTAATGCAATATTGTATTTATATACACACACACACACAAACATATATATATATATATATATATATATATATATATATATATATATATATGTCGTCCGTTAAAAACTTTAAATTATTTTAATTTCAGTCCTATTTGTGATATAAATGTGAAACAAAGCTTAGAACGAATCTGATAATATAGGCAATAAGCTGATAGTTTTTGAGTAGACAGAAGACAGACAGAATAAAATTTTAAAATTTTCTGTTCATGTATGATAAAAATAGCCCAATGCTGATAATAAAAATATTCAAAAATCACAGACAGACAATGCAATATCATATATATGTAGTATAGATATTAATATAGATATATATATATATGAGGAGTAAAAAACAATAATACTAAGAACGTCAATCACTAAAAACAGAAGAAGCTTGTAGCAACGATAAAACACTGGCTGTAGTTAATAATAATAAAATAATAATTCAATTTATTTCAATATTACACTTTTATATTGACAAAAGGAACAGAATAAACAAAACAGTTTCTCTAATATCCGACTTAGTGCGAAATTTGTAATCAATTTGTGGAAATAAATATAATTTTAATCTAGCGAAATACACCACCGTTTTAAACTATGCGATCGGGAACAAAATTTTAAATTAAATATATAAATAAATAATATACTATACCCCGAGTCGTAATACAATGAACTTACAAAAATATATATACGTATACAAACACATACGTGCATACACATATAATTACCAGTTCGACCACTTTCATTATACTGTATATAGTGTTACTTATAAATACACACACATATATATACAGCCGTATTATTTCGAATGTACAATTGTACACGTACTGGTGAACACATTTTCTTACAACTCGAATTAGGGAAATATAGATCGCGTGTTTCAATTTTTACTTTTTCAAATAAATCAGCCACAATAATCCTTCATAATACTGTCACCGGATTTACTTATAATAATCAAATCAAATCAAATCAAATCAATATATTTCACAAAATTTCCAAAATCATGTATGAACAAATTAGTAATAATAAATTAAATGGAGTAAAGTATTATATTACTCACATTTATAGTCTCAGTTATGCGCACGAATGCGCTAACACTGAGTTACAATTAGAATTTGAATATATTAAAATAGCTTAATCGTTAAATACCATTCTACGCTGCCAGCCATAAACACAAATTATAGGTCCATTCTCTCATATAAAATCCATTATCATTACATTTTAACTAAGTACCGATGTATACTAACATACATAGAAACATAAAAAATATGCGCAATCTCCTTTATTAATCAGTTATATGAAAATAAATAAATATACACATATACATATATCACATACATACAAATATACATTTACTACTTAAATTCATATCAAATACACCAAGTATTAATATCAGAAAACCAAATTAAAATAGAATGACTGAACTAAGGAAAATAAAATAAATTTCGGTGAACCAAATTATAAAGAAGAAATATACACATACATACATATATATATATACATATATACACTTATATACATATAATCATACAATTATACTATTCCTTCCAGTACCAGAATCAAAACCTGCGAGAGCACCCATCTGAGAAGTTACACAAAATGTCCTCATTAAAAGCCAAAAAACATCAATATTTTTCACTGTTCATTATTATGCTACTTATTACATACATAAAGAATCAAACGCTTTCGTCGCCTTTTATAATTCTTAAGCAATAATTTCACACTTTCTGGCAGAGAATTGTAAGCAGTACACACACTGCACTCGCGTATGGGACTTGTTAAAACGAGGAAGACGCGCTTTATCTAACCCGGCACTTCTTGTAATACCACCAAGTGTAAATATATTAAAATACTGATTACGTTTTAAGACAAAATCCGAAGTAGCTACTTCGTATAGTTGGCTCAAATTTAAAAACGTACTTTTCTTGTTCTCACTATCCGCAACAATAGCACGAACCACAGAATTTGGAAGTACTTCTATAGGCTTAAGTACTTTGGAGCCCCACCCCAGTGTATAATACCGTAAGTTAAACATGGTTGATACAGGACTATGTACAATCGACAGAGATGTTTTGTAGTAAAATACTGTTTTAAATAATGAAAAAGGTAATTTATTTTTCTTAATTTTGCAGTCACATAACGTGCATGCGAATCCCACACTAAGTTGCAATCCAAAATTAATCCTAAATACTTGACTTCTCTTATTCTTTCAATTACAACGTCATTCGAAGTAATATTAATGTCACTCCATAAATTATCCTCTTGAAAACTGTATATCAAATATTTCGTTTTTTTTTGTATTTAATACTAAGTTATTTGAGATGAGCCACTGAGATATTATGTCTACATCCGTCTGCGCCAAGTGCTGAAGCTTATCAGGAAATCGTGAACTCGCCAAGAGCATAAATTTTTACACTGCATAAGTCATTTATATATATAAGAAATAATAAAGGACCTAGTACACTACCCTGAGGCACTCCGGATTGAAATTTAGCTTCATATACCATTCGTTTACTTTTACTTTATAATGTCTACTAGTTTAGGTAAGATTTAAACCATTTGTTTACGTTATTTCTGAATCCGAAAGCATCCAATTTCTTTAACAAGATATTGTGATCAATTACATCGAAAGCTTTTCTTAGGTCAAAATAGACTGCCAAGACTGACTGACCATCTTCCAATGCCTTTGTAATATGCGAAACATGTTGAAAAAGAGCGTCATCCGTGCATTTATGTGGCAAGAAACCAAACTGATTTGGCCTGAAAAATTTTCGATTATTTTTCAAATATTTTAGAATATGTCGACAGAATGCATATAGGTCTGTAGTTCGATGTAACAGATTTATCACCGCTCTTGTGAACAGGGGTTATAATCCCTAACTTTAGCACATCCGGAAACAAACCTTCACGTACGGACGAATTTAGATAAGTTAAAGGAGCCACAAAAAAGCCGAGATTTTCTTTTATTAAATGTATAGATACTTTGTCCGAACCGAATGAGTATTTATTCGCCAACGACAGGATTGCATTCTCAACGTTCTTACAAGTGAACTCTGCAACTTCAAATCAGCACACTGACACAAATTTAATTCAGTAGTGGTCTGCGGATCACACTAAAATTCATGCAAGATATCTTTTACACTAGAAGCAAAATACTTATTAAACTCTTCGATGACAAGTTTCTCATTACCAGTCACGGCGATATTCACATGGTTTATATTAATTTCAGCAAAATGTGAGTTTTGTTTACCAGCTACTTTATTTACCAACGCCCAGTATCTTCTTTGATTGCTTCCACATTTATCCAATAATTTACTATAACATTCTACCTTTGACTTTCGAACAGCCCTCTGTACAGCTTTTGAAGCAACCTTATATTTAACTCTTAAGTTATAATTTAAAGGGTCTAGTTTCGCAAGACTGTATAGAATGTTTTTTACACGTGTTAATCTCAATATTTCTTCAGTAATCCATTGAGAACTATTTCGCATACGTTTATTAAAGCTCGCAGGTTTTTTACAGTTATCCATAATATTACTTATTTTATCGACAAACCATTCGAATTTCTTATTTACAGTAACAGTACTAGAATAAATATAAGATATATCAAATGAAGTAAGCTCTTGAATAACCACTTATCGAAATAATAAATTAAATCAATTGGCAATTTTCGTTGTACATTAGCAACAGTATAGACTGCACTAATAGCAGAATGCAAGGAAAAACTCACTGGTAAAATATTGGAAGAAACGTCTACAATGCTGTGCTTTTCAAACCCTTGAACATGGTCTAGGCAAGATTCATAATTACGGAAAGAAACATTAAAAGTAGGCTGATCTACAATACAAAACCATGCGAATACATTGCATCTAAATAAGATATGCACACGTATCTAATATAAATCGATATTCATATCTCCAGAAATTATTGCATGATTACCTGGTATCTGAAATATAATATCTAAGTCATCTAAAAATTCAATGACCCGGGAGGTACAAAAACGATAAATACCAAAAAAAAGATATAGTCTTACTATTATCTAGTTGAAGCTTCACGTGCACCACATTTCCAGACACAATTGAAATATTCGTACTTTTCAATTTCAGATCTTTCTTAACAAAAACAATAACAACACCCGACCTATGAGCTGTTCTACACTGTGCATGCATAATCCTTTAATAATATACCTACTCAATTCATCCGGATACAACCAGCTCTCAGTTAGCGTAATAATATCCTAATTAACCTTTTGATTATGTAAAAAAACTAGAAACTCGCTAAAATGCTTTTGCAGGCTACTAACATTTAAAGTTAAACAAGTAATTTTCCTATCACACACGAACACGATGAAAGAAACAACACGCTATAAAATATACCCCACGTAAAATTCAATATAAACAGCAATCACATCAGTCAAGCAATCAAACATACAATGTAAACATATGTCAATAATGCCACTTATGGCAGCTAATAAAAATAAAAATAAAACATACCGGGAAAATATTTGCATCGAAAAAAGTGTAAGATCCGCAGCAACATAACTAGGTAGTCACTTGCTTAATGGTGTGGAAGAAGCCTTCAAACCCGAATCAACGATCTGCTCGAAAGATGTGACTCGAATCACCGGCGTCCCAGGTTTCTCAAGGACCACTACTAAACCAAATAAACTCGTAACCGACATCGTGTAACTTCTTTGCTGCGGCTAATAACCGATTATTATCCGACGTAAGGTGCTCATTCACGTATACTCTGCTATTTGCTGATTATATTTATAATCCCAGATCATGGTGCGTTATTTTTCTCCTTTTCGAACATCGCAATACTTCCGATTTTACACTTCTTCTACAAAATTTCACAACTATACTGGGATATGTTTGCCTTGGGTACTTTTGTAGCCGATGACAGGCATCAATATTCTTTGTGTCTGTATGAACACCCACAATATTTCCC
Source organism: Coronaproctus castanopsis (assembly GCA_032883995.1). Classification (NCBI taxonomy): domain Eukaryota; kingdom Metazoa; phylum Arthropoda; class Insecta; order Hemiptera; family Monophlebidae; genus Coronaproctus; species Coronaproctus castanopsis. The sequence continues at coordinate 108,138,384 of CM065052.1, read as the reverse complement.
AAAGCGCAAACAATATCACAACTTCATCTGCTTCAGTAGGAACATTATTAAGTATGAGATTATTAGACCTGCTATTATATTATTCCAATTCGGAAACCTTAATTTTTAACGTCGTATTTTCGGATTTTAAGAGTTCATTCTCTGTTCGCAGCTCTTTAATTATTTTTAAAGCGTCGTCCAGTTTTTTATCCGAACTGCTCACCGAGACGTTTATATTATTAAATTTCGTATTTAATAGGGATAATTCCGACTTAATACCGCTAAGTATTGAAGTAAGTTCATCTTCCTCAACTGTTAAATTTGCAACATTATCGTTTTTATTTTTATGACAGAATAAGCAGATCCAATCCGATTTTGCTTGTGCCGATTTAGCCTTCCAAGTTCCTTAATACCAGCACAGAGAAAATCGTAACAGCGGTTACAATTGTGACACGTTACGTAATCGCCATTCGCTGGCAAAGATAGTTTACATGTATCACACGCGACCATTTTATAGATACGTACTTACCAGCTGATAACACGAACGTAATAATTATCAATAAAATAGCGTACACGATTCATAAGATAAAATATTTACGTTAACTCAATAGAAATTAATGATCGCGAATAAAAAAAAGTCGATACAAAAACCGATATAACTTCTTTACCGTTAGTCGGATCAAATTAGTTTTTCCGAAAATGGAAGCAGCATAAAAAACACAAAAAAACAAGACCACTTTTTATAATACATAGCAAAACAAAAAAGAGTAACACAGAATAACGATCAAATATAATAATTATAATAATAATCATAATAATCATCATCATCATAATCAAATTCAAATCAAATTTTTATTCATTCTTCTAGTAATAAACAAATAAACAATATATAATATGTAATACCCAAATTAATGCATATTTCACAATGAGCATATTTGCGCCCATAGCGGTAGTAACGGCGCATATACAAGGGTTTCCGCAGTTAACGTTCCAATACAGCGTGACAAATACATTTGAAAAAAGACAAGAAAATACTTTTTTTACAATTTAAAAATAACATAAAATTGTAGAATACGTTTATCATTCACGCAACATTCATCGAGCATAATGTAAATTAATACAAACTTACAAGGAGGCTTATTATAAAAACATGGATATATAATGGGGCAGCGTTGTGTACACGCTTCTAACGTAAAATAAATAACAAGATTTTTTGACATATAATGCTATGAATAATCATCAATACAAAAACACGCGTAACTCGTGTCAAACACATTTTATGAATTTTGTTATCAATTTTCTGCGTCGTCCCGTATAATATAACAAATCAATTTTTAGTTAACGAGGCGAGAAGACGTCAAGTAAAACGAGGCCAGCGTACAAAGCCTGTTTTCTCATTCACGATTTAATAATAATAATAATAATAACAATAATAATAATTTAAATTCAATTAATAATAGATAGAATGGAAAAATACAAGGTACTTCATACATACAATATAGACATATCAACACATAGATATAAAACATATATATACATTCATATACACATATATACATAAAACCAACATCCCAGTCCTTACAAACGAATAAATCTCATCATACTTTCTTAAGCAAGCCAAATGCTTTCAAACCCCTATCAGAACGCGTTAACAATACATTAGCAAAACTTCAATATCGATTACCGCAAATTAAAACAAACCAAGCTCCAAAAATACCACCTTGGACAAAGCTTTCAATAGCAATAAACACAGAACTGGAAAAATATAAGAAAAATTTAACACCTTCAAATATACTCAAATCAAAATTTTAAAACATTTTGGAAAAACGGTACGGCGATTATACACAAATATACACTGATGCATCAAAGTCCACAAACCAAGCCTCATCGGCCTATCTTACACCCAACCAATCCCAAGTATACTATCTACCAGAATCAGCCTCAGTTTTTACAGCAGAACTTCTTGCAATTTATAAAGCTTTAAAATACATATCTAAACAAGCACAACCGAATAAATATGTAATCTGCACAGATTCTTGCAGCGCTCTTAAACATATTCAAAAATATATTAAAAATACAAACTCAGATACTTTCAACGTAAAACACATTATTAACAACCTCATCTCAAATAACAATGAACTTGTTCTTTTATAGACACCAACCCCCATTCGGGAATGATAGAATAGTCAAAACAACTCCTATGAATATAAAAACAATAAAATCAACTCACATTACTGATTTACATACAGTCCTTATACAGACAATTAAAATGTCATTTCAAAAATTCTGGGAGACCCAATGTACACATACACACCTATATCAGATTAAGCCGAAATTAGGAAACTGGAAAACAACAGACCAGAAAGAAAGAAAATCAGAAAAAACGCTAGCTCGACTACGTACACTACACACGTTACTTTACAACACCTATTCAATAGGACCCCTCCACCCATCTGCCATGAATGCAATTCACAATTAAATATAAACCACATACTATTAGAATGTACAAAATAGAGAAACCAACGTATAAAATACAACCTAAATCATGACACAATAAAAACAATACGCGAAGAAAAACCGGACAAAATTAAAAATCTTTTACAGTACCTTACAGACACTAACCTAATAAACAGCTTATACTCTAAGACGCAAATGATCCCAGCAATCGAGCGTCTATAAATAAAATAAAATAAAAAAAATATATATATACCCACATGCCTATGAATACACATAAACATTTTAGATACATACACAAAAGTAATATATAGATAATGATCTAATACTAATTATAATAATTCCATTACACCATAAATACAATACACAGTTGAAATAATAATAATAATAATACTGACTTTGCTAAAACTTTGCAAGTAGAAATCTGGTTACAGGATTTTATGCCAAACATTTTCATGTTGCCGATTTACGCAAGAATGTAACATGTATATTTATTTATACATGTATATACACGTAAATGTACGAACAAAAATGAATAAATAAATATGTATATATATACAATTAACATGTATATATATATATATATATATGTAAAAAATCTTCAAGTCTTAAATGAATATAAACCTTAAGTGGGTACAATGGGCAAAATTTTAAGCCTAGTTTCGAGGATGCTAAAAATTCTCAACTTGTTTTTTCAGTCTTTTGAAAAACTTTACATATTTCGAGATTCTTCCGCGAGCGAAACATTAATTTTTATAAAATTCTAAAGCTATTATCAGCATCCATCGTTTGCGACCACTAGTATGAGCTTCTTATCGATCGGTAGTCCATACAGAGGGCTAGTTGTTGAAGAGTAAATTTCATCGTTAACAGATAAAAACCACCCCTTAATAGCGTACGATCGAATTTCTAAAAGTTCTATTACGAAAAATAAGAAAACGCTCTCGTCAGCGAAATTCACCCCTGCGACCGCGGAAAACTGCCGAAAATGCGATGCTATCCCCGAATTTCGAGGAAATTCGAAAATTCTATCGGGAAAACCGAGCGATTTTCTTTCGCGAACATTACTACAACGCGGAAAAAATTAATATAAACAAACACACAGGCGTACACCCTGCAGCACGCACGGCTGGATTTATGTTTTTGATTTTGATTTTTTTATTTTTATAGCATCACGTGTTCGCCCAGTTAAAAATTGTCGACGGCCCGCGAATAGCCCTTATATTAACAACGATAATAAGAATCGAGGGGTGAGGGGCTGAGATAACTGCGAAACTAAAATTGTATTTCTTGCAAACGCATTTTCCAAGATATGTATATTATTTTATATATATATATATGTATATATATATATATATATATATATATAAACACTGGATGACACTCGTAGTATTTATAACACAATCGTCTACAATGTGTGTAAAATATTCCTATCCCATAGCGGGTAGTTGTGAAACTACCGTTTCTAATCTAATAAATTACAATTATCGCCATTACTAAGGTTCGAGTGTATGCACAACGGTGTGCGAATTGACGTTATGCAACCCTCGAAAGTTGTGCGAATCAGTTTATGCATGTTTGCACATATACAAATTTACGCACCCACACACACATAAATGTACATATGTGCTTGCTCGAATGTGTATACTTGCGAGTATAAATAAACAATACACGGTTAAATCCCATAGTATACATATATATATATATATATATATATAGATATCGTTTATTTCGTTGCGTATTATATAGGCTGCTATACGCACTGTCTATAGTATATACGTGTGGAGATAATGTTTCTAAACATGTTACACAATAGGTTGTTCTCTCTTCCCCTTCAATCTGCTCTACCTCCTATTACGTGTCCTACACTCTGCTATAGGAAATGGGAGAAGTAATTTAACAGAGGGAACCTTTTGAAGATATCATCATCTCCCTAATTCGTATTATTTATTTAAAATTTTCGGGCTTTGTAACGGTTAAAGTTTCTTTTTCTCATATATATATACATATGTATATATATAATTTCGTTACGCGTTTTTTTATATTTTTTATTTTTTTAATCCGAGTACTTTAAAAACGATACCTTTTAATAGGGAACTCGACGGCAGTATGGATGGTAGTAGTAGTAGTAGTAGTAATAGTATTATGGTAAATTTTTAGTTCGGTAGTGGTATGAAGATAAAGGGTGATTTCGTGGAACGATGACTGAAAAATAGCGAGGGATGAAGGCAGCCTTCTCGCTTTTATAGATGTACGTGAATAAAGACGGGCGTATTATTATCGTGAATTGTCTTCTATCGAGTTAGCGTAGGACAGTTGCCTGGCTATATAGTATAGTATATTAAATCGCCTTTCAAAATGTGTTTAGTCGAGCGTAAATATATTGCAGCAACCCGCCCGAAGATACGTGTGGACACCGTATAAGCGGAGACGGATGTGGACATTTTTGAATTCGTAAATTGGACGGGTAACGTTCGTGTCCGAGGGCGGTCTTTCTCCGTTTCAGTGTATCGAACGAAGATGTCGAAATGTGAAACTCGTCAAGAAGCCGAAACTTTAACGGGAGCTTCTAATACGTAACTGTTGAAATATACAAAAGGATATATACTGACGCACGTGTATGCATACGCGCATATATATATATATATGTATATATTAATGTATTTCGGTATATATGTAAATACGCACGATATATAATGCGCATATATACATATATTAAATATATATATATAATATATATATATGCATTAACGTGCGTTGTTTACGTCCTTACTAGTCGAAATACAGCGTATTTTAAAGAAAAGAGTGAATTAACCTCTCCCCCCACTCCAAAAAAAATAATCGTTATAATCAATCATAAGGACGGCGATGATAATAATAATGATCAATCGCAATGATGATAATAATCGCAGTAGTAGTAGTAGTAGTAGTAGTAAAAATGGATTAAAATAAAACGATAGGATAGAACTTCATTTACAAGCGTTTTATTTTTCCTAGTCGACCATCCCCATTCAGTGCAAAAGTCTGCGTAGCAAAGGCCAAGTACGCTAGGTCGTGTCGCTATTATCTTTTTCTGCGGTCTGATAGTCGGTTAACTATTGACGCAGAGCTTTTTTGTCGTTCTGGTTAAAAGATGATTTATAGTCTTAATTACGTGTAAATATCTTTCCCCGACTAAACGTCCTAAATATAATAGTAATACTAGTAGTAGTAGTATAGTAGCCATAGTGGTAGTAGTAACGTTATATCCGGTTAATTAACGGGACCATTACCGCGCTAACGTCATTCGAAAAATCGGATCTTTTTACCGCGATCATATCCGTTTTCGCATCGGCTGTATAATTCGATCATTCCAATATGTGAGGGTAGATGATACGCGTACAATATCTTTTTCCCTCGTAAAATCCCCAAGGGAACTTGTCGGTCGAACCTTTTAATTTTATCGCTTATAACGATCGAAGAATCGCACTTCGATTAAATACTCGATAATCGCGCTATCTGTTGCGTGCGTCTGGAATTTACAATATATTACAATATATTACAATAGAGGAGAAAACGAATACGCTCCGGAACAAAGCAAAAAACAAAACAGAATTAACAAAAGCCCGAGGATGAGAACGCGTTAATACCAATTTTCATAATACAGCTGACGTAGATTAATATCGAATATTGCGAGTTGGAACTATGAGATTTAAGTAAGAAAGTTTTAACACGAAAGAGTGCCGATAAATACGTAACCAACGAAATTATCAGATTAACGAATTATATCGGACCACAGTAGAAATGATAAAACATTCGGAGGTGATTTTCGACGTTAATTCTGAAAAAATATTTTTTTTTTAAATGGGCTTTTCCACCCAGAGCTGTAACGAACAGACGACGTGTCTTACTAAATATTTATATTACAGGCTAATATGTAATCAAATATAGTGTATGCTATTATTATTCTGTGAGCTGAGCAGACATCTGAAATTAGTTGGGAGAGGGATTCCTTTGCTTACAATACGTGACAGGAATTTCGATTGATACATTCTGTAATAACTGCAGCTGAACAATAGGTGATTTTCATCGGCCATCGGATCTACATCGCGAGGATGAGTACAGAGTGGCGAAGAGGCTCTAATTTGTGTGTAAATAGAACGTATGGAATGTTGTCGACGTTAAGCCTCAGACGATACTTATAATACGAATAAACGGAATTCCGGTTTCTATGTTGGCAGGAAGATTGAAGAACCAAGGGATTCCTGGAATTGAAGGTTGAATATTCCTAAATTGTTTGGCTGAATAACAATATTTACAATCGCTGTTTCAAAATTCCTCGTGCGAAAATGCCCTTAATCGGTTGAGTCATTCTCGTTGGAGCTTCTAGCGAGATTGTCTACGGTATCATTCCAATGAATACTCGAGTGGCTAGGAATCCAGACAAATTTTACGCAAACGCGTTTCAGAAATAGAACGTAAATATTTCTTAGGATATCGTAGATTGATGGAAAACAACGACTATTAAATAAGGAACTTGAGCTTTGAGAGCATTACGTGAATCCGTGAAAATTACTACATTTGGACTTATATTTGCAGAAGGGTAAAAGCGATGCGCCCCGAGAATTTGAAGAAAATTTAGGTAGGTTAAAGGTTATTGCCATCGGTAGATTTTATCGAATTGGTCCGCTTCTCTCGTGTTCGAAGAAGACATTTAGGATACTCGATCCTGCGAACCAGTAAGCTGAGATACCTGCATGATCTTTGTAACGATCGCATAGATGACAATTATTTATTATTTAGAATCCTATTTACGGTTCCTCGGTGTTAGTAGTAGGTCACATCGTGTTTTCTATAAACCACACGCTAATCTAGGTTATCATTCACCACTTCTATCCACCTTGCGTCTATATAACGATGTAATAAACGTTCATCCGCAGCTACATATTCATATTGATAGTAAATTTATATATAATCATTTTTTTTTTTTTAACTCCATATTTCACAGTTCTTACTTTTCAGTTTGTATTTTATTACGATAAAACACATTTTCGTTAATAAAAAGTTCTGTTTATCGCCATTGTGAATTCGTATAGTGTCATTACGCGCTCGATTAACACACGTTGCTGGGAATCATATGATTTGTATTTAGTCCTGTTTTTCGAATTTGTGAATTATTAGTGCGCGTTTGAGAGACAACTTGCTTAGATTATGATTGGTAATTATGTTTTTCTGATATGTGCTTGTATATGGATATCTCGTCAGAAACATTATTAATTTTTTTTGTCGGTATTAGTAATTTACTTCTTCATTTTTAATATTATTTATATTAATTAGCGCGTTGGGCGAGTGCGGTCTGTTTTATTTTTATCTATATCCTTTTATTTTATACATAATTATTCTCTCAATGTTCTGAATATACATATACATATATATATATATATCCAGCTCGAAGACGGCTCTACACCCACTTGGATTAAAATTTTGTACATATCTCTAATTTTATTAAGTAATACGGAAATTAGGTTTTTTTCATTTTCGGTCCTAACTCCAGCGAATCCTCGTAAAATTTTCGAAATTACACGTCCTTTCCTCGACACTTATCTAAATGTACGTTAAAAAATTTTCGAATGTTATAAGCTTAGAAAATTGCTGTTTAACGCGCTGGTAAATATAATTATTTCATATCTCGGGTATCGTTTCCATTTCGGGCATCGGCTGTTCTGAAAATATGTTTTAATTTACGAAAGAATTATTTTAAGGAAACAAATAATCCGATCGAAAAATTTCGAAAAATTAATTTAAAAGAAAAACACGTTGAAGGTGATTCTCTTTCCGATATTTGTCAAAACTGAAATTCTGAGTTATTCTCCTATACGATTAAAATAGTTACGTACGTAACGGATTTCTTAAAATATTAATAAAGTAGTACATAATGAATTCAATGGAGAAAGGAAAAGAACAAAATTTAGCGCGAAAGAGATAAATATAAAAACAAAGGATAGACTACAAACTGAGATAAACTAAAATTAAGACAAATGTATGAACGAGTAATTGCGAGTGTACATGTGAGTGACTGAGGAATAAAAGGTGTACGTGTGTAAATGAGAGAACAATATATAGGACTAATTAGCTCATAAGGCAAATTATACATTACTAAAATAAGATATTATAAAATAAATAGATCATAAGACAAATTGTACATTCTGAACAAAGATTGAATGCGAGAGAAAGTGAATGAATACATATAAATCCGTCGACAAGCAACTGCTTGACGGAATGTAATAAATTTTAACAACAAGGGATGTCAGAATGTGCATGCACTGATTTTTGTTTATTTTACAAAATATACGTTAAAAAAACACGATTTTACAACAAAAATAAATAAATAGATAAATATATCGAGAAAAAGCTCGATCGGCGAGATACTGTATATAACATATAGATGAGTGTGTATCTGCATAACGTGCGATTGTAATAGGACGCGTGTATATATTTACGCGTTCAGGCATCAAACCAGATATAAGTTAATTGTGTCGTTTAATTTAGTTATGGAAGGCCTTCTTCGGTGCTGTACTGAATGTACGTATGTAATTTAAAAGTTTCATATACATATATATATATATATATATATATATACATATATATATACATATATATATATACATATATATATATATATATACATATATATATATATATATATATATATATATATATATATATATGTGTCCGGACTGCAAAAAAATAATCATCGGGAAGTGTTTGAAGGAGGTCGTAACGTGAATGGTCGGGAAATCGATCGATCATTAACGTCTGGGAAGGTAATTCCGATAAGTACTTTAAATCTTAAATTACGTCGGGAGATACCGATCGAACCTGGTTAGGGTTTTTTCCTCTTTTTTATTTTTTTTTATATTTTATTTATTTCGGCTTATTTATTTATTTATTCAGCCTATAAAGCACGCTGATGCCTCGATAATTATTATTCGAGTCATTATTACACCGTCCTCAGATCACTTTATATATATATATGATTAATGGAACGAGTTGGATAAAACAACTTAAGTTCTACCTTGACCGTGCTCGACCACAGGTACTTTCTTTTAATTACATCGACCGGTCTGTGTATCGTCGGGTTATGAAATTTCATAAATATCTTCATCTTCGATCAATTTGTTTATATTAAAATAAATTCGTATCGCAATTTCGGACGAAAAATTATACGATAAATTACGACATCGAATTTGGAATAGTTTACGAAAAAATACGTTTTTATAAATATTTCTAAAAGGAAGCTGCTTAATGTTGAAAAACAAAAAAAAAACAGCTATAAAACAGATACTACATCGGACTATGGAAAGTATCTAATACACGTCTATATATATATATGTATGTATATATGTAAAATTGGTAAATATTGAACATCGAGATAAAATTAAATTATAGACAATACGAGTGGGAACAGAGATGTCCTAGCATCAATCCGCACTTTAAAATGAAATTCGGGAGGACATTAAATGCAAAGATGACCGGTGAAAAAAGAGACTAATAGAGTGATTGTTGACATATCGAAAGAGAAGAAAATCTAGACCGTATTTGGAATGGCCATTTAAAGAAATTTCGGCAAATAGAGAAGAAGCTTGTTTTAAAATGAACCGTCATAAATATCAATTGGAGACAAATGGCCTAAGACCTAGTATAACTATTAAAAAAAGAATAAAAAGTATTTCTAATAATAATATCAATAACACGGATATTCGTATGTATAATAATATTTTAAAATATAGGCAAATAGTTATACTGAATAAAGATTATTTACTAACTTATGCGTGGAAATTGCACCTCCTAAGTCAGTGTACACCCTTTCCCTTTCTTATACCAAACACACACACACACACGTATATATATATAAAATTTTAAATAATATCGCAAATATATCAGGTATTTAGAATAAAAATATTTGTACATACCAAAAGCCAGTCGGAAATCCACAACGTCAAATACGAAGAAGTTGAATCCACGATATGCAATTTTCTGAAAGAAATACAATCAAATAATGACGATGATGTATGTATTGTATATATTTATGAATTCTTTTTGTATTTATACATTTTTAATATTATATATATATATATATATATATAATTATGTTGTATTTCAAAATATCGGAATATTTTAAAATATTTTCTAGTAAAATATAATTATACAATAATTAAATGTCGAATATATCGGAGAGTATCGATTTTATAAATTATAAACCAAACAAAATCATAACACAGTTTTTAATCACTATAAAAGTTTTTTATCGCGAAGCTTTTCGACAGTTACGTCATTTTCAAGTATACACAATTAATTAACTGTATTTATCACTACAAAATCAAATTAAAAAACAGTAACATATTACTGTATTCAGCTGATCGAATGTCTAATAATTGAAATCCGTTTCACGTTATTCTGTACAAACAGCTATAGCAGCATCGGTTGCAACGGGTGAAGTTATTTGAATATTTCGAATTTTTCATACCAGAATTCAAATACGCCTTTATAATTTCCTTCCCTTTATTATTATTATTCGAATGTAGTTTCATCAGAAATTACAAATATCGTAAATCTCTAGTTAAGTGTACTTTATTAATAAGAAATTATAGTTTAAAAATATCCTCGGAACTTTTTCCTAATAATGAATTGATGTTCATTACTTTAACCGTTTGATTACAAAAGTCGATTACGCTCTGACTTTTATGTACTTTTATTTCGAGTATTTCGTGTTTTTTGGTACGATTTATGTTTACAGGGTAACTTAGTATTTTTTCAACATTGCGATTATTCGTACTGGCGTCTATTTTTAAAGGGATTTGGGTCATGTGTAATCGATGGCCATAATCTCCAGCGAAGTGATTAAGAACGACTCGTGTATTGCGTACGATGGATAAAGTTACGTTAATATGGTCAACGTATCGTACAGAGTTTTAAGTCTATTTATCGTAAACCGCGTCGTATGTAGATTCTAAAATCTAATGATATTTTTCTAGCTTATCAATTTCAGGTACAAATGAACGATAATTTCTTTTATTTGTCTATCTTTTCATTGAACGAAATCGTCATAAAAGCCGCAATGATTTTTCTCGTCGCAACTTACCGTTCAACTGGGGAAAAGATGTAGAACAGTCGGTGTATAAAGTTCGCTCTATCGAAACAGTCGCTCGACCTAATTTCGTCGTCTAAGGAAAAGGACAAAATATGTTTAATAGAAAACAGGACGGCGTTGTTAAAGTTCCGAAAACGAATTATAAAGCTATCGTCCGCTATTGCTATATATCGGGAAACTTTCTCTTCGGTCTTTTCTGACCTTCGGCAATGTCTGAATTAAGCACGGTATCCTTGTAACGGATACTATATTGTGTATTAGTCGTCTGAATTTCGGTAAGCCCTAAAGCTAATGTATTCCTCAAATTCGAATGGCTGCTTTATTATAATTCTTACTCAGTTCGAATCTTTCAATTTGTATTTGGAAGCGACAGACAGACATGGTCTAGACATACGCACGATCCAGGTATATTCGTGTATATATATGCATATGCATATATATATAAAAATATTGTGTGTGTGTGTGTGTGTGTGTGTGTGTGGGCATAATAAATTTCGATAACACGGCTCTTGAAATATTTTAGAATTGATAAAAAACCACCGCACTTAAACACGTAAATTCTTTAAATCCACGATATATATATATATATATATATATATTGTAAACTCGTCGTATTTTTGCAAAAATAATCTTTATCGAACGCGTTATCTGCTTCAAGATGAACCACATTGTTTTTTAACATAGTGCCTAATTTTGTTAAGCTTCATAATTTTCTTAATGTTGACTAAACGTACGTTATTTACATATATATTAATTGCCGAATATTGCGACCTCTATTAATGTTTATTCCTATTTTGGCTACTCCATATTGCTTGAGCTTATTAGTTCAACATTCACCCAGTCGACGATATAATCCTTTACGACCATTCCCTTCAATCTGCCTAGTTAATACGCATTTTTCGAGACTATATTATTTCGTGTAGTATGCCCGTAATATTTCAAAAATTTTTGTTGACACAGTATAAAGAGACGTCATTTAACGTTTAGCGCTCCTAAAACTGATACGTGCGTTCTCTTTGTTGTGCATGTTATTTTCAACCTTCTGCACCGTGTCCGTATCAAACGTATTCATTTTATGTTCGTTTATGGTCCAAGTTTTTGTTTTGTTTAAAATATTGCGAGTCGTTGATTTAATCGATCTTTCAGAAAAAATGACGTTTATAGAAATATAATCATCCGATTCAACTTTTCGAATATTTTTTACTATGCTACGGGTAAAAAGCGCAAATTCCATGTCGTAGCGGACGCGTTCGGACTTTTTATTTTTTATTTTCAACGAGTAGTCGAACTTTTACCAATCACACTTTGAACTATGGACGAGTTGAAATTTTGAACGATAATAAAGACGAATGAAAAAAAACAAAAAAAACATGCAGATTACGGAAGGAAAAATGCTTATCTCGGAATAGAGTACAGATCGGACGAAGTGGAGTCTGTTGGACGATATAAAGCTCTAACGGTTGAAAAATGAAAAATAAACCAAAATGAAAACTGCACGGTATAAGAGGTAATGCGATTATTCTGAAGTAGCGAAGCAACACAATAGTGTAGGATTGTTGTTAAACTCTCGTAATAGCCTCTTATCAACACCCCCGTAAAGCTTCTTCCCGTATAGGCATATTTATAAACATACGTATATACACCCTCACGTATATATACTATATATATATTAAGCACATATTTATAAACACGCGTTGTAAATGCACCTCTAATATCCTATTAAGTTTATGTTGAACAAGAATATCCCATTAAGGGCGACAAGTTGACGTATGTTGCTGCCACTCGGCACGCATAACCGCCTGATATGAAAACCACCGAGAGAATATTACAACGACGCTTAAAAGACACTCATTTTGCAACTTTTTTTTGTTTTGTTTTTTTTCAGTTTGTCTTTTTGGCTTCCTGAAACTCGCTATCATTATATACAATGCGGTTTTCGCTCCACCTCCCCGAAAAGCACGTATTAGATAAAATACATTACATAATTTGAAAGCTGTATTGACGATCGTTTCTATTGCACGGACGATTACGTTCGAATTTTAATAAGCCGGATACATTATATACATATACATATATATATATATATATATATATAATATGTATGTATGTATGTGTGTATATATACTTTATTTTAAAAGTCCGAACAACTTCTTATAATATTGCACGTTCGTCACGATAGCCGGATAAATAACGTACAATTGTAAACTATTATTTCTTATCACTGACGATAATTCAATTGACAAAATGACCCACGATAATAAATTAGTCTCGTTATCACCCATAACCGGGTTAACCATTTATAAAACTATCTTCGATTATTTGTCTCTTCCTCTATATGTCCATCTTTGTGGACGTTATTTATCCTTTTTATTCGGACAAATCGTTATTATATGGAAATTATCGTCGTAACGATTACTTTCACGGTATTATATATGGATATCTTTTATGTTTATAATGTATAAATATATATATATATATATATATATATATATATATATATATATAATATATATATATATATATATATATATATATATATATATATAGAACGATAATACTACTAATGCAATAATAAAAAGAAATAAATATGCGATTAAAAAAAGAACAACATCTAATAAAACTATATTAAAACAATTTTAAAAGAAAAATGTTTTATTAAAACGATAATTTTATAAACGAAAGCAAATTCAAAAATATTAAATACCTTAATTAAAAGTTGAAAATATTGTTAATATTCATATTCCGAATTCGAACAATGAAATTATATATTTTTATTTATCGTTTATTAATTTATGACCCTATATGAAAAACCAATTATAGTGTACGCTTATAATTATGAAAGGGGTATAAGAAATAATTTGAAAAATTATAGATAATAACAGAAATATACAAATAAAACTGCACGTATTCACAAGTTCTCGTACACGTTAGAACACGTATTAGTTACGCACCATTTGCAATAATCCTACTTGAAATATACGCATTAATAAATGCAATATATAAACTTTCGCTTATATACTGCGTGTACATCGAAGATTAAACACAAATTTTGAAACGATCAAAAATGCAATATATATAGGAGCGGCGACATAACGTACAAAATTGAACATTTTTAACGAATACGAAGCTGAAAATTAAATTGAAAAAACCTTGAATTTCGGAGTACCTCGATATTTAGAAGAAAGGTAAAACTCGTGTCCTCATCGTAAAATCTGTTCGGGAAGTAACTTATTGAAGAAATATCTGTTATCCAAAATATACGATCTCTATAGGGAAAAGTTTTTAAAACAGAATTACACAAATAAAAATCTGAACGGGGTACCTAAATCTGAAGGTTTGTTTGCGCACGCGGTAAAAAATCGATTTGATCGTCTGTTTGATCTCGGTACTTTGTAGCAGATTGTCGATGTTAAATACTTACTCCTCATTTACCTTTACATATATCATGCAGAAACCTTAATTATATATATATATATATATATATATATATATATATATATATATATATATATATATAAAATACTCATATGCGCGTACAATTTCCTTTGCATGTAAATTAGTGTAGCCTTTTTGTCCGCAATAGTAACGTGTTTGCGAGCACTGAAGCTGAACTGATTAGCGCGTGTATTCGAATTCTGCTCTAGTCTCTTTCTAATATCGATATTCGATCAATTGTCTCATTGTATCATTCACTTGTCGAATAATTTAAGCTCGTTCCAATTTTATCACAATTCAGGCGATAAATTAGGCCGCGTTATTACTCGCAACACGACTCGATTGTCTGTTTTTGGCTTCACACATCTATTGTTTTAACTCAATTTTCTTTTCGCGATATTAATTTTGCCCGTCTTAACAAGGCTCCAGAAATTCCGCGTGCTTTCAATAAATTTTTCTATATATTTTACGTTATAGCGGAGTAAGACAAACGTATAGTGCGCGTTCAATAAGAAGCAGTCAATAATAACAGGAAAAAATTCGTAAAGTCATACGTTCGGAGGATATTGAACTACGGCTGTGAAAGTTGGGGTGTCTCGCAGCTCAGGAAAAAAAAGATACTCAGCGCGGTAGAGATGTGGATCAGGCGCCGAATGGCAAAAACGTCCTGGGTGGAAAATAAAACAACAAATGGCATAGCGCTAGATGAAATAGAGGAAGAAAATGTAATAGCTCGCATTAAAAGACGAATGGTGAGACTCTTAGGTCACATATTAAGATATAATAATTTCATTAAAAACGTAATCGAAGATAGCAAACGACCAAGAGGAAGACTAAGGAACTGGACGGCCGTTTATAAATAAATAATTATGCCGTTTATAAATAAATAAATACGAAGAATTCCGGCTAATGGCGATGGACAGAGTTCGATGGCTGCAGGAACAAGACTTTGGCGTTAGTAAATGAAATGAAGCGAGGTGGTGATCTCTACCCTATATGATCGGTCGTCAATTTCATATTTCGAACTACCAGATTACCGAAATGTGAATAATCAGACGAATTACCCGGCAATATACCATGGTGGCTTCTAGATGGCACAAACAGAAAAGAATATGGTACTCTGAACCGTCTACGGGTGGGTCATACAGCCATATCACACAATTACCTTTATACCAAAAGCCCTCCACCAACAAACTGCTCCTTATGCGGACATTTAACAGAACCAACAGTCACACACTTAATCTACAACTGCCAAACACTCACCACACAGGTTAAAACACAAAATACAGGGCCCAATACACAAAATACTTTCAAACAACCCACAATCAATAGTTAGCATTCTGGCTTTTGTAAGAGAAAGCGGACTCCTAGCATACATATAAACTAGACACACGTCTCCTTATGCTGTAATAACCCTGCTAGTTAGGCATATGGAGATTTACATAATATTAAAACAAAAAACAAAAAAAAAACAAAAAAAAAGGCACGGGATTAAAATATAAAGAAAGAAAGATTATATACAATCTATATAATAAAATCAACGGATGATTATAAAAATTAGAAATGAAGAAAGAAAAGCAAAAATTGGAGTACGACAAGGATGTGTCTTGTCATCCACTTTATTCCATGTTTACATAGAAGAAGCGATATGAAAAAAACTAAAGAAAAAGTTAAAGGAATACCATGGGGAAAGTATTAGTACGCTTTTGCCGATGATATAGCTGTATTAGCTGAATCAGAAAAAGAACTGAATAAAAGTGTAAATAGAAAACATGCTGTAGGAATATAATATGAAAATAAACAAAATAAACACCGAAATATTATTATGCAATAAATATAATAATATTAAGAAATCAATTTAATATCGATATTAAGGGAGAAAAGATAGAACAAATAAACGAATTTTGTTACTCTTTGGAAACGAAATAACCAAAGATGGTACGAGTAAAAACGATATAAAAAGTAGAATTGCCCAAGCTCGCGGCGTTTTATTATAATAAGAAAAGCTTATTGACATCGAAAAACATAGATCTAGCCGTTAGGAAAAGACCGCTGCAAGTATATGTATTCAGCATTGCCCTATATGGGTGCGAAACTTGGATAATGACGAAAGACGAGAAGTGAAGATTGATGACATTAGAACTCTGGTGTTACAGAAGATTTTTGAAAATAAAATGGACAGATAAGAGGTAACCAACGAGGAAGTTTTGAGAAGAATTAATGAAAAACCGACGTTGTTCAAAATTAAAAAGAAGAACCCAAATGATCTGCGACACGAAGGGCTAATCTAATAGAAGGGTTGCATCCGGGAAAGAATGCGATTGGAAGGCAGCGAATAGATTACATACGAAGATGTGACGGCGTCATAAACGGATTGCGCAGAATCGACAGAGATGGAAATCAATGACAAACTAATCTTAGGATTGAGCACAATATGATGATGATGATCGTTGCCGATGAAGAGTATTCGTTAATATTCTCGGAAAGTATAGGCGCTCCGGTCAATGGAACTGGAATAAAGGCTTACTTGGTTCCCATATGGAACACGAGCGATGTGGTTGTAACTGATGCCCGACGGTATTTATTAACGAAACAATCCTAATTTCTACTTCTATCCATCTGCCTATGTATTTTGTATCTACGCAATCACACTTTTGGTATTCTTTTATCAAAAGGTAAACACTAATTACTGAGATTATTCGGACATCTAATGAGACTGTTTAGAAAAATTTAATGACGACAATTAGCGAAACTGAAAATAACGACGCTAAGAAAATAACGATAAGTATAGTCGAATTTGTCGCTAATATTTCAGTTAAACGGGTAATAAATTTGAAATTTCAATTTATAACACGAAAATAATAACGATAAAGATAAAAAAAAAATACGATAATAATAATAATTTTAAAATCAAATTTAAATTTAAATTTATTTCAAGTTTTTGTTCGATTCGAGGTAATTTAGGCAACTTATAACGCCCGAATGGTAAAATACAATCTTTTGTTCGCTCACATCGCAATGACATCAAAAACACATTCATACACGTACATACTTATAAGCTCCATCTACACATTTTACAAGATGAACGGGTGAATACGATAAAACTAGTAGCGCGTTATCGAACGAAGACGGTGCAGGTTGGATGGATTCAAGTTCAAAACTAATGCAACAGCATATACAAATGTAAGAAGATTCATATTATGATAGACATATATGCTCGAATATGAATAAATAAATTACAATCGCAATTAATGCTCTCGTTAAGTACGCTGATTATGTGAAAAGATAAATGTTTAAAGCTCGATACACGTTATTGGAGTTAATAAATATTGGTTTACCGGACGATGTTGGACGGATAAGGTTCCGAATACAAGTGACTATTATAAAGAGACGGAAAGTAGCCCATCTTGTTCATGTCCTAAGAAATGGAATGTCCTACCGCAAGTGATCATTGATGGAAACCGTACGGGGAATAAGAAGGAAAATACGGTTTGAAAACACGAAAGAATAGACAGTTCTTAACGCGGAAGCCTCTACCGCGAATACTATCTGACAGATCAGAAGTCAAACGGAGGATAATATATCTATTGAAGATATGGTAAAATAAGAATGTAAAAGACGGACGGACAGAATTTCGCGTAATGTAAAAAAGATACAGGCAATCGTGAAAATTGAATAAACGTTATTAACAAACGTACCTAGGACGTCGTTTGTAATTCGTCAAATCGATTTTTAAACAATTCCTCTACGTTGTAGCGAATTATATTCGATCGAGTACAAGGCCAGTGTTATTCGTGATTTATTAGTACGCGGAATTTTCACTTTACCGTCTGATACGTTCTACCGCTATCGAATGAAATTTCGAATTTACAAGCCTCGTTCCAACGACTTATTCTAACCTATACAACTGAACAACGCTAAAGTTAGATTTGATTTTGGATAAATATTCCTGGTATGAGGAGCCATCTCCGATGCAGTACAGCCCGGGCTGATAGAGCGCCAAGTAATAATAATAATAATAATAATAACGCTATTAATAATTGTAATTGTTTTTATTAATAATAATAGTATAAAAAAAAAACTGAGTAAATTATAACGATTTACCACGCACATTCGTCTGGAGCAATTTTTTTTTATTGTTTTCAATTATATTACTGTTAAGGAAACAGTAATTTACAACATTAATATTTAAGTTACAACGTACTGTTCCGACTAAATACCATCCTACTGCTATAACGTAGTGTACGACCTAACAAATACTCGGGGGCTTCTGCGAATTAATTTCCGGCGTATATAAATTTTTTGCTCGGGATTTTTTTTTCTTTTTACTAATATTCTACACCGGCGTACATATATCAGGTCGTGTCACGAAGACCTCCCCCTGTATTTTACATACATAGAACATGCGTATACACACACATATATATATATATATATATATATATATATATATTAAAAAAATAAAAATATATTTCTACTTTATTATCTACTCGCACGCGAGTATAGTTCATTTTGTAATAGTACCAGTTAGACGGACGACGTTGTTACGATTTTTACCTTATCGATTCTACGATATTAGTTAGCCAGCGCGCGATCGATTTAAGTAGAAAAAAAAATTGTCGGATCATCCAGCTTGGCGGTTGACCCCAGGTAGGAGGGCGGGGGTTTAAAGTTATTGATCTTCTTTCATATCGCTCCGCAGGACATAAAGTATATTCCGTTTAATGAGACTATTATTAAAATATATGTCCGTGTTTACTTTCTACAGCCTACGGGCATAGCGAAGAAGCTAGAACTGGCCAGATTACCAGCATCCGCCTCGAATGGCCGCTTCTGGAATTTTTAAATTATTATTATTATTATTATTATCCCGGCTCTATCGTTACGGTCGCTATAACATATAATAAAACCGATGATAATCTAAACTAAGCTTCGGGACACACCTTTTCTCAATAGTAAGTCACCGTAATATCGTGAAAAGTTGCTCATAGAAGAACCGACAAATACGTAAAACGAGACCTTAAACTTCGAAATTACAATTTACCAGACCTAGATATCATTACAATTATTATTATTATTACTGCACTTAATATAATTCGGTTCGTTTTTGTTTCAATATTATTTCGTTTACATAAATCATACAACCTTCGAGAAATTAATTATTCATCCACCCGCTATATTGTACAATATCTACATCATATATAATCATAAACGGCACTAGATGTATAGGTTTATACTTTTTCCTTGCACTTCGTAATACGAGTACTGGTTTTCAATGTTATTTTATTTTAATGGTAAAATTTACTCGGAATTATATTTACGCGGAAACAATTAGTATACAAACGTGTATTATATGTAAACACGGTAGAATAAAATAAATAACAGTGACCAGTAATAAGGTGAAGTTTATTAGTGTCTAGTCGCAGAATTACCATCTTACAAATATATATAATAACAAATAACTATGGGATAAATGTAGACATTATATTAAAAAATTGTAATAATATTTAATAAATATACCGGAGGCTCTCTCGATTTATGAAAGTAACTAATAATATAAACTGGTAAATAATAAATATACAAGATATAAATAGTGTTGATGGAAAAATTAGACAAAAAAAAACCATCACAAATTAAATAGGTGATTTAAAAAATAATAAGTTTAATTATATAACATGTAATATCATTTATAAGTAATGGAAACAAAAGCAAATTATAACGTTACGAGACTTAGTATATCAAATACTTAGTTTCCTGGAATCGTAATTTCCTATTGCCGGAAGTAAATTTTTACGGTACGCGCTACAACCTGAGCAATTTTTTTTGGAATAGTTTGAGGATATAGTCTTTTATAGAGCACTATGAATATATGAAATTTTAGTGTATACGTGGACATTGAGAATACATCTAAGAAATCGATTTTGGACTAATTGCAGTCTATTAAAAATAGCATTTGAGACTGAAGACCAAACTGGACAAGAATATGTTAAAATAGGCCTAACGATTGACTTGTATATTATTAGTTTATTATTAATATTTAAGTGAGATTTACGATTGAAAATGGGGTAGATTGAACAGATGGCTTTATTTGTCTTCAATGATGGTCTTTGGTTCGAATACAATAGAAACAAATTATGTCTAGTCTACTAATTTAATACGTACTATGACTAGATCTAAGGAAAAAAATGTATTTATTTTGTTATAAGTAGCGGAATATCTAATTTAGGCATACGATAAGTGCGTTTGTATATATATAACGAGAACACCCTCTGCTGATTGCCCGTCCTGTATTTAGTCTTCAAGTATAGCATGCACACAACGCAAGACACGTACTAATTATAACAACATAACCAGTGGTTTACATACACATCAAATTTAATAATAATATATAACCACACGCAAAATGAACACTAGCAATACTACTACACATATATGCACATAGTGCCCCATTTTAAACATAGAAGCTACATACTAATATATATATATATATTTAACGAGTATTGCCTATAAAGGGTATTACTCGAATTATCGATTACTTAAAGGCAATCATAACGTTTAGCATTTATTATAAAGTTAGTGAGAAGGTGCAGGTTGCTTACATCCGGAATACTTGTTTTCAACTAATTGCAACGATATTGAGTATATTTCTGGCAGAGTACAAGAATATAATAGACCGTTAGTGGTGTACGGCATACATCATGTATTGGATGTGGTTGGATATTCAGAGCGCGTACTCAGCGTTTGGCTAATATATATTCTGTCGACAACTGTTTCCAGCCTCGGTTAACAGATTTAACCCATTTTTAGAATCCGAATTGCTAACTTTTTTATATTGCCAAGCGAATATGGAAGTATTAGTTTTGCGAGTTTGTGATTATCTGCATATAATATTTTGCGTTGTCTTCTAGCGTTGTCGGTAAGTAAACTTGGGCAGGTCCTTATGGCCCTCGGTGTACCTCTCGATGACTAGGAATCCAGACGGAAGTAATGCTGGTGTTACGTTCACTTAATTCGGGAAATATTAGTGATTCTCGCTTCAATGTACTGCAATGCCAAAGCAAAGTCAGTCAGTATCGCATACTGGCTAGCAGGTAAATTCCACTGGAGCAAGGCTACCATCTAGATGCTAGGACTGATAACATGATCGGCAAACTGAAAGAATGCATGTTACTTTCAATTGGGAAGGCACCGCCAATATATTGTAGTGTTTTAGATGTGTCAGTGAGCAAACGACTGCATTGGGTTGCTGTTGCATGACAATCAAAAGCTTTCTATAGATTTCCACATTCGGTTGCGTTATAAGGTCCGTTGAAAATATGTCCCAACATACATTCGGACTGAATTGACTTCATGGCGGTACAGGCACATAGCATCTTTAATGGACTTTGAATTAGAATCTCTAGTTTTTTCTAGACGAGTGTTATTTGAATGCCGCTGATGGCTAGCTGTCTTCATTGCGTACTTAAGTGCAAATATTTTCCTTCGGTAGCAGAGAGAAGGGGTGGTACCGCTAATATCCTGAAGGCTAGCTGTTGGTGAGTTTGGGAATGCTTTCGATGCAATCCTAAGTTCAGCATTTTGTACCATATCCAGTATATTCAATAGTCGTTCGCGTGCAGACGAGTATATAAATTAACCATAGTCGAGTCTTAAACGGATAAGGGTATGATGTAATAATGTCTTGGCTCGAAATTTTTATTACTCGGTATTTTCATTATATTAAATAATTGCTAGCACTTTTAACTAAATGTAATTACGCGATTATACCGAGTAATTTTATGGTCAAAGTGTCAAGGAAATATTTTAGGTCTTTATATCTATTTTTAATGTTATCAAACGATTTTCCTATTATATCCCTCGTGCAAGGGGGTTTTTGTGCTGACGATCTAGCGCTATTTTGCACATCGTTCAAAGCTGACACACCATCTAAAATAGGTTACAAAAATCGGCAAATACTATTTACAAGTACTATAAACAAAATTAAATACCGAGAAATCGCACGCTATAAAAGATTTTCTCCTTCTCTGCCTGATATTACTATTAATGATAAATGCATCAGTTGCCAGAAACAGGTTAACTATCTCGGAGTTACTAGACTCTCGCCTTTCAACGCGCACATTAATAAATCTATCGATGACGCGAAAAAAGCCATTCGAATACTTGCGCACCAATTTTCAGTTACCAGTCTCATCTTTCTTTAGTAAAAATAGAAAATTAATTTACACTACCATTACAAGACCTAGTTTATGCTTGTCCGGTGTTCAGTGTCCGTTAGTACTTACAAAAAAATCCAGTAAATGCAAAATCGGTGTTGAAAAATATCATTAAATGCTCCTCGATGGACTAAAATACAGTAGATGTATTCCAAACTAAATATTCATCTTATTTATGATCATATTTATAAATTATCAAAGAAATTTTATGATAAATGTCTCATGAAAATAACTTAATACAGGTAATCGGGGATTACTATAATCAGATCTGTGTTGAGATTTTTTATTTTTATTTTTTTATTTATATACAAGCCAAACTAAATTTAATATGCAAGCTAATAGTTTTTTTTTTTTTAATTTTTCTTATTATTACTTTACTCTTGTGTTCTTTATTATTTTTTTAGTTTTGTAAAGTTATTTGGTTTTATTTAGCTGCTTAAGGTAACTTTAAGGATATTTATGTACATATAAATTCTTCATGATCTATCGAATTTTGTATTGAAATAAATATATTGATTGATTAATTGATAGGGTTTAAGATTACCCCAAGAATTTTATGATTAATTGTATATTGTAAGATCGAATTATTGAAGGTTAGATTTAATATAACGTGGCTTTGTCTTTTTAATTGTAAATGTCGCCAGACAATAATTCACTTAAAGCAACTGTTGAGTGCTACGCTCCGCATTCGCTATATGCTTTACAAACATGGCGGACTTAAAGATCGTCTACTTCAATTTTTATTGCATCTTGTTATCGGACACTATATTATTTAGAATTATCATTTAATTTCCTCGTTAGTTAGTCAGACTTTAAAACTGGTCTCGTTGTATATTAGCAAGCGTTATACGATTGTGTCGCTAGATTACGTATGAAACCTCTCCTTCTATCGGCGAATTGCGTCAAGAGTCAATTTAGCTAGAAGACTTTTTTATTATGTAAAATTCTTGTCCCTTATAGCACTCATGCTCAGGTTGTAACACAGCATACGAAAAAATTACAACGGCTGCGAGGCGTGTAAGTACACCTTGAAATAAAGGAATGGAGTAAGTGTATAATAAATCAAAATTTACATTCTTTCGTAATAAATTAAATCACTTCGGAAATTAGAACAAAATTTTTAACCGATACTTTAGCAATAGTTCTGCAGATATAGTTAAATGAATCGTATTGTATTTGCAGAAGAAAAAAAACACAAAGAACTGCGTTAACATATATATATATATGTGCGTGTATATTTATGTATCAGTGTGACGATTATGGCGGTGTATTTAATATATATATATATATATTAGGCATGTAAATATGCATAATGTAGAAAACTCATCTTCGGTTTAAATGTAAATAAGTCTCAGTAACCACTTCTATTGTTATTTAGGTCTTCCCGGAATATTGAAGGTAATAAATTCTGTCAATTCTTTAATATAATACCCGTTTACTACATCTAACTTCGGGTCTGGATATTTATGAACCCGTAGCAAATATACGTTACGTCGCTTAAGAGACTGAGACTAAGTCTGGAGTTTGCCAAACTATATTTATTTCGTGTCATTACGGGATTCTACCGATGGTCATTTCCCTAAGCGTTTTGTGGTTAAATTCGGTTACCGTCTGGTAGTTGTTTGTATTAAGTTTCTGTATTTGTATATGATTCTAGTGCTGTATGTTAAACTTCGTCATTACGATATTTAAGACTATATATATGTATACAATGCTATGAACAAAACAAAACCCGCGTTGTTAGATACATAAAAGAAATATGGCTATCTTTTGTTTTGTAAACTACGAGCGTATACAGGCAATTTATTTTAAGGCAAACGTTACACACATATATATATATATATACATATCAGACTTTTACGCACACACACACACACACATATATATATATTGGATAATACGCGATTGTCTCTGAGAAATATTTGAATACGATGTCGTATGTAAATCAATAAATGATCGTTCGATTTATGAAAAAATGTTAATTTAAGATTACAATTCACAAGTATTAATAAAACAGTCAATAATTGGATGATCGTTTTCGTAAAATAATCTATCGACTTAAATTATATATTACTATATTCGTTGGTTATAAATCTCTCGCGACCGAGATTTGCTGGTATTTATTTCTAGTAAAATCGACAAAAAAATAGTGTAGTGGTGGACTCCGAATTACTCCATTGCCGTAAAAAGTAAAAGAAAATCTGTGAGGATTTTAAAAATATGTCTAATTTTATAAAATTTCATCGAATTTAGAAAGAGTTAAAACGGTATTCACACCTAAAGAAGAGAACAGATCTTGAAGAGAATTCACATGACCAATCATCACAAGTAAAACTTGCACTCAAATAAACTGGAAAAATATCGTTCAATTGGAACGAAGAAAATAACAGAACTACCTTTTATTCTGTTTAAAAACAACAACAATTCAATGTCAGATCCCAATATTTAGCTACACTGATTTCAGCTCACCTATTCTAGACATCAGTGAGAAAATAGATCGCAATTAAAGAAATTCAACTAGAAATGAAAGAAACACACTCAGCATCACCTCGAGTCGATTTCCTTCATATTCGTATGCTTAAAAAAGCACCAAATAAAATTCTTCACATAATGGCTAAATCTGTTTAATGCTGTTTGGACCACGAGCACTTTCCCAAAACACCTGGCGCACCTCTGTTGTTATTTCGCTGCTAAAACACAACAAAAATCGTGTCTTAGCTGATACATATAGGGCGATTTTAAATATGTTAAATACGTTCTGATAAAAAAAACTCACTACTTTTTCCGTCTATATGATGGATGTCCACATTCATACACACTTTCACAGAACGGAAGTTTTTTAGTAAAATTTGAAAACGTAATGTCCAGTAATTAGAGCCTTGCAAATCGAGTCCACAGAGTTCTATTCTAGGATCGGCACTCATCAACATAGCTATAAATTATCACAGCACAGTTTATGTAGGACTGTTTGCTGATGACTTAGTAATTCTTGTGTCATGTAAGAACATAACTGCTTTGTTAGTTGTACTGCGATGTACAGCAAATAAATTAATAGAATGCATCCATCACGAGCTAGAGTTTTCAACTTCAAAAACTAAAATAGCATATTTGCAGAACAAGTAAACGTAAACTAAGGACCAAAAGAAATAATCTTACAACTCCACCAGTGAACAACGTCGCCTAACTCGACCTTGTTTTTAATAATAAACTAACATGGACATATAATATAAAGCATCTTATAAAAACATGTAACCAACATGTAAACATACTTTGTAAATTATCGCATGCAGATGGAAATAGGTTTCAAAAGATTTATAAAGCCGTTCAAAATTTTACTGCGGCTTTCTTTTATATTCCTCTGCACATAAAACGGTATTACATACGCTAAATGTGATACATCATAAATCGCTCAAGCCGGTTGTTTCATGAAGTTTCTGAATTACCACTGGATCTTCATCGACATTAAAATATTTTATTCACCTATATAGTTCAACACAATTACAGCACAAAGAACTCCAATTACGGCTATGAAAAACCATATGCTACAAACATATTTTCTAACAAAGTAAAAATTGCTAGGCCAATCTTTAGATAATTTCTATTTCACCTTTAAAATTTCGCAGGAAACTCGATACTTTACATCGATGAAGTCAAACATATCATTAGCTGCAGTTGTGCTATCATACACAACAGTGATAATACTTATCTTTATCTTGCTAATTTAAATTTTATCATTATAGACACTGTCCTCATGACTATGAAACCGATATTTAAAATAGCTGTACTTAGGGATCAACTGAATTTCATTGTGCAAGTATGAAAGAAATCGGAAAGGATTCGTTCTTTAGCTGAAGAGATTATTTTGCTATCTCAAGAAAGGAAAATAGAAGTCTGCGTGATTCGGTTACATGAATATAGCTGTCTTGACCGAAACGAGCAAGCAAACCAGGTGCCTTTCAAAGATGCAATATGTCTTCAGTCGAGTTTCTCCTGGTACTATCCAACGGCATACCAAAGGTTCTAAAAAAACCGCCATATATCAAACAATCCAAGACTAAATTTTGAGAATTATCGCAATTCAGCGAGAAATGGTCGATTCACCTTGACGTGTCTTCGCGCGTAGAACAAACAGTACTGACTAACTGATCACCGTATATTCTTCTTCTTCTTCATCCGCCATCTCCGTTGCGAAGGTCGGCGATCAACTTGGCTACAGTCTCTTTTGACACAGCAGCCCGAAGTAATTGAATGGACGAGCAGCCAAACCAGCGTCGTAAATCTCCCATCCATGAATTTTGAGGACGTCCCACTGATCTCTTGCCAGCGATTTTGCCTTCAATAATAATTCGTAATATTTCATATTTGGGTCCTCTCAAAATGTGTCCCAAGTAACGAAGCTTCCTTTCCTTGACACAGTTTAATAGTTCTGTATGCTTCTTATTTATTTTATTGAGAACTTCTTTATTTGTGACTTTTTGTACCCAAGGAATTTTTAGTATTCTTCTATACAGGTACATTTCAAAAGCTTCGATGCGCTTCTCAAGGCTAGCATCTAGCGTCCAACTTTCACATCCGTATAGGAGCACCGAGAAGACATAACATTTGGCAATTCTTAATCGTAAATCCAGATTCAGTTCTTTCCTAACTAGCACGTTCTTGATTTTTGTGATCATCAGTCTTGCCTGCTCTATTCTCGATAGTACTTCTCTTTTCGATTTACAACTATCTTCTAGATTGGTACCCAAGTATTTAATAGTTGAGACTTGTTCCAGCTCTGTTTCGTTTATCCATATCGAGCATTTTCTTGGTTTCCGGGAAAATACCATCACTTTTGTTTTATGTTTGTTAATTGAGAGCCCAAAAGACTCGCTATGAGTAACAAGTTTATTTACTATTTTCTGTAGTTCGTCCTGACTATACGCTATTATGTAGCTATCGTCTGCATACCGAATGTTATTAATCGTGTACCCATTTGATTTAATTCCCCCGTCGTATTTATTCAAGGCTTCCTTAAAAATTTCCTCTGTATATAAATTAAAGAGCAAGGGTGAAAGTATGCACCCTTGGCGAACTCCTCTTTTAATAGCTATACTTTCAGATTCGACTCCTTCGACTCTTACTTCCGCTGTTTGTCCCCAATACAATTGACTTATAATACGTAAGTCATTTCTGTCAATTTGAATCATCTTCAATATATCAATGAGTTTTTCGTGATTAACACAATCGAAGGCTTTATGGTAATCGATAGCACATGCATATACGTCTTTGTTCATGTCTCGGCATCGCTGTGTAAGTATGCGGACTGCAAATAAAGCTTCACGAGTACTCATAACTGTCACATATTAAACAAGATTTCTGCTGTATGTGTAACACGCAATAACTTTCCATATTCCATCTTTTACTTCATTGTGGGAGTTGCGGAGCCGTCAATTGTAGTAACTAATTACCTACTAATGCTCGGGGTCCGAAACCGAACTGGTAATCAGTGAAAATTGTCATTCTTACTTAGGGTTACTGAACCCAACAAGAAACAAAAATTGCAATTGTCAAATACTGGATGATACCATCTTAGATGATAAATTTTCTGCCTCGTTTTGTACAATGTTATCTAATATAAGGAGCACAATAAGAGATCTCTGCCGACTGACGAGCGGATTTCTGACGGGAGAAATCTACCCAGCTCACCATCGGCACACCAATAATTTCATAATACCGACCAAAGGTGACTGGCATATTTTCTCGTTCGTTCAATCAGTGGGCGATCCAGGCCTCAGCTTCACAAATACACTGGCGAGCAGCATCATATCAACGCCCTAAAAAGCACACACCATTCATTATTTACAAGATTAAATACATTGTATATGCCTTTGCCATTTCGCGAGAGCGACGCCAAACTATTTTGCATAAGGCACTGATTCCTCACGACCTTTTTCTAAAGGCGTTCTCTTTAATAGACGTAGTAAGTTTTACTTATTATTGACGCGCAAACCTAGCTACTAACCCCACGCTCCCGGATCTCGAATCGTTATCCGGTCCAGTTTATCAAGAGCGACAAGTGACTATACACGGATACTGAATAAAAGAGTACTCCATCTGTATGAAGCCTTGTCGTTTTAAATTAGTTTCTAAACTGCAATCGATCGTTCATTACGCGGATGAATAAACCTATATTAAATAATTCGAAAAATGTTTGATTCGTTTATTAAAAAATAAGTGAAAATTCCCGTTACTTTCCTAAATTTTTAAAATACCTTATGAATCCTTTCCCGCTACCTGAGTTATATACTAACGAGTGAACGGTCTGCCGATATTTATTTTTTTCCGACATTGTCAGCATCGCAACACGTTTTATCCCCCCTATTGTCCTTTTCTCTGACGAAGTACTGACCCAGATCTACTGCTATCATCATGTAATTCTATATGGCAATCTTTGGAACTTACAACATTTTTTCATCAAGGCGACTGTTCTTAATTTAGTTTTTATTTCTAAAATTTATATTTATTTCAGCGAATTAATTTTTTATAAAAGAACCCGGGTTATATATTTCAAACGTCGACGGACATATATTATTGTTTGCATTTGAGAAGAGAAAGCTTCATTCAGGATCATTCGGCCAGTGCGAATATCACATAACGGCCTCCGGGAAGCATTTCCAGCGCTTGCGATTTATAGATGCGCAGGAATGACATTCGTATTTTTCTTGCCGGTTATTTATTATATTTTCAGTCTGAAAACGGATATCACGACACCGATTGCTGTTATCTCGTTCAATATCTGACTTTACGTGTGTGAGAGACCCGGAGATTTTCAGATATCAAGTATACACGTTGGCATACGAATGTTCACATATGTATGTATATATATATATGTATATGTATTTGTGTGTATACATTCGTCTAATCTTTTGCAGAAAACGGAAATCACAACAGATAAGGAGCTGCACGATGCAATTTATTCTCCACTAAGACAGATATGATAACAACGATAACATTAATAATAACAGTAACAATGGATAACGATATTAATGACAATAACAATAAATAACCATGTCGGTGATAATAATAGAATCGACTTCGTGTGTATAGCGACGGACAACAGTTCTTTACACGACAAAACTAAATCGCGTATATATCAACATTTTGCTACCATAGGCAAATGTATTAACGTGTATGCCGGAGGAATTTTATGAAACACAACGGACGAATGTTCGGTTGTCTTGTAAAATGATTGCTTGTAGATAGATGAGACATTTATAATAACGGATACTCGGAACGAACGAAGTCAATATAGTTGAGATTTTTTAAAAAATGTGCAACTAACCGCTGGTTGAAATTCTGGCGATTCACACAAAAGTCGTTAAAAGTCACACGGATAATCAATATTATGGACATCGCCCTGCAGGGAGTACAAGATCGAATATACCGGGATTTGGTCGGAGATAATGTACCAAAATGAACCATATTCGCGTGAAAAGTTTAAAACAATCTTATTTTTAACAAATGAAGGACAAGTTGAAACTTTACTCCAAAAATAATCATTTAATAATAAATAACGGACTATGGTGCTGTAGTTTACGGAAATGCAAAAGGATCTATTTTACAATCATTAGAAAGTGTTAACAATTCTGCCCTGAGAATATGTTCACGTGCTTTTCGTACGACTCCCTCCGCTAGCCTATTGAACATATTCGGCGAAACATCACTCAAATTACTCCCTTCCAAACTTATGTCATATTTTTACACACAAATAAGAAGTACTACAAATTTGCCTTAATCAATCCATTGATCTGCAATAAATGTTAGTGGTAAATCCAGAAACAGTCGTTGGACACAAGCAGTATCAGTACTCGAAGACATCGAAATACAAGTTCCTCTTCTTTATCAGAACTATATGCCTTCATTGTCGCCGTAGATCTCACTGAATGTAGAAGTAAATCTTTCTTTACTCCAAACAGATCTTCGCAATAACCCTTCTAGTATATTAGGTCAAACCAACGACCACCAAATGCTCTTCACAGATGGTTCAAAGTCAAATTCTAGTGTAGGATGTACAGTAGCATCCTCCAACGAAATAATAATCAAAGTTCCACTACCTCCACATCAATCCTCTTTGCTGAACTTTATGCTATAAAACTAACTGTAATTTATACACAAGATTCTGTTGGTAGAAATTCTAAGCAGTCTGTAATTGCCACCGATTCTCATTCAGCAATCAACAGCATCAGTAATTATAAGCGTAAAAATCAGCATCCGGTGGCCAAAGAAATAATCGGCATCCTATCTACCGGTCTTTCCCCTCAACCATTATTTATATCCAAGTCACACTAGTATTGCTGGGAACGATCTAACAGACACAACAGCTAAAGAAACGGCGTATATGCGGCCTGCTACTGATCTTCAAATAGATCCAAAAGATATGCGCAGCATAATGAACGAACAACTCCGCGCGAAATGGAATATGTTGTGTTTATTAACACCAATTACAAACAAATTACGGTCATTCAAACCTGATACTAATTTATGGCGATCTCCTTCTTCGTTGACACCATGAAGAGATAGTCATTCTTCGTATATTACTAGGACATACGACTCTCACTCATAGTCACTTGATCATAGGAGAATCACCAACGATTTGTTCTCGCAGCAATGTTAATTTAACAATAGAACACCTTCTGCTACACTGCCAAAAATACAAGACTGAACGTATCCGATATGGTCTTCCATCAGAATTACGAATTTACAGCCAAATGCAGCCGGTCTAACAGTAGCGTTCCAACGTGCAACTGGCCTGTTTTTACAACTATAGCTTCCGTGTCTGTGCCTCTGGCCTCGTAGCACTATACGGCACGTAAATGGATCGTCATCATTAAGAAAGTTGAAATTAGGAAACTGATAAATCTGTCCGAAAGAATCTTAATAACAAATATTTGCCCAAGTATCTCAAATTCAGTAATTTGGAGGAACAACTTAAAGTTTTGAACATTTAATTAACATCGGGAATTAGCTACTTAAGAGCGGGTTTCCATCAAAACAAATTTTCCCCAGTAACCGTAGACAGTTTTATATAAATCCAAATGACATAAGTGAATTCCGTCTTCCTTAATTATAGACTAAGGAGAGACCCAAAATAGAATATTTCTTTAGAGCGAACCAACGTTCTCTTATACTTGTAAAGAAATCGGCCACACGACCCCCCCAATGACCATTAAACAAAAACCCAAATACACCAGAAACGGAACGCAAAATTGAAGACAACGAAAACTTAACTGTGGAAATGCCATTGAGTACGACACAAGAGACATTAAACCAAGAAACTAAAATTTTAAAATCGAAAAAATCCTCAGAGACAGACGAATATGAAAATAAAAATGATTTTCCAACAATTTCAGAAAAAAAGACTGTTAAAAAAACAAACGTGAAATAAACAATAAATCACCAATAGCGGTAAATACAACGATAAAACCGAATCAAGAAAAAACCAAAAATGCAATCTCAACCCAACAGTTAAACAAATCAACAGATAATGAATTAGATCCCACACAACAAAAAAGAAACACCAAATATAGGTAAGCAAGAAAACAAAAATCAAAATTTATTAGAACAAGATGAAATTATTCCCTATTATTTCACCATACACCAACATCTGCTCGCCGTTTTCTCCGACTTCACCAACAGTCCAATCCTCGAACAGCTACACCAATGGAATATTGATGGTCGATTATTGGCATTCATTACAGGATTCTTGGATCAGCGTTAGTTTCAGGTTGTACTTGGTAACACTAGCTCAAAGTTTCTTGAATTAAAAAATTATGTACTGCAGTGTTCAGTTTTAAGTCCGACGCTCTTTATCATTGCTATAAACTCAATGCTGGCGGAAATAAATCCAATGATCCGAAGTGCACTCTTCGCTGATGACTTGGTAATTTTTGTCCGTTGTCATCGTTATCTTGGTGAAACCATGCTTCAAGAAGCTACACAGAAGCTTACTCAATGGTTCACAAAGAGCGGTCTTTCTTTCTCACCTGAAAAAACTAACATTTCTGTACACCAGGTGGCCATCACCTTGGGATCTGGGGCTATAGAAACTGTTATCGAATTAGATATTTTGGACCGGTCTTTGACTGAAGGTTGACTTGGTTGTATCACATAAATTACCTCCGAGCGGCTTGTACGCAAAGACTAAATCTGATGAAAAAATTATCACACCACCTAAGGTGCACACAAAATTTCACTTCTCCGAATATACAAGCCCTAATAAAAGCGAAATGTGAATTGTTTTCCTGCCTACGCGTCCGCCACACCATCATTCCTGAAACGATTAAACTTTGCTATATGATTCTGGAGAACTTCCCACCGATCTTCATCGTTCTTACATCCTACTCAAATTCCACCTTCACTCACTCTCAACTCCTGACCTTCCTGATGATGCAGCGTATCACCACAATCATCAAATCATTCCTTATTCAAACTTACTTGTTCACAATAAAATTACAAACATCCTCCATAATCTTGACATCAACCTGCGTCCAGTCTGCAAAGCCAACTATCTGTCTATTCCTCCTTCGATTACCATTCCCATAATCTTTGACACGTCTCTCCTAAGCTGCCTCTCATTGCCACATCTATTATCGAGGCCTCGTTCCAAAATCTACTAAAAATGTATGGTGGCCATGAGGTACTATACACGGATGGAGCCAAAAAAGGAAACCGTCATATAAGAACATGGGACAATCCGATGTCCACTTCCATCTACATTCTCTGTACTATCGTCAGAGTTATATGCAATCTCCTGCGCAATTGTTATTGCAGAGTCGGAGCATGACATATTAATTTGTACAGATTCTCTCAGTTCAGTTAGAAACATACAGAATAGACACGAACATCAGCATCCGTTTGTGAAAACTGTACTAGAAAAATCGTTTACCTATAGGCGACAAATTGTACTTGCGTGGATACCCGGATATCGCAATATTGGTGCACACAATGAAGCTGACACAGCGGCAGCAGATTCATGTAATATAACGCCGGTTCCGGCCATACCAACGACATGTAAAGATATGACGATCCATATTTGGAACAAGATGAAGTCGATAGCAATGGAACGATTCTCCATCCTTCCTTATTACGATCGTAACATCGCAAACCCGATAATGTCAACGTCCAGACGGAAAGATGTGGTCCTCTTTTGCGTTCGGTCCGGACACACACGTCTTACGCACCAATTCCTTGTTCACCAGGGTCCTACCTGTCCTACGTGCAATACTCCTCTTACCATCACTCACATCCTAGTTTCCTGTCCAGCATATACCTTTCAACAGCACCTTGCTGGCCTTCCTCATAACCTTCGCAACATATTACAAAGCACTTCTTCCGCCGAGACTAAAATTCTACAAACATCCTTCCTCTAATCTAGTTCTTAACTCCTTTCCTTCCGTGCCTCTGGCCTAGGTAGCAGGATATACGGTCACAAATCAAAGAAGAAGAAGAAGGTAGAGGATTACTACTACCAATTAAATGCAAATAGAGAAAAAATACAAAATCTTAACTTAACAAATCAATCTTTTAATCAAACAATGAACTTTTTTAAAGATATGTATAAATTAACCAATTTGCTTGAACAACTGAATCGAACCAAAGAAACTAAGGTCCATAATTACAGATTCATACAAAGAAAACAAAAATAAACTAGGATGAAGTATAATAGACCAACCTGAATGAATCCTTTGTAAAACCTAACACACAAAGCACAAAACAGCTCCTTGTACCGTCTAAAGGACTCATTCATAAAAATAGGCAAAATTACCCAATATAATTCAGTAACTTATATGTAATGTTTGATATGTTAAAGGGCTCTCATCAACAACTGGAAATAATGGAGCAGTTCTCTCCCGATCTTGAAAATATCGGAAGAATGTTAACCGATATTAAACCACTTCTGTCTAATAATCCTTTGAAAACCTGAGTAACTACCTTGATTAAAAAAATTAACCAAAAGCACGAAGCTATTAATGATCAGTAACTGTAAAATAAACAAGAATCTCTACAAATAAAATTAATGATCAATAAAATAATATCCTGGAACTTAAATAGTCTTAAAAACAAACTCCCCGAAACTAGAAATATTAATTACACAAAATAATCCAATATAAATTTGTCTACAGGAAACAAAATTAAAACCCATGGACTCAGCAAACTTAAAACAATATAAAATATACGGAACAGATTACATCAGTGGGTCTGTAGCTTGCCGAGGTGTTCTTTATCAAATCAATTCTTTTCCGAGTAAGTGAAACTAAATACCAATGTTGAAAATATTACAGCTTCTGTCCACGTCGCAGGCCTCACGATAACTCTGTGTTCTATATACATGCACAAAAACGACGAAATCACCCTACAAAATTTACTCAAATTTTTTCTTCAACTACCAAAATTTTTTATAGTGACTGGCAATTTTAATGCGCATCATAGTATATGGGGATCAACAACAACAACAACAAAGTATATTTGCAAAGTAATAAACATCAAAGAAAATATAACATGGGTTACAAACATTGCGTACCGGGAACATCTTACCATAATAACACAGTAAGAATATAAAGAATAAAGCAAAACAAAACGTTAAATGCTGCAGGAAAAAAGCAAATAAAAACCTGCGGCTAGAAAATAAACAAGTTTTCTAATTACAAGTAATACATGATAGTATAGAAACTTAAGTCTAAACGACAAAAATATAATGTTTAGGTTGTAAGTTCTTAAATAAATACTATGTATATACATACATACATATACACATATAATATATATATACATATAAAAAGTGGATGACACGGGTGTCGAAGGTGCTTACTAAGTAAAGGGGTTAACATAATGTTATGTTTAGGTCGCCTGTGTTTATATTTGGAATACATGAAACGAAGTTGCTTAGAATCGTAATTGGCAATCGAGGAGACGAATACATTGTTTTGGTATGAGCATTTAATAAAAAAGTCAGTCGATAGCTTTAGAACAAAATCTCTAATATAGGGCAGGAGCTTCGTGCATACTGTCGATTCTGGTATAGCAGAATACATCTGAGGCATCTGTTTTGAATGACTTGTAACTTGTTAAAGGAGGTTTTTGATATAGAGCTCCAGGAAAGACAAGCGTGGCAAAGTATTGGGCGGATTAGTGCTTTGTAGAGGATTATCTTGTTGTTAATGTTGAGAAGGGACTTCTGGAAACAAAGAATTCTTCTCGCTTTATATCAGTGGGGATTTAGAGGAAATTTATCCATATTTATTCGCAATTTTTTACACCGTTTCATCATGCAGTTTCAACCAGTCAGTGTCCATCTAAGTTAGTAATCGGAGTTCTAAGTGTAGATTCATGAAGCGGATTCATGTGAACGCTAAAGTCATCAAACATGTTTTTTTGCATGTTTTTAAATTTCACCCGTCATTATCAAGGGTAATTCCGAGAGGGGGTTGCAATAGAAGTTCCTAGTGTTCTATTTTGACATCGTATTTTTTTAAATTATATATTTTTCGCAGCTCCACGTTTGTATACCGTACACTCAGATCGGTTATTTTATATATATATATATATATATATATATATATATATATATATATATATATATATATATATGTATAAAGTAAACACCAAAATTATAAACTGGCCAGGTGGCCATCTAACAAATAGACTAGAACACAAAATAACTTGTTAGGAGGTCAACATCCAGCGATGGACCCCACAGTGAATTTATTTCACTTGAAAGGCCCTCCACCTTCCCCGAGACGTCGTACCTCAACTTGAAACGACTGTCTTTATGTTTATAACTAGACAGCTTTCCAGCCAGATGATCTGGTGGCGCAATTGAGGAGTTGCGGAGCTGTCAACTATCCAAACTAACCACCTTTATCTCGGGTCCGAATCCGAGCTAGTAATTAACGACAAGTATCATTCAGTGAAACTCTCGCTAAGAGCCACTGCCCCCAACAAGAAGCACAAGTGCGACTTGTTCGGGTGATGAGTTTGCGGCTGTACAGCGCAAACTTCATCTCCACTTTCAAGGAAGCACAGGAGATCTCGACTGATTGACCAGATAGACTTCTGACGGAAGAAATCTGTCCAGCTCTTCGCCAGCACACCAGTAATTTGGTGATACCGGCTGAAGGCAATTTCTCTGGCTGAATTTGCTCGGCGACAAGGCGTTCAACAGGTGACTGACCGTACACGCTCCGGCTCCGCAGACACACTGACGAGGTGTTTCCCTGAGAGAGAAACGTTACTGGTAGCATGCAAACGGACCGTGACGTGTTCCGAAACATGTCAACGCCCTATTCGTATTTTTCTGGGTCAATTACATTCAGTAGAGTCTTGCTTCCACGTTAACTTGCTATCTAAATGGATGCCTAGATATTTTATATCTTTTTCATGACTAATAATTCCCCAATTT
Source organism: Coronaproctus castanopsis (assembly GCA_032883995.1). NCBI lineage: Eukaryota > Metazoa > Arthropoda > Insecta > Hemiptera > Monophlebidae > Coronaproctus > Coronaproctus castanopsis. The sequence goes on along the minus strand of CM065052.1, from coordinate 108,100,736 downwards.
ATTTTCAACGGTTGATTTGTAAAATTTCGCAATGTAAAATCAACCTGCATGCACTTGCTTTCGTTTACTCTAATACACCAACACTCAGCCAAATACGATTGCAATGTTTTTGAAGGTTCTTTATTATCTTTACCAGTAGCTAATAATAACGATGTATCATCTGCGAACGTAGCTGTTTTACTATCGACTGGAAAAACAGCAGTGTAGATTAAATAAAACACCGGACCTAACACATTCCTTATGGTATGCCAGCAGCTACAAGGTAGATATTGGAATATTGATTTAAAATTTTAACCTGGCATGTACGCACCTTAAGGTAAGATTTGAAGAGGAGATAGTAAAAATGTAAAAATGCGGTACTATTTTCTTTAGTTGTTTATAGAGCAGACCATGATGTCATACCTTATCCAATGCGTTACTTGATACCTAAGAACAGACCTCAGTATATTTGTAATCCAAATTGATGTTCGGGTAAAAATATGTTTCGATTCTAAAATAGGATTCAACCGCTTCATTATCATTTTTTCGAGGAATTTGTAAAGAATCACCATTAAGGAAATGTGTCTATAAGATGAAACCTCATCTGGTGCCTTACCTGGTTTTGGTACAGCCACTATTTGCGCCAAATACTGCATCCATAAAACAGCGTTAAAAATATTTGTAAGAATTAATATACCATTTTTTGATAGTTCCGATAACAATTCATTGGTAATTAAATCAAATCCCGGACTTTTATTAATTACATATTTGATTTCGCTGAGAGACTTTGGTGTAATAGGGGTAAACTTAATTGCGAAGATACGTTTAAAAAATCATTTATGTCCGTCGCGTTTTCAGACTGTAAATTAGATCTAAAAACAACAGAGAAGAATTTGGCAAATATCACAACTTTTTCATATCGTCGAGTTCGCGAATTGGTGGAAGGGGTGATTCAGTTGTTGATCATTTTTTAGAGATTGTAATTTGTTCGTTTCCGTAGGTGAAACATTCTGCAGACAGCGTTGAACATATTCCTTTTTTATGCTTCGAAGTGAAGTTTTTAGGTCTTTCGGATTTTTGTTTAAATTATTTTATAATAGAGATTTCTGAAAGATTGCCATTTTCTACGAAAGATTTTTAAATTTATATTAGTCTCTAGTTATTATTTTAAAAAAGCCAGTTGGTTTTTTCAATTGATAATGTGTGGCTCAGATGTTCTTATTATTGGCAAAATTCTTACACAGTTTATATACCTCGAAGCATGAATCTGTTGTCATTTATAAAAATGAAATTGTTTTGCTTACAAAAAAGTCGCGCAGATCAAGGTTTTCTTGTACGATCCTAAGGCCAATCGCTAATGAGAAGTAATCTAGATTCTGGCATGAAATTGTTTTTTTCCTCTCAGAATTTCCCCCTAGGATTGTCCGAGAAGAGGTCCATTTGGAACTTTTTAAATTCCAGTTATTAATTTCTCACCCAAAGACTTGAAATATTTGACGAACAGGTTTTCATCTAGTTGTTTATTTAGTGAGTACTATATGGCGGAGATAGCGGCAGTTCCGTTAAACGGACATAATTTTACCGTACAAGATTGTTTTTTTCAAATAATTTTCTCCTCGTAGTGCTTGATTTTTTTTTTAAAATAATAATAGCACTATCGCCGCGAGCTTTATTACCTGACATAAGGCAAGTGAGTTAGGAATATTAAAAACCTGTTTTATTTGTAGCACAAAACACCTTTATTAAAAAAAAAAAAGTCACCTGGATACAACTTAATTACACATCTGTTTTTAAAAAAATGCCCCAAAAAGTTGTCACATTATTAACGCTTATTTTTAATGCAGTTCTTCACTCGGGTCATTTTCCAATACAGTGACAGGTTGCATCAATAATAATGGTAAAAATACCGGGAAAACCTCGAGATTATGTGTATTCATATAGGTCTATAACATTATTTCCTATTTTAAAAAATGCTGCACATTCGTGTTCCTCCTGTTTGAAAAAGTATTCGACAACATGTGGCATACAGGTTTACTTTGTAAACTGAAACAGAAACTTACCAGTATAGTTTACTATTTAAATCATATCTGACTGATAGGTGCTTTCAAGTTGTCATAAATGAAGCTCACTCGCAAATATATTCTATATAAACAGGCCCATCGTAAGGTAGCGTACCCGGTTTTATAAAGCATCTACACATGATTTCTCCCCCGTTAACATCAAACAACAACGGCCATGTTCGCGGACGACACAGGCATATTATAAACAATTAGTGATCTTGTGACGGCAACTAAGCATCCTCATCAGTAAACATCGAACGCATTTAGACAAGTGGTTCAAAATGTGGAAGGTCAAAGTAAATGAATTAAAGTCAGCTTGCTTATTATTCGCATAATATATATATATATATATATATATATATATATATATATATATATATATATATATATATATATATATACAGGGTGCGGCATAAAAACCGACCATATTTTAAAAAATTCTAGCGCGCTCTATAGTCAACGTAGAGAAACAAGCTGTGCGCCATTAGAGAGAGGAAGGACAGGAAATTTCTGTAGTACTAAACAAACCATCATAGGTGACTAGTCTCTGGAACAGCGCGCATATGCCGTTGAGCAGTTTTTTCGCTATAACGATTCCTACAAGCTTACAGTTCGCGACTTTCGGAAAAAGTTTAAAATTAAAAGTTCGCAACCGATTTTTGCAGTTAAAACGTTACAGACGTGGGTTTACAAACTTTAGAATAACTGGTTCGGTGTGTAAAAAAAAACCTACCAGTCGTCCGAAGTCGGTTAGAGTGTCTCCAGTGGTGGTAAGAGTGCGCACGGCAATTCAGAGTAGTCCGAGTCGTTCCGCCCGTATGCATGCAAAAAATCTCAACTGTCGGATCGTATGGTAAGAAGAATACTTCATGAAGATTTAAATTTTCATCCCTACAAGATTTTGTATACACAACAACTGTTATTAGCCGATTATGCCGCCAGAATTGCATTTGCCGAAGTGATGTTAGCGAAAATTGAATCAAACGAAATTCCTCTAGACGGAATTTTAATTACAGACGAGGCTCATTTTTACTTAAATGGAGACGTAAATAAACAAAATCTACGGTATTGGTGTGGTGTGATGAAAATCCTCGTATTATTCATGAAAAGCCTTTACAGTCACCGAAGGTAACGGCGTGGATGGGAGTAGCGGCTTGGGGCGTGGTTGGACCTTATTTCTTTGATGGAACCGTCAATGGAGAACGCTATCAGCAGCTGTTAAACGAGTTTGTGCTGCCCGAACTGGCACGGAGAAGGCGACTATCACGTACATGGTTCCAACAAGACGGAGCAACAGAGAAACTATGCGATGTTTGCATTCAATATTTGGTAGCCAATTAATTTCCAGAAATGCTGAAATTGTCTGGCCGTCGCGCTCGCCTGATTTCTCTGTCTGTGATTTTTTTCTATGGGGTTATTTGAAGTCAACATTTTATGAAAACAAACCTCGAGACTTGGAGGAGTTAAAGGCTGAAATTCAACGACATTCTGCTGCAATTCCAGTTACAATGTTACGAAAAGTGTATGACAATTTTGTATTGTGTCTCCGCGAATGTATCGAAAATCGCGGTCGTCATTTAAACGATGTTATTTTTAAGAGTAAAAAATTATCGAAATAAATAAATATATGAAAAAATCTCCTGTTCTTCCTCTTTTAAATGCCACCGAGCTGGTTTGTCTAAGTTGTATAGGGAGCGCGCTAGAATTTTTTAAAATATGGTCGGTTTTTATGCCGCACCCTATATATATATATATATTAATTGGTTGATGAAAAAACATTGAGCATTGTCAGCAGAAAATAAAAGGTCGTTATATAATGTAATCTTAAAACCTATATGTAAGTACGACATCCAGATTTATGGCACAACTAGCACAATTCTAACCTTAAAATCATCGAACGAATCCAGGCGAAGGTCCTACGGAGTATGTGCGTATTTTCATTTCTCAGGAATGACTACTTATATATGGACTTATAAATACCTACGGTAAAGGAGACCGTCTGAATAAACAACGACTCGACATTAATCCATTGGCTGTCAATCTAGTAAATAATGGTACGCAGTTCAGACGTCTGAAAAGATTCTGCCAAACTGAACTACACCACAGACCATACTTTATTAACCAATCAGAAGAGAAACTACGAATAGCAGTGTTTCGATTCATTCACTTTTGGAATATATTTTTAAGATAAAATCGCAATAAATAAGGCATCTCTATACCGGAAGGCGTGTTAGGTGTGAAGAGATTATTATTTATACTATCATCATTAATTTAAGCACTATCATAAACATTATCGGCATTGGCACCGTTGTTATCGAGATGTATGGCCAATTTTAATCACACGCAACATTATTTCAGCGAGCAGAAAGATTCGGTTTGTCAGCATACATAGTTGTATTTCGCATTTTATAATTTGCGATATGGCATAACTAGATATATATTTTATACGTCTTTTGCGCAAGTGATTGAATTTAATAAAAGTGCTGCTATGTATAATTTATTACACGCTAAATTAACCACGACCGAATTAAAAAAAAAAATAAAAAATAAGAAAATAAGTTTCTTTATAAATTTTTAATATCGAAATTTAATTCTATTTCGTTTTATTATTTTTGTTCAGTTATGTGTTCAATGTTCTTGCGACAGTTTCAAAATACGGCTACATAAATTACGTATCGACGATTATAACGAGTTGTTTTAGCGTACGAGAATGATGGTGCCTCGTGTGATAATCATGAGATAAATTAGATTATAATAATATATATATATATTGTAAATCGAGTCGTTTCAAAACTGATTTCGGTTATTATTCGGGTTATAACAATCTATACATGAAAACAGGGTGGTAATGAAATTTTATATATACGTAAGACGCGTACAAATGAACGCCGGTAAATAACTATATCGTTACATCGTCAAGGATTACTTAACGAGAGCTAAAATAGTCCATTATTTTAAAATGAACTCTTGCTTTTTTTTTCTATTTTTTATTTTATTTTATTTTTTTTTGGTTTTTTCAACGGCATCGTTTTAAACTAAAGACGAAGTTGGTTCGCTCATTATCATAATTATCTAGGAAACCGAAGAGAATCTTTAACAGAGATATCCAATAACGAGTACGTTGTACAGGTACCCGACACACGTAATAGTAATCATAATAATAATAATAGTAACAATAATAATAATAATAATAGCGATCTTTCTTTTACAAACAGGTACACACGTTATAAACGGGTAAGCACAATACCCGAGAAAATTCATTACATATATATATGTATCATATATATATATATATATACAACACATATATATATATATATATATTTATACGTACGTAATTTCTTAATAAGTTACGGTCGTCTGAGAATCCAAATTAGGAATCTGTCAGTAAACAGGAATTATGTGCAGAGAGAGGGTCTCGACAGAGAGATAGCGAGAGTTCAATTAGACGCCCTTGCAAGTAACTGAATATTATATTTCCAAGTCACCCCATAACTTCTCCTAAGGTGGGGTACTAATACTAGTACCATGATTATTATTATTATTATTATTATTATTGTTAATATAGTCATTATTATTAACTTTTTAACTTTTTTGAACAAATTGCTACTAATACCACTGATGTTTTGTTTTTTTTTTATTCGAATTATCATTATTATCATTACAACTATTACACCTACTAAAGAAGATAACGCGGATACAGTCGAATGATTAGTTTAATTTTTATTATTTACTATTTTATTTTATTTTTTTTCGGAACGTTCAGGAATTTTTTTCAATTTTAAATTTTATTTATAGGATAATTTCTTCTCACCTACGCTGGTACGAATTTTAAACGCACATTATCGATGTCGCACAATACGCGAATTATCTGTTCTGTCGATAAATCTTGTCGTCTTATCCTAATAATTATCGCATTTTCGATTGTGAATAGTTTGACCCAACACACAATACACATGCATTTATTGCAGTTATAAATTAGGTAGTCTACTAAACCGTGATAGTAACAATAATAATAATAATAATGGTAAAAGCGCCAAGAATAAAAAAAATAAAACTAGTGGTAATAATTATACTCGCAATAATAATAATTTTCATTTTTTTTTCTTAATACTGCGCTATTTTGTTTAAACAATTTGGTAATCGATATGAATAACTTAACCTATCTCCAGTGAAACGAGCTAATTATTAACATATATAGATTCACGCAATCGAAATACATGCATACTTCATATAAACATGTAAACACACACACACATATATACTCATATGAGGTTTTGAAAACGTTTTCTCTTAAGCCTTAGCGCTTTGTTTCGGTGCAATTCGTTCGTCGTATTATTTGGATGGCTTTCAAATCTGGCAGCGTATCTCGGTGAAACCGTAGTTTTACAAATTTTATTCTAACATCTTCACAAATTGTTATGTTCGTTATATACCATGGAGCATTAGTAATTTTATTTTGTATTATTGAAGTATTGCTATTTCCGGCACAGACCCATAATTAACAGCCATATTTCCAAACCGGCTTTAACCTGTACGTCCACATTTCAAACGCTTGTATCTCCGTGTTTTTTGGGAATATACACGTTTCCATCGCGTAACATACGTAACATGAAAGCAATTTTAGCCGTAATTGAATCTTCATCTCTCCGTCACGAAATATTCGTTCTGAATCATTAAACACTCTTCGTGCAATGCCGATTCTTATTTCGATTTCCTCGTCATGTTTTACATCTTCTGTTATCGCTACACGCAGATATTTCAATAGACCCGTTCTAATGGTACTCCATCTATTTTTATCACGAATGGTTTTTCATTCTTGCTTTGCCGTTTAGCGAATTGCATCACATTTGATTTGCGGACGTTCGACTTCATATTTAACGCATTCTTCAGTGAATTTCGGGACCAAGCTCTGCAGCTTACCTGGAGTATCCGAGCTAATCACCTGACATATACTACATCCGTTTATTTTGTTTCTAGCTTTTTGAAATAATCCATGCTTTGTTATTTCTTCAAAATACATATTAAACAGACAGGGAGACAATGGACATCTTTGTCGGACTCTGCGCTTAATTGAGTATTTTTCCTCTGCCATATGCAGTTTTTTTTCTTTTTTTAATTATTTTATTTATAGACGCTCGATTGATCATTTGCGTCTTAAAGTCGGTTATAAACTGTTTATTAGGTTAGTGTCGGTAAGATACTGTAAAAGATTTTTAACTTCGTTGTTATTCTCGAGTTTGTTTTTTATAATAGTTTAGATTGTACTTTATACGTTGGCTTCTGTATTTTTTTGCATGCTAATAGTATCTGGTTTATATTTAATTGCGAATTGCATTCGTGGTAGATGGGTGGGGGTACCCGTTGAGTAGGTGTAAGTAAGGTGTGTGCTGTGCGTAGTCTAGCTAGCGTTTTTTTTTGGGTTTCTCTCTTTCTGATCTGCTGTTTTTCAGTTTCCTAATCTAGGCTTAATTTCATACAAGTGTGTACGTGCACATTAGGTCTCTCAGAGTTGTTTATATGACGTTTTAATTGTTTGTGAAACGACTGTATGTAAATCGGTAATGTGCGTTGATTTTATAGTTTTAAAATTTGTAGGAGACGTTTTAACTATTCTATCAATCTTTTCATTCCCGTCTATTCCTAAATGAGCTGGTGTCCATAGAAGAACAAGTTCATTGTTCTTGGAGATAATGCTATTGATTATGTGTTTCAGGTTGAAGGTATCTGTATTTGTATTTTTTATGTGTTGCTGAATATGTTGAAGAGCGCTATACGAATCTGTGCATATTATATATTTATTTGGTCGCGCTTGCTAAGATATGTATTTTAAAGCTTTACAGATTGCAAGAAGTTCTGCTGTAAAAACTGATATCGACTCGTGTAAATGATATACTTGGGATTGTTTGGGTGTAACATTTATAGACTCGGATGCATCATATGCGTGTATAATCGCCGTACTTTTTTTTTTCCAGAATGTTGTAGAATTTTGATTTGAAAATATTTGTAGTTGTTAAGTGTTTCTTATGCTAGTTCTGTATTTATTGTGACTGAAATCTTTATCCAAATTAGTAGTTTTGTAGCGTGGTTTGTTTTGATTTGTGGTAATTGATATTGAAATTTTGCTAATGTATTGTTAACGCGTTCTGATGTGGGTTTAGATGCGTTTGTTGCCAATATAGATTACGTATTATCTGTATGTCTTCTTTATCGATATTATATTTACGCAATAATTTTATTAATCCTTTATGTTGCACTCTATCGAACGCCTTCAAGGTCTATAATAAAACAAGCGTATATTCCGTTGTCAACTAAGGTATATCGTTGTACTATCAGTTTTAATAGCATCCCTAGTACCTCTATTTGGACGGAAACCATACTGCATATCACTCATATAGCAATCTGACTTTATTAGCGATGCGACGATTTATTATACACAACAGTAATTTCAATGTATGACTCATTAGACTTATGTAAAATCTGAGCACCTCTTTCAGCTTCCCTTCTTTGGTACGAGTATGCACGCGAATGTTCTACATTCACTAGGTATTCCTGTTCTGTACATGTTATGAACTTTAAGTAGTATGATCTTACTATGCAATAGCGTGTGCTTTAAGACATCTATAGGAATTTCGACAACTCCGACTGCTTTTTCCAATTTTGATTTCGTTTATCGCAGCCTCTAATTCCTCTAAACTAATATATTACGCTTCCCTGTTTATTTCACACGGATACTCGGCATAATACATTTTTCACGATTTATAGAATTTTGTATAGAAATAATGATATTGATATTTTCGTGATTCTTCGAAGAAAACCATTCCAGCGTAGAAGGATTCGGATATTCTCTAATAAATGATAATCGAATTAAACCACGTTTATTTCACGCGAAAAGCAAAGATAAATACAGAAATGAATTTCATAAATAATACGAAAAAAGATAATTTTATTAATAACTACGATCCTACATAGATTTAAAAGGTTCAGCGAATAGAGGAAACGGAAAATATTGTGCGAATATGCCCGGGATATTCAGCTAAGAGTTGAGGTGAGGAAGAAGAAAGATCGCGTTGGGTTCTAAGTGTTATGAGAACAAGTACAAGCGGTATAAGTAGTTGTATCATTTGGCAAAAGGGACAGAGAGGAGGTGAAGATATTTCGAAGTCGAGGAAGAATACTTTTCTCCTTTGATCAGAACGCAAATGACAACCGGGAAAGCGAGAGTGGTTTTGTTGATTAAACTTCCATACACGACTCCACAGGATTGAAAACTTTTAGGAGCGAGAGACGATCGAAAATGTGCCCAAAACAAGTACGCCTCCCTGGAAACTCGGTAAATAACCTCATTACCGCGGTGACCGATGTAGCTAGGAATCGAAATGAAAAAACTTTGCATCTGGAATCGAGTCCGACGGAAAATCCTTTATTATACGTATAATTTCGTTATCGACATTGATGATGTACCGCAGCCGGAGTTAGATTTCGTGACGACCGAAAGGATTAATAATTTAAATCGGATCGATTAAAGACACACTCGTTAAGGTATGTGCACTAGTCGGTATTAAGTATTCTCGCATTCGTACGGGAAAATACTTTTTCCCCTTTCATCTAGTCATTTATATATCGATTGGTCTATAAATTTAATCTAGAAAAAAAAAAAAAGAAGCTCGCCTCAGTTCACTCCATCCGTCAATAAGTAACAAAGGGAGGATGATGTACATCATTATAGGACTAGTAAAAAAAAGATGCACCAAGACTCCCGTCATTACGCGGATGATACTTCCGTCTTTCTTCGGTTTAAATGATAAAAACCTATTATACGCGTATAGAAGCTAATAAAAAGCAATCGAATAATACGACGTCTCCGCCAGGTCCTTACCTCCTACGGTATAGAAGTCAAAGAGTACTGACATATCGTAGAACAACGTTTATTATAATATCTCGTACCTAGATTCAGAAAGACCACCGTTCAATCATTGCGCTCTTAACGTCATCGATTAAAGAGTAAATTCAATAAGAATACTTGTGTACATATATACATATATAATATTATTATTATTATTATCATCATTATGATTATAGTAGTGATTTTCCTCTACTCCCGCCGATATTATTTATTTATTTATTTATTTATTTATCTATCTATCTATTTATTTATACACGCATATATATATATATATATATATATATATATATATATATATATATAATATATATATAATTTTTTTTCCTTGTCTGTTCCCAACTACAGTTGAAGCATTATTAACTGGCGTAGACAAAAACGAACGTTGTTCGATAGTAATAGTACTACTACTAACTAATAGCAGAAAATCGGTGTGGTCTCTTTAACGGTAGAACAAACTTTTTTATCTGGGGCTCAGATCTCGTGCGACCGGATAAAAGACCAAATATGCAAATTCTAAATATAATTATCCGTCTTCGTCCACAGAAATAGTCATCCACCCTTTAACACCCGCCACCCTAACGTCGGTGTATATAAACGAGCGATATGTGGAAAGACGGGTAACATTTATTACTAATGTTTAGGGGAGGGGTATCATTGTAAGGTTAACCGTAATGTAAATCTTCGCGATTTAATCTCGATCGCGTCCGCTTTATTAATATAATAAAAGAAAAAAATACTCCGGAATTAATATAATTTGCCAGCACCGTTTAAATTAAATAAACGAAAAAAAATTGAGAAAATTTTCAGCGATATTTTATTTAAACACACACACACGCACGTACATGTACATAATTATTTAATTTAATATATATATATATATATATACCAAAAACGAAAACCAGAATAAAAATACAAATTTTGAACTCATCGTTCTACGCATACAATTCCATAAAAAAGGAAAGATCCCCGAAGTTTATTAACTGCGAGTGCTACAGCTATATAGAAACTAAGGGAGGTGGAGCAAGAAGGTTCTTAAGCTATTCCTTTGTCCTGCTTTATAGACTGTACAAGTGGGAATTCGCGAAAATGAAATATTAAAATTTAGTCTCCTTCAGCAACGATAAAAATTTTGTAAAGATCGTCGAAAAATAAAACTGAAATTTATTCGCTACGAAGGAAATCAATTAGATAATTAATAAAAAAAAACATACTCAATCGAAACAATTTGAAATGATTAAAATTTCCAAATTCTCGAAAGAAGAATAATAATACGAAATTCTTCTTCCTCCAATTTCTAAAAGAATATTATAATAAATCTAAAAAAAACAACCACCCAATGATTCTTTTAACATTTAGGTTCAACCTTCAAGTATTATTAAATTGTACCGCGTGAAGAGCCGCATCTACATACATATATAATAATTATATTTAATAAATTGAATTCAATGGGCGCGGAATAATGGAAACGTTTTGAAAAGAACTGAAAACAAACGAAGAAATCATAGGAGGAATATACAAAGAAAGAAGCTTGATAAATCACACAGAAAACCGGAAAATAAAACTCTTAGGATATTTAATAACTTTAAATATAAATATATATATAATAAAGGGTGCAGTCAAAAGGCCGAGGGAAAGACCAAGAACATCTAATATGAATAATATACAAGATCGCTTGTATATAAGTAAATATCATTAAATTTGGACAGTGGCTACCGATAAGACACAATGCAGGGACAAGGCATTGCCTTTAGTGAATAATGATAATAATTATCATGCTTTCTATTGATAATATTACGTTTGAAAATATTAACAGATAGGAACATTTTAGAAGAAAAAGTGAATTATTTAAGCTTTTAATATGGTGTTTTCTACACACTATTACCAGTTAACATATCTTTACACATAAATACAAAATGTATTTTATTAGATACGTTTAAATAAATGAATTATTATTATCATTATTGTTATTATTATTATTATTATTATTATTTATTATTATTATTATTATTATTATTTTTTTTTTTTTTTTGGTTCCCCAATCCACACTTATACGGTGGGGCAAATGTATTAAATAATTTGTATTTATAAGGGTGCTGGAAACTAGTGTTCTTAATGGATAACTGTGTGTAAGTGTTGAGTAGCTGAAACAAAAGAACATTCAGTATAATACAAAATATAAATAGGAGTGTGGTAGTTTCCTGCAATGTGTAACTTAAAAATAGGATGGAATAAGGGATGAGAAACATACTAGACCATCAAAAATGTGTGTAAAATGAGTTTTGTGTAGTATATGTGTAAATATAAAAATGAATGTTGTACAAACAAAATGTATATATACACGTGCACATATATACATGCACATACAATTTAAGATAATGATTAAAAAAAAGTAATATTGCTAAGATAAATATAAAGCCAAAAAAAAAAATAAAAGATTACGTCTAAATATCATACAGAAGAAAAAATATATATATTATAAAAATTAAATTTATTGTAAAACAAGGATGAAGACAAGACTGAATGAAATAACTCAAGGAGCGCAACTGCAAACAAAATAAGCTAAACAAATATATTCTTAAAAATACTGATAAAAAATCAATTACGAACATGAATAAGGAAAGTGTATTTAATTATAAAAAGTAAAAAAAAAAATATATATAGGTACATATTATATATATATATATATATATATATATATATATATATATATATATATATATAAATTATAAGAAAAACAATTGTAGCCAATGTTATTATAATGTTGCATGCAACGGTATTACAAAATGGATGGAGGCAATGACCATGAGAAAAAAAAATGCGGATTCACGGTTGAATTAAAACATTAAAAACAGGACAAAAGGTTGCTAAAAATTTTACCTGCCAGTTTTAAATTTTCTTAGCATAGACAACTCCATATATGACAGAAGACAGGCATGGTTATGTTTAGAAAATACAAGAGGTTGTCCTCTATGTATTTTAAATTTATTTCTAAGATCATCAAACAGGGGACAAACAAACATTAAATGTTCAATATCATCTACAATACCAAAGGAGTCCTCGCTGGAACAGTAAAAGGTACACCGAGAACTATAGGCAAGATGGAACCTATGCAGATATGAACCAAATTTACCATGACCAGACAGCACCTGAGCATTGTAAAAGTTCTCCAAAACCTTTGGGAAAAACACAAAGGTTTTCGTTCCAGTGGAACAACTGTCCCACCTAGCTTGCCAAATATCAATAAGTGAGGATTGAATATATTTTTTTAGGATAGGAACACTAGGAAATGATTACAAGATATGCGTATCAATATTAAGGAACTGGACATTCTTGACACAAGCAACGTCTCTAACAACTCTAAATTCTGAGATGATAGAGGTGCCAATGACAAAAAGATCCAGTGGCATGATATTAGATATAACATTAGCGGCAGAGGTGGGACAGGTTCGGTGTAGACATGAAATACTAAGAAGAAACTTCCTCTGACACTTGATGAGAGAACATAAAACGTTTTTATTAATATAAACAAGAGAGCCGTATGCATAAAGTGACTGTATCAGCCCCTTATACAAAATGACCCTCTCCCTATATTTAAACCCAAAAGTATTAGGCTGCAATCTTTTGAGTTTAAAGAATATGGAGTCGCATTTCTTGTGGATATACTCAATATATGGAATAAAAGATAACTTGTGATCTAATATTAAACCAAGATATTTAAGACGATTTGTATGGTTAATTGGCTGACTTGAGATTAACTTTAAATTTTTAACAGAATGTACAATTCTCTGATCACCAAAAACAATAAAATTGCGCTTGGGTACAGAAAAAGACAAACCTAAATCACTAATTATATTTTCTAAGAATTTGCAAACGATTTCAATTAAATTAAGATCATAATGCTTGTCAACCTTAGCTATCAAACAGAGATCATCTGCATAGGAAACCAGTTCAAATACCTTACTAGTAAAGGACAAAAATTGCTCCAATTTAAGATGAACTCTGGAATACAAAATATTCCACAGTGTTGGTCCCAAGACAGAGCCCTGGGGCACCCCACACACCAGTCTTCTGCAACCAACAGAGCTACCAACTGCTAATTAAACATATCTATTAGTAAAATAATTAATAATAGTATTTACAATGAATGGATTAAAATTAAATTCTTTTAAAACGTCAATAATTGAGGACCATCTGCAGCTATCAAAAGCTCCCATAATATCGAAGGAAATGAGAACTGCAGACGAGCCAGACTCCAATGAGTGCTTTACATTAGAAACCAGCTTGTAGAGAGCATTCTCTGTGGAGAGACCTCTCCGGAACCCAAACTGATGACAGTGAAAAACACACTTATTACCAGCTTCCTTTAACATGTACTCATTGATTACCTTTTCAAAAACCTTGCCAATAGAATTTAATAAAGATATAGGTCGATATCCACTAAGAGTACAAGGGTCTTTACCAACCTTAGATAAAATTTTTATATTGGCTAGTTTCCAACAATCTGGGAAAAGTTGAAAACTTAAACATTTATTAAAATAGAACTAAAGAAACCAGGAAATTCATCATCAATATATTTAACAACTTTATTATTAATTCTGTCCAAAGAAGCAGCTTTATTATTGGCAAGCCCCTTAATAATATTTGTAACCTGATCACAAGTAACTGAGGGAACAACTGAACCTAGAGTTGAAAGAGTAATGAGTTGTTCATCCTGTAATCGTGGAAAAAGATGATCAAGAAAAGCGCTGCACTTATCCTTATCATTAGAAAAAGTTGAATTTCCTACCATATTATTATTATTGTCATTATTATTATTAACGTTGATATGATGAAAAGCAATAAGTGGTCTTATATTAGAATAATAAGAGCTATGGTTATTGTAATGGTGCCGATTATTTCTATTTTAGACATTTGCTGGAATTATATTTTCAATCATCCAAAAATGAATTTTGTAGCGTCATGTAAATAAGTAATGAATATTATATAAATGTATATATGCATACATATATATTTATAAATAATTAAATATAGCCATCTGAAATAGGAAATCCGTTTTCTCAAAGTAAATAATGTAAGTATCTTCAACAAATATTTTAATTGTATATATATATATATATATATATATATATATATATATATATATATATATATATATATATATATATATATAAAATTACATTGATGGGAAAAATGAACAACAAACTAGTACTAGAAAGATTAAATGAAAAAATAAGTATATCACAAAATAGCAAGAGACGACTTAAGTAGCTAGGGTCATACATTATGCTAAAATAAAAATATCCTGAAGGATGTTTTCGAAGGCAAGATAATTGGAAAAAAGCTAGGCGGAAGGCCACGAACAACACCCATTGGCATAACGCTAAACGAAGTATAATGCCGACTTTTCCGGGATTAAAAAAGAAAACTTGGGACTGGCTTGTATGGAAGCGATTGATATATGGTGCGAACCAGTCTACGGGCTGATACATTGATGATGATGATGATATATATATATATATATATATATATATATATATCATCATAGTGGTTAACTCAATGATTGAGTATCGTGATCTCTATTTTAGTTTTTTTCTATCTGACTCTATTTCGGCTTTCCACTATAGCTTGAATTCTTGTTAATCCAGTACGATTCGTGACAGTATCTATCCCCCGAGTCGGAGGTCTTCCTTTCCTCTTTTTCCCTTCTATCTGCTCAATTATTACGGTTTTTAATAAGCTGTTCTCATTTCTTCGCATGATATGTCCATAATATTTTAGGATTTTCTATTGGCATAACGTGTGAAGGCACTGTTCCACCTTTAGCTTTTCCAGACTTGATGAATTTGTATCTAGGGTATGTATATACACTTACTATTTATATATCCTGTTTAGTGGTTTTTTTATGATAATTATTGTCTTTATTTATTACCATAATTTTTGTTTTGTTTTTATTAATTAGAAGCCCCAGTTTTCTACTTTCCACTTCTACTCTGTTCAGTAAATCTATCATTTCTTTTCTGGAAGCAGCAATGAGCGTAATATCATCAGCGTATCGTAGATTCGTTACTCGATATCCGCCTATTTTTATTCCTCCTTTACAGCCTTCCAAAGCGTGTCCCATTATATACTAGGTATTTATATGTTAAAAAGTATGGGGGACAATATACACCCTCGCCTTACCCCATTGTGCGGACGATATTTTCCTGAAACGACGCCATCAAGCATTACTCTGGCTTCTGTTTGGACATAGAGATTATTTATTAAGTAGGATTGGTACGCCCATGAGGGTTAGTATTTCCAATAGTTTATCCCATTTGATACAATCAAATGCTTTATGATAGTCAATAAAGCATAAATACATGGCATATATATATTATATATATATATATATTATATATATATATATATATATATATATATATATATGTATATATACACACATCAATATCTGTGCATTTGATATTATTCAAAGACATCGGATTAATTCACAAGGTCTTAACTAGCAAAATTAAAAGAGAAGTTATCGATAAATAATTGAGTAATTACTATTTATCAAGATACGGTACAATATGAATATACATTAGAACAATATAAACAGAAAATTGAAGTGTTTGAGATGTGGACATAGCATACATTATTAAAAATCCTGTGGACAGCAAAGATGACAAATATATCAACGAAATATTACGGGCATATCCGAACAATGATGATAACGGTTTTGAAAAATGCGTAATATATATATATACTCATGTTTACTTACAAAAATTCGTCACTTTACACTAGTGTTTAGAAGTACTCTATGTCAGCACCTGTGTTAACAATTACCCCTAACGAAATACGTACTCGCATAAAAAATCTAAAATCTAAAACTTCCACTGGTAAAGATCTAATTCATTATGATAAAAAATGGGCTGTCGTTCCACAAGCGTCATGTTCCGTTTTCTTATTCCTCACATCTCAATTGTTTATTAGCTGTTTCAGCTACTCGTTTCGGACCGTGAAAGTTATTTCGCGTACTCTGAGGAGCCGTAGCATTCTAAATGATACGCAGTTCGGTTTCCGTACTTATCTACCGTCCTACACAATCAGCCAGATTTACCGATTATATAACCGATCACTTTAAATAAACGTATCATACTGCTCGACATTGAAAAAGCTTTTGATACAACTCGGCATAATGGCGTACATGTACAAAATGTTGGGCTGAGATTTTTCTAGCTATCTTAACGATACTTGTCAAATTTTATTTGACCGAAAGATGTTTCGCAATCGGAGTGAGTGACACCTACTCCAATCCCCGGGGTCTTGCTCTCGAGTGCGCCACAAAATAGAATCCTCGATGTCTTTCTCTACATGACATAAATGATGTTCTACTCTTTGTACGTAGCTGAGTTTTATAAATAATTTAATTATTATTCAATCCAATCGTTCGTTCATTCATTATACGATCATCATCATCATTCTTCAGAAAATAGCGTACATCAACATAATTCGACATTTCTATTTTTCCGGGGCTGATTTTTAATTATCTACCACTTTCTTTTGCCGAACCCGGTTAAGATAATCTGCAATTTTCATCTTACTCGCGTTTTCCAACATATCGAGTATAATATCTACTAAATTAAATTCCGACAAATTAAATATTTCATTTTTCAATTCAAAGAACGTTCCGCGATTGCCTCGGTACAATTTATTAACGTCAGATTAGTTTTTCTTACTAAACCACCGATACCAATAACGATTGTTGAATTAAAATTCTAGACCGCGCGACCTCAATCATCGTTCGATTAACGTTTATTTAACGCCAATCGACAACCGGACGACTAGTTCCATTAAAAGTATACTAGCGTAGTACCGCGATACTATTACACATATATATATATATATATATAGATATATATAGGTAACTTCGCCTAAGCTAGTTGAATTGTACGCGTCGGAATGGATATATAAGATTTTAAAATATTTCGCGATTCTTTCCACTAGCTAGTTCTTATTCACGTTGTTATCATCATCATTCCGTCGAGAATAATGCGCGATTTCTTTTCCACTATTAACGTGATATCTGTACCAGTTTGAAAGAGATGGACAAATACTGTCGATTGATTTGCCGGCTATTAAAATTAAAGGTCGCGAGAAATAGTAGAGACAACGAGTACGACGACAAATAAATCTTAAGTAGCCGGACTTGAGGATGAAGAAAGATAGACGGATTCGTTTACGGCGAAAAAACAGATCGGATCGTCATACCAGCGAAGATTTCTTTCTTCGGTGTGAAGAGTGATGGAGACGATCTATCAATCAATCAAATCGCGGTAACTATCGGTGTCGATTTCAAATTCAGTAGTAGTCTACTCTAGATCCGACACCGTCGACGATAACAGTGGCAATGAATGCAATCTACTTTTTCCCCCGGCCTCTTACACCTAGAGAGGTGACCAAAGGGGGTTCATTGTTTATTATTTCCCCGATAGTTGCCCCTTAAAATGCGTGTCCACATCGCGAAATCTGCCTTACTTCGATAGGCGGCGCATTTTGCACAATAGATCTCTGTAGTAAGGTTTTCGACGTATATCCTATATATATATATATATATATATATTCAAATTAATGCGAGAGTTTTCTTCATACTAACGTATCGAGGTGATGGCAACAGACTTTAGAACTTGCAAGATTTAGTATTTTATGTATACACACACGTACCGAGGTGGTATTATGTAGTGGATATCACGACTCTTTTTAATCATGGTCGATTCTTTTAACACTATCCTAAGCATTGTTACGTCGCATTCCACCGAAGTATTTTACACGATTTTTTCCCTTGCACCCAGTCTCTCTCTCTCTCTATAACCGCGAGTGTTAATATACTACTACTATAACAATTACCGTCTTTCCAAACAACACTAGTAGGAGACTTGTATACGTCTAGGTGCTGGAATCGAAAAAACAAAATCGAAAAATATAAAAAAAAAAAATCTCGTTACGCGTAAAGAAGTTCTTAAACGGCAAATGATGCTATTGTTCGTTCCTACCACGATGTATGGACATTTCTGTTCGTTGGTCCATTGTTTACATCATCCCTCGTATTGATGATAATAATAAAACAATACGCGGACGATGGGAAACGGGCACAAGGAGGTGTAAAAATAATCCGAATAAACTTTAAGGAGTAATCGCGCGAATTCCTATTACCAGTCGGTTAGCGTTTAAATTCGCCAATACACATCCTCCGCTATACCGTCGACTCCGCAATAGCTAAATAGCAAAACACGTCCTAGTATTAAGACTAGCGTACGGAATTGCTATTTTTATTTTTTTTCCGTTTATGTATGTAAATAATCGCTCGAAATAGATCCCTCTATATCGTATTATCTCTCTGAAATCACCGGCTAATGTTACATCTTCTTTAGTAACAATCGGATGATCGGTATATCGCGAAGCATTTATACCTAATTAACCGGGTGTATACATTACGTGTACTAGTCGATCGGTTAGCCGTTATGTTCGTATTAATAAGAAAACAAAATGTCTATTATATATCTATTCTTTTGTTCCACGATTGTTCCCGGTTGCTTTTCTCTTTCCATTTTTCTGACCTATACTGTTTATATACTGGACGATATATCCCGTACGCTATTAACATTCTGAATATATATATATATATATATATATATATATATATATATATATATATATATATATACATTCGTGTACGGTGGCTAGTTTAAGAAATGTTTATTTTAAACGATAATTAATGAAATGAAGAAAACAATATTATTCACCGGCTAGCTATTAAGAGTAGGTACGTCCCTCCCTTTTTGCAGATGATGCTGCAATATACTGCAGCTCGTATAGACTCAACACTATTCGCAGTCGATTGCAACTTGGAATAAAGCGCATCATTAATTATTACAATAAAGAGCGAATTAATATAAATCCGACGAAAACTGAGACTTTCATCCGTAGAAGACCAACGTCGCCAGATAGTTTACTTGTTCAAAATGCTCAGATTGGAGTGACCGGGTACGCTATCTGGGTGTTACTTTAGACAACAGATTAACGTTTACTAAAGATACTAGTCTTAAGACAAATAAAGCCATCTGTTCCATCGATTTTTAATCGTAAATCTTACATTAATATTAACAGCAAGATGATAATGTACAAGTCATCCGACCAATAATAACCAATGCCTGTCTCAGCATGGAGCTCAGTATCTAAAGCTACTTTTAATAAACTGCAAATCATTCAAAATAGGCGTTTAAGATGCGTTTTCAATGTGCCTCGTTACACAAAAATGCACGCTTACTTAAAAAGTCGCCAAAAATGTAATATAAATAATATTATGGATAACTTTAAGTTACTATACGTAAGAACTTTTTTTTCTTTAAGTATAAGTACCGGTATTAATAAATACTTAATAATTAATTTTTTTTTTTTAAATTTATTTAAAGCGGCGCCATGTACTGCTACTGTGGCCAGCGACACCGCTGGTGATACTTATATTAATGGAAAGATTTTAGTACGTTTCAGAAAGTGGAAGTTGTGATCGATCATGTTAGGATTTTCAGAAATAGTGGATGAGAATGAAGAATGAAGAAGGTCGGGTTATGTGATAAGATTGGAGGATAGGACACTCATAGTGGACAACAGTTGCGGTTTGCTGGCCACAATAATAGCACGAATCCCTTCGATCGAGGATATATTTGTAAGAGCTGTATGCACGATACGGAGCCGGGTAAGAACTACTTCTTCACGGCGCGATGGTTGTATCGACGTTTTCCAGGGAGTAGTGTCCGTCGTAGCTTATTCGTGGTATATCTATCCATATTTTCTTTCACGTATCCCCGAATCGACGCCTTATATGACTAATAACATCAGGAACAGCAACCGATGGAGCTGGAAACATAGTTGATGCCTGTTTCGCTGCTTTGTCAGCTATGTTGTTGTAAATGATGTCTGAATGACTCGGAATCCGGCAGAAGGTTACCTTTAGGTTGGATCTACAAACGGAACGATAATCGTTTTGGCACATCTCTTCATGACGCGTTTGACAGTAGCTATTTGAAGGTCCGAATGAACCATTAGGTGAACAACGATTCGCATCGACGATCAATGTAATAGACGATATTTTTATGTCGCTGCGAATCATTTATCGATTTAAATAAGCCAATTCGATTTCGACCCTATGATTTGCTATTACAGTAATAATTTGCATTATCCAGTACAAATTATCTATCTATTAACCGATGTGCTGCGCTTTCGTCTTTAACGAACATTTATTATTTCATGAACTTTCGACGACACGAGTTTATCCCAAGCACATACCTTTGGAGAGTTAGATTGTGAAACAGCTTTATTATTTACAAAGCAAACGCTATATCGATTGCTTGTAGCACGCGGTGTGAAAAGTATAATGTATTTATGCTCAGTTTTAGTCTATTTATGCGATGAATCAACTCTTTGCCGAATCTTGCGTTATATCTTCATTCTGGTCAACAGCCGTTAAAGCTAATAATTGCAGTGACGAAATTGTCATCATACAGCCCTTGTAGAATTCCAGACTTTATATAGTAATATTCGGATTTATCCTCTTCGTAAACCTTAAACGTCCGATCCGTTAGGTACGACTTAAGCAGACGACATAAGTTATCTGATAGCAATTGACTCAGCTCGAAGATTAAACCTTCGTGTCATACTTTATCGAAAGCTCGAGCAATGTCTAAAAAAAAGATAACGGAACAATATTTCTTCTCTTCTAGGTGGTCCTATGGATTATTCGTATGCAATCGGTCCATTTTAGAATGTGCGAAATTCAAATTTATATATCGGATAAACGGTGGTAAAGGTTAAAATAACAATTTCTCGAACTGTTGATAATGTCGGTTTTTACTTCTTCTACAGGCTTCTCTGGTTTTTTTAATCGTGACGATTTTTAAATCTTAAACACGCTATGAATAAATATGTTAATAGAACAACAATTTAGCAAAATTTCTAAGCTATTCGCTCTCGTTAATCTTCGAATAAATATTTCAAATTTTCATCCGAAATTTTTCTCGAATTAGTTGATTATTTTTGATTTTTCTTATCTTCCGTTTACAATTCTAGTCAACGTGTCTGGAAGATATTCAACCGTTTACCACCTTTCGGAGATGAGAAAATTACAATTTAGTCCGGATGTGAATCAGGTAGAAGATAATACGGGCATGCATACTCACAAGGTTGCTACTCGGTATGTACATTCTGATTGTTGGAATCGTCATTTGATCTTTGTATATTATATTTATATATAACACATGTATTTATTATTTTTCTATAAGTATTTATTTTTAAATGTTTCTAAACTCGCCGTCGTCTAACCGGTAAAAGGTATATAGACACGATGACTGTTACTTGGACGAAAGATAATGTTCGAATTTCTGGGAAGAAAACGTCGTCATGTAAATTACGATCGCAAATTGACAGATTTACGACATCCTCCTTCTTCAGCTCGTTTTATTGTTATCCGATATGGAATGTCGGAATATTTTTTATCGCTTCAATTTTATTTTAATTCGTCGGTTTCCGAATTTTAATTTTCGTAAATGGACGCGAATTAATGTAAGATTTATTATTATAAAAAAAAATTTACACCGTCCGATAAGAAAAAGATTTTATAAATAATTATATATAGCAAAAAAAACACGTATATATCGTCCAAATAATAATGATAATCTCCTTTGTAGTATGTCATATACCTGATGGTATTTTTCTTTTCAATAATTATCAATAGCACCTTTTAAAACGCCGAATAAATCAACGCGCAAATAAATAAATAAATAAATATTTTTAAACTTATTATTACTCCGTACATATATGTATATATATATTTAATTTACGATCGCTCGTAAGAAGTTATTCCACCTAATTTCCGGTCGAAGATTTATTATAGCGGTTCTTCGATTATTCTCTCCGAGTGGCTCGCGAAAACAAAAAAATTTTTACAAACTACAAAAAAAAATCAAAAACGCGATGACATTCTTGTTCGGATAATAAAAGAAATCGAAATTTCTGAGAAATAAAAATAAATTTAATACGCTACTAATCGCGTCGAAACCGAGCGATATGGAAATTTCAGTTGGCGGTTATTTAATCGTTACTATTTTTTTCTCTAATTTTCAAAGTAGGTTAAAAAAATTAATTAACATATATATATATATATATATATATATATATATATATAAATTTTTTATCACATTACGGGGAACGAAATAATAGTATTAAATATAAATTTTTTTGCCATCCTTATTATTGTGTATATATATAAAACTGAAGGAAAAATCAAAAAATTTGAACTAATCGATCAAATTATAAATTAGACACAAAAATTGGCGTCGCGTAATCGAGAAAAAATTAGAAAATTAATGTAGGCAATGGAGAATTAAATTATCGCGGGACTTAAATTTCATCTTCTTCTTCGTTGTCTGTTTTAATACGTCGCTTTGTAATTTTTCCAATTAAATTCCGCCATTTATCTCTATCCTGCGCGGTTTCCATTAGCTGCTGACAGTCCTGTCAATGGGGATATAACGACCCCTGCTTAATTTCCGAAGAACTTAAGACATATTTTTATTGCTGGGACAAATCTATCTTTTTACTATATTACGAATAAAAAACCAAAATTGTTCATTGGGTGGGAAATTATCTGAAAATTTCTTTATTATTATTAATGAACGTTTCGTTACCTCACAGTAAGCTGTGTTCGCGTTGTACCAAAGTATTTACGTAATTATTTTTTTTTTTTTTTTTAATTATTATAATGTAACATTTATTGATGTGTATATGCTGTTAGCGTGCATATTATACATCTGCAAACATATAAGTGGTAGCCCCTAGTTTTACTATATTACGAGTTGTTTTAGGATAGACCGACGTTCAATACATGAAATCCTGAGTATAAGACGAATTGCCTGCGACATTTACAGTGTTACCTGATATAGAGAAAAAGTCGGAAACGACATATCTGAGAACGTACGTCATTAATAACGGAAATGATGAAAGAGAAATCAAGCGACGAATCGGAATGGCCAAAAGCACTCTAGCAAGATTAACAAAAATATGGAAAGATCATTGTATATAACAACGAAAAACTGATTAATGGAATTATTCTCGATGGCTCAGAATCGCGGACATTAAACATTATGCCGAAAACTAGAAACCTTTTAAACGTGCTACAGGATTTAAATTTAACGAAATTAAAATTTCAGATAGAGAAATCAACGGACAACATATTACATCTCGGATCTCGGATAGCATTCTATCACACATGCAATAAGAAGAAGAAATAAATCCAAATTAAAATTATTATTATCATCATTATTAAAATAAACAACAAAAAAGAAGTTAAAGTCACTCAAATATTTCTTCATGAAAAATCACAAATCTTTTCGGCTGTTAGGCCATTATCAAGTAAATATTTAAAAAAAATAAAAAATATAAAATAAAACAATATCAATTTAGGATTATTAATATTATCGTTATTTTATTATTTTAGTAACTATCCTTATTTATTCATTTCAAAATGAAAGGTATCTTTAATCATATAGTATCGAAATCCGTACGTTTACGACGGGTCGTGTATTCCCGAATAAAACGAACGAGTGAGCTTCGAAATTGTTGAATTTTCGACGAATTTCAGTTTTATGTCAAATTTCAAAATTTTTGTCGCACGATACTTATTTATAATCTACTCTAAATTACACGTACGACAGTGTATATTATATATATATATATATATATATATATATATATATATATATATATTATATATATATATATATATATATATATATATATATATATATGTACACGGTAAAAACATCAATATGTCAGATGGGTTTGTTGCATATATTTCATAAGCC
Organism: Coronaproctus castanopsis; assembly: GCA_032883995.1. Taxonomy (NCBI): domain Eukaryota; kingdom Metazoa; phylum Arthropoda; class Insecta; order Hemiptera; family Monophlebidae; genus Coronaproctus; species Coronaproctus castanopsis. Next base: position 108,075,894 of record CM065052.1, on the reverse strand, counting down.
TGTGTGGGCATACGATGCTGTGGTGATGCGCAAAAAATAGTCATGTAAATAAGATATTAGGAGCTAATTACTCCTCCTTCGTATTCCTTATATCGAAGACGAAGTCAAACGCATTGCTGAGCGGTATTACAAGTACACTGGCCGTCAATTTACTAGATAACAGTCGTCTGATACGCCGATTTAAACGAAATTCGATTTATTCCAATTTCTACCGGGATTTATTGGATAGCACTGATCGGTGTCAACTCCTCTCACGCTACTTCGCATTTCGTTACAATTGCTAGATGACTTCTCGGCCAGTTGTAATTACGTTATTAAATTAAAATAATAATAATAATAATGTTAGGGTGTAAACACGGATATCGATTATTTTCACTGATATACAATTAACTGCTGACCACCACTTAACACTTTCTTGTTTGTAAAATAACCTTAAAAGTGGAATTATTGAACCGATCGGAGAGAGTTGGGGAAAAAAGTGCTTTAATTAATTTACCATCGACTTCATTTTCAGACCTGTTTACCATTCTCGATATCTTTTATTAGTAAATATTCTACAAGCAATGGGAAAGTGGTGCACAAAATGGAGAATTAAGATCAAACGTATCCAACGATATCAGTCTAAAGTACTGAGAGCATTATGTGACGCTCCTTACTACGTCAGTAATCATACGTTACACCATGATCTGCAAGTGCCAACAGTCACGCAGATTTATCAGAATAAATACCAAACATTTTTCGGCAAATGCTCTAACCATCCAAACCTTCAAATTCGGCGAATTTACACGTCGACACTGCCAGATAATCCGGTCCGAAGATTAAATCGACGAATACTCCGAGACCGTACTTACGAACTCTGTGTCTGCAGAATGACTTAAGGTCGTACAGATCAAGACACTGCTGTTGTAGCATAATTCAAAATCGGCCGGCTGTTTATTGACTTCCACATGTGTTTAACTGAATTCATGTGCTTATTGTCTACTTGTACAGGTGCACATTAAAGGGGGGGAATGCTATAAGAAAAAGTTTATCATATTTTTACGGCCGATTGACGAATTTATCTATTTTTCAAATGTGAGTACCAGTTAAACTATTGAACTTACATTATTTAGGGTAATGAAAAGAAACTGAAAATGAAGAGAAATGTTTGTAAAAAATTGTAAAAAAAAAATTATTCTATCTTCGACTTTTACTGTAGATAAAGTAGACTCTTTTCTAGGGGGTTTCACTCTGTTCCAGTACAAATAACGAATACACACGGTTGGTCTCCTAGTACTCGTTAATCGTAATTACGCGAACGGAGAATATCGTTAGAAGCTTCGGTGAAATAATATCGAGTATTTTGTTTACTCTCTCGGCAAAAAGGAATTCCGTTACGGGATATTACGTAGTCGTGGAAGAGAAACTTTTACTTTTGTTATTTATTTCTTTTATATATATATATATATATATCAAGTACGTCGAAAAAAGGAGAATATCAACTGGCAACTACCTTTTCAAACACAACCGACCATCAAAACAAACCTCTCTCTTCATTCCCCCACCCACTTAAAAAAAATGTTGCTCATTAAAATTAAAAAAAGAAACAAAGCGTTATATAGAAGCGAAGAAACAGAGAAAGAATCTATATAATCCTAGCGATACGTCTAGATAACCGACTTTACAAAGCTACATTTTCTATTTCCTGTATTAGTGTAAGTGTATAATATGAAAAAATATATTCATTCGTGCGTGTGTATATATGTATGTATGTATGTATGTGAACGTGTAAAGCTCGCAATTAAAGACGGGAATTTACAAAGGCCGAAAAGAACTTTTGATAAATAATTCAACAGCGATCATTCGGCACGAGGAGCGAAACAAGCTTCACCGTTTACGTTGAATATTTCATTTTTATTTATTTTATTCATTTTTCCTGAGTTTTCACCGACGATAAGATTAAATAATAATAATAACCAGTTCGACTTCTAACGGACCGTTGATGGTATAATCAACCCCCCCGATAAGATCAACGCGCGCACAACTCTATAAAAATGTCGGTAACGAGGAATTTCTTTTAAACGGAATATAGGTCAATCGAATTTTTCTAATCTATCAGTGATCCCTATTAAAATTATAATAAGATACGGAAAAATTTCGGGGTTTTTTATTTATTTTTTAGATTATAAAAAATTTTTACAGCTCATTTTAACTATTCCAACAACCTGTTGCGATCATATCGTTCTGGCAGAAAATTTATACGAACAGACGAAATCAACTTTTATACAAAAGGTGGGATACCACGAGGACCGTTATACCTCTCGTATACGACTGATATTCCATTAATGGATGACACCGCCGCAGCAATGTTTGACGATGATACTGCAATATTGTATCGTTTGCATAATAATGATATCCTGGCAAAACGCTTTAGACTGAATTTCAACGAAGAAATGCAGAATAAAACTCGTGACAAACACGTCAATTACGCTGGAAAAAACTTAATTCGCAGTATAATGTTTACATCGATATCCGGCAAAATATTCCATACGACCACCGCGATTGTTAAATTCTATATATCGGAGAATAGAATAATTATTACGTAGTTAATTGCACGGTATTACATCTACATTTCGTTATTGGTCGTTAGGGCATTTGATTTAGTCAAATCTTCGTTTAATTTAACACTACTATATTAGTACGTTTCCATATGCGCTAAAACATTAATTAAGTTGTAAATGTTTATTCGAATTATCGTTAATAAATTCGGAAAGTAATATAATTTTAATAATTTTATACGCCATCAATTTATTATTCGGATTTTAAATTAGAATTTAATATACATCGCTTAAGTGTTCGCTTCTATCCATAATTTTATCAAGTGAAATATAAAACAGTTTAAAATTAAAAAACCTGTTTATCGATAGATTAATTTTTATTGTTAGTGATATAAGAATATTGTCGTTGTCGTCGTTAATTTTTTCAAATCAGGCTTCTCCAATGCTTCAAATTTCGTTGATATTTTATAGGGGGTTTACCCACGACTGTCTATGAGTCGTAAAAAGTCCTGTTGCTTGAAATTTTAAATCTAATTTTTTTTTTAATCTTTAATAAGGTGACGTGAAGCATTAATTTATGTAGGAAATTTTGATTTTTTTTTAGCTTTCTCTAATTAGAAATTCTAAATTTTTATTCCACCGCGAGTTTTTCGTTTTAGGCTTTTCGACTTTAGAATTGTTTACGCTATTTAAACGATTAGCGAGTTGTTCCGTAATATTATTTACGTGAAATTAATAGCAATTATAATTTATGTTTCAAAATGTAAGTTAATGTTCTTCTTCTTATGCCTTATCTTACGAGAGCGTTGACAATCGCGTATGGCAATCAAAATTTCTTTTTTTTTGACTTCTTACACGGCCATTCCTTGATCTTAGTCCACCGGCATATTCCAATATATCTTGGATAATTAGTTGCAGTAGTTTATCTCTAATTACATAAGTAATTTATTTGTTTTTTGAATAACTGATTTAATTTCAGTTTTGACCATCTCTAGGACTTTTCGATTTGACGTCTTGTCCGTGCTATTTTAAGCCACATAAATGTAAACATCTATCGCGCAACTACGCACACTGGTAAAGGCACTCCGGGCGTAGTTACATCGCATTTTTATTTCTGTACCTAGGTCTACATTCTCCGTAATGTAACTGTCCGAGTATTTGAATTTCTGGAATCTTTCAATCTTCCTGTTATTAATTTTAATGGGGAGACTTTTTTAAGGTTATTCTGATTATCATTCATATTTTTTCTTTTGACATCTATCTTTAAATTAGATTTACCGACTGTGTTCAGTATTTTAATGAGGGTCTTCTCCATTATTTGTAAGAATCGCCATATCATCTCCGTAACGCAGATGATTAATTCAGGATAACAGATTAATCTATAGATATTTGTGTCGAAAATAACGATAATGATATTTCTACTTAATACAATGTTTTTAATATTACGCTTAAATTTATTATTTTATAATCTATTAAACTTTGTCTATCGTGTTTTTGAAAAGTGCGAACAATAAAACCTTTTTTAATTAACACATGTAACTAATTCATAACGTTGGATAGATGCGACAGCGATTTTTGATAATAACGAACAATTATTTTATATTTATACACTTTTTATACTTTTACTTTCAATATTTAAATTTTTTTTTTTTTTTTTTAGTTACGAATGTGTCAAAAAATGTAAAAAATTCTACGGTTGAGAATAAACAAATTTAAAGAAACTTAATTCACCCAAAAGGCACAAATTATAAATAACTCGGTTAATTTAAATATATATACGCGCGCGCGTACATATATATTCGTGTTTGGCACACATGCGACAAATACAGTATATATGTACGTCTGCAATATGTTGCGAATATATATATAATGGTGGAATCTTAACGTTATTTGTAACCACTTCGTCGTGTGTACGGGTATTTATTAAATCTGGTCGGTGAGCTATAAAGAATGGACCGGGTATTTAAATAAATATCTAATTCCGATTTCGCGAATCTGTTCGATAAAAATAATTGGAATGCCACCTAAATGGAAGATGAATAGTCCCGATGTGTTGCCTGTGTGTACAGACAAGCATAACACATATAAAATACATCCGCGTTAGCTTATTCACACACATTCACACGAAAACTCTGAATGTATGCTTTAATATCCGTCCGGTTGGAAATATTTTATCTTTGCACCATCCTACAGTCCTACGATCCTACGACTGTTTAATCGCGAGTGGAACTCTTATTTACGCTTCGGCAGATCGGTGACGGTAACGCGGCGCGGATATCCGATTTATGAGCTTCGGTAATGTCTCAATTCGATTTCACCGTCCATCCCGAAGGTTTACTACTTCAGCCTTTTCATTTCCTCTATACGGTGGTAGATAATTTTCCACGATGCTTACACTTCGATAGATTGTTTATGTACTATACCTATATATATATATATATATATATATATATATATATATATATATATATATATATATATATATATATACATAGCACGGGAATAAGTCAACGTGTAGATGAGTATCTTTCGGAGGAGTTATCGTTGCGTTGTCCATGTCGTTGTTGGTTAAGTTAGGACACGAAGCCAATTAATATCGCGTACTCGTTGTCTGCATATAACGGACGCCAAAGTGAAAAATTGAGACGAGTTCGGTGAAATATTGGAAGTATTTATATCTCTTCCTTTTTCTATTTACCTAGTCCCACTGCAGCGTATCCGACGACCACTTAAAAATATCCGTCGAAACGAACGCAATGCAGAAGAATCTTTATCTTTCGTGTATATATATATATATATATATATATATATATATATATATATATATATATATATATATATATATATATATATTACACATACATGTAAATATATATAGGTATATACATGTATATACATCAATACACGCACAGTAACAGCATACACAACACGTCTGTAGGTAGCTTAATGTACATCGGAATTCTATCTTTTAATAGTCAATCTGTAGCCCTTGTATTCATCTCTGTTCGACTGCTAAAGGTTTAATAGAGTTGACCTTAGGGCGATAAAGTTGGCCGTCTTACGAAATAAGTTGTTAGTAAGATCGGGGAGAGAGAATATTTCTCGACAACTTCGAGATTTTGGTCAACAATAGACCACAACCTGTCCTAAACTTCGGAAATATAAACTGCGCTATATCATAAGCCCTTCCTACGCAAAAAGATAATACGTAATAGGTTAATAATGCGTATTTTTTCAGATTGGATTTCGACGGACGAGTTCGAAGCCAGCTTCTAAAAAAATAAATAAAAAGAATCGTATGTGTAAACTAGTACGTATTAGAACAAAGCAGACGCCTTATAGAGGGGATATTTTGAAACGTGATGTCTAAATATTCGCAATAAAAATATGTTAACCCTTTCCAGTCTTAATGTCCACTATATGGTACACGAAATTTTAATGCTAACGAAATTTTGTGGTCGTAACGTCGAACGATTTCACAGTCTTCGTACCAAAATTATTCGTATAGAAACAAAAACGAAAATACCTAACCTAACCTAACCCAGCTTAATGCTACCAATAATAGTTTACAGACTATCTACCGCATTCATCCACTCCGTGACTCACGTTGTAAAACATTATATTTATACCATGACTCTAAAATAGCTGTAAGTCTGAATTCGCCATTATTTTAATGTTCATAATTATCGCTCCGCTACGACTTATTCAACAATAAAATAAAAAACATTGTAAGTATTTCTACAACTGTCCGGCGGTTTATTAAACTGACCACGACGCTTGAAGAACTGTATTCCCATATTAAATCTGTTCAGCTAAACACTCCGCGGGTCGTGATCATATTCCTAATATAGGAATTAAAACGGCCCACGTAAAGCGACTATTGAAATTATTAAAGTATGGGTATTTTCTCTGGCTTTGGAAAGCTGCCATAATTATCGCTATACCAAAATCGGATAAAGGTGCATGGAACGAACGAATGATGAACAATATTTACCGCAGGAGCAATTTGGTTTTAGACAACATCGCTCTACTGTGTACAACAAGTTTCCAGTATTTTTGACTATATTACACAACATTTCTTATCTTACTCGATATTGTCACAAAATCGGGTAAAGATGCATCTGCGATTGAAGGTAATCTGAGAGTAAAATAATCGAAAAAATTATACTCAAACGATTATTGGAACGAACGAATGATGAATAATATTTACCGCAGGAGCAATTTGGTTTTAGAAAACGTCGCTCTACTGTACATCAGGTTTCCAGTATTTCCGGCCACATTACAGAACATTTCTTATCTTACTCGACATTGTCAAAACCCCTCGGCACCAATTGGCACGAAGGTATAATTTTTTAAATTAATTCCAATTTCCCCATACCTAGTTGTTTCAATTAAAAGTTAGTCACCGACCATCCTGTGTTCTCATTAATTATTCTGACTCTACAATCAAAACAGATATTATCGGTTACAGGATAGCGTCTCGAGCTTGTTTGTATTGATCTTCTTCTCTACGATCTGCACAAATCTCCTTTATACTGCTCCTCATATAGGCTGTCTAACATTCTCGATCGTTTAAAGTGATCTGTAAATAGTATTATACGTTATCTAGCAATCCCCCCAAAACGAAAGCTATTATTGGCTAACTTTTAGTATATATATATATATATATACATATATATATATATATATATATATATATATATATATATATATATATATATCACCTAGTTGCTAGAGCGCTCGACTGTCAACTTGACGGCCGGAGGGTTCGAAACCAATACCCGACGTGGTAAGTTTTCATCATTATTTAATTCTTAATTATCAGGGAGAAGGCAAAATAATATCGTACGCATGCGCGTCTGCGTTGCATATAGTGCCTTGAATGCTAGCTAATAATAAACGCACAATAGCTAGTCACGATGTTCGGTAACGAACAATACGACGATGATGATGTGATTACCCGATAAAATGACGATTTCTTCCTTAGTAGCGGAGCAAATTTGATTTTGTTTTAAATACTTTATGGTTCGTTTTAAAGATCGTCTCAATTTTCGCTTATAAAATTATCGCAAAATTCGATAATTAATTCGAACAGTTAGATTAATACGCGTCTATAATTTTGTTTAAATATTCCTGCGTTTAGCGAGATATATAGTTTTCTATAATCCGATACGTAGACGCGATATATTCGAGCGTAGAAAATTTATTTTACAACTAGCAGCAAGACACTTAGTACACACGTAAATACACACGTTTGTATTAATCGCCGAAAGGTTTCGAGATAAATTCAGTTCTCGGTTTAATTGAAAGAAGAAAACAAGGTAATTATCGCTAAAATGTCGAAGTCGGCTGTTTAGACGTAATTATAATACGTATGTATAAGTTTCGAATAGCGAACAAAACGAATATACGAGAGAGATCTTAATTCCTCCGTAACGAAATAACGGAATGGATATGAGGAAGCGTTAAATACGGCCGAAGCAAATTGCGTATACATAACGCAAACTTTACACGGTCCATACGGATTATGTAAAAGTCGTAAGTTCTACATGTATATATGTGTGTTAAAAGAGAACGGAGAAAGAAAGAGCGTGAATAAGAAAAGGATGGATATACGCGTTATACGGCTAGAAAGTAAATTCGCGCGGTTTAATCTTTTAATACGGACGAGTTAATTCGTCGGAAAATTTAAACTTTAATTAGGACCTTTACTACTACCAACGCTATCTGTCGGTCGTTTTTTTTTTCTTATTTAAAGCTAAACCGTCCGAAAGTTTCTCCGTTATTAAATCCACTCATTATTCCCGCCTGACGTCCTACACTTCTCTAGCGCCTTCCGTCCCGGCTTTTGATCTAATTTTCTTTCGCCTTTTCTTTGAGTTTACGAAGAACAATTACGAATTCTACTCGATTTCGATATTCGCTTTTAAATATCCTTTTCGAGAATACCGACCTAACCCGAATTTCGTCGGTTAATTAACGTAATGACCAGCCCCTGTCTCGAATTGCTTTTTGTAGATTATCTCGGAAGTATAATAAGGTCTTCCAGTTATATATGTCGATATTATTGTTCGCCGTACAACCTTCGCGCACCAGGAAAACAAATAGCCGACAAATTCCGTCGGTGGTGTTCACACAACACGTGCCTGTAGAATATTTACGTAGGTAGTAGTTGCGAACGGAGAAATTAAGAAAAAAAATGTTCGTTTTTTTTAATTTATTATTGCGGACTGACCATCGTGATCATTAAGCGATTATCTATGGCAAAGTAATCAAACACGACGCACCCAGTGGCACCTCCCGTTAACGTCAACCTATGCAAGGTCAAATGGTTTCCGAGCTTCGATCTCCGTAATTCATCGAAAGTGTCCAATAGATCCCTAGTAAGTGCGTTTGGGTAGCTCTCAAGCTTTGCTATATTTTTTTTTTTTTTTTTTTTTTTATGGGGATGCCTTTACAGCTTACCCAACGTGGAGCCGTAATAATCAATAACTCATATTCTTATGAACTCGGATAACTTCTCGAGAAAAGTCGCTATGTCCGGGAACAAATCTAGATTCTCAACATGCAGAAGGGACATTACGTTATAAGGAGGACCACCACGAGATGCGTACATTAATTTGAGATACAGTTCAGAACGTGATGCTGTTAATGAAGGACATTCGAAGAACACGTGATCAGGGTTACACGACCAGCATGTAGAGGACAATACGGATTATCTCTAAGCTGCATAACGAACAGGCGGTCAGGCAACAAGCAATGCCCGAACCGCAATCTGCTGATAAACACAATTCCTCTCCGCTTGATGTTTTTGAAAACGTAGAACCATGGGAACCTACGGCTGCAGCTGATAATACGCAGTAACAGGCGACTGCTGTATGCACTCCATATATGTCTGTTCCCAGAGCTTTTTATGGACAGACTGTGTAAAATGAATGACGTCACTACTTTATCTGCAAATCTTCGTGTAACGTATTTTTAGGTTTGACGACTTCGCACAACTCCAAAGCTGCACTTCGTATGTCGAGACACGCGGATCTGAAAATAGCTGTGTATATTAAAAGTTTGTTGTCCGTTGATACGTTGCTATGAGCCTGTACATTTTCTTAACAACGGATATATTATTCTCTTTCTTTAACTCGTAAAGTGAAAAATAATAAAATACAATACGATAAATAAAAATTTAGCACTTTCTATTTTTATTAATTTTTAAATCTTAGAATTAAATCTAAATAAGTGATAATATATACGATAACGTGTGTGTGTGCAGACCAGTTGCTCAGCTTTGTTCACTATAATAGGTCGTGAGGCTTTTGAATCTTCTACAGCTCATAAGACAAAAGTGCCAAAGCCGCTGGATTTGGATGACGACAAAGCCGTTTTTTCGTCTTCTGAAACGTACTCATTTATTTATTATTTCCTATTACCGTTTCGATATGCAAATGCGCGTGATATTCCGTTTAAATCGACGAGCGAGCCGAAGAAACTTATTCCGATCCGTTTGTATAATTTTTATATTTGACGATTCGGCACTCGTAATTGTATACCACGAGTCCGTATTGGGCGTATGATGGTTTTATACGGGAGGAGTTTGTTCTTTAGCTTCATTTCGCAATGACGTCCATTGATGACGTATTTTTTCTCTTATTCGAGCAGCTTTGTGCTCGATATGCATCCCTCATGTTGAATTCGTATGTACGCCTGAATATTTTACACAGTATGCAACCGGCACTTTCTGGTTGCTACTATGGGCTACATAATACGGATATTTATTGCGTAAAGCGAAATCCGTACAGGTTTTTGTTCGTTTAATCGAATTTTCCAATCTCACGTCCATTCTGTTATACGATCCAAAGCACATTGCAGATTGCCGTTCGCTATACGACTTATTGATAATGTTGCCGCATCGTCAACGAATATTGCATTGGTCGTATCTTGAGACGTTAATATACCCGCTGTGTATAATAAATACACGATAGGTCCTAAGACGCTATCTTTGCAGAACATCTGCTTATAACGATTTGTAACGGATGAAGCATTGCATACAGAGAACTAACGATCTTATAATTATTACATAAAAAATATTCCATCGACTAAGTAAGTTTTCCCGCATATTAGATGTATATCGATAAATTGGGGTATCAGTTCTTCGATTGCTCACCTTCTACCGTCCAAGTCCGATACATTTTCTATAACGCGGTTGGCCTTTTTTCCGTTCGACGTTAGTTTTTAGTTTTTTCTCGATTGTGTCCATCATTTTCGTCTGCGTGCGGGTACTTTTCCTTCGACAATATATATTTCAGTAGATTATCGTGTTGGAGTTTTTCAACATGTGTCGCCAGCACAGTATTCGGAAAGCTATTTTGAACGCCTTTTTAGCCACAATGCATAGACGTAAATGTACGCGTGTACATATATATCGAAGCGCATACATATATACATTTGATTAAAAAAAAATTGTATTGACGTTTATGAAAAATTTATAATATGAAGGAGCAGAATGAAGGAAATTTCCACTTTAAAAACAATATGAATTTTAGCTTGATGTCAGTCATGTATGTAACTAAGTACACATTTAGTTGTCGTTAAATTGTGAATATATTTTTTTGAAAATAGAATAATCGTTTACATGTAAAATGACCGACTTAGTGAAATAGCTGTATAGTTCGCCTCTTAAAATAATTAAATAATGTATAAATATATGCCTACTGGTTTTGACGGCTTGTCGTCTAAATGTCATTAGGTGCTATAGCACGCGCAAGAATCTCTGTTTATTGTGAGATATGACTCCAAGTTCAATTACATCCACTTCTTGGTATTTCTATTAGCCCATATGTCTTTTATATAATAAACTATTAACACTTTCTACCCTGGAGAATTATATGTACGTAATTGGGAAGACGCGCCCACACACAAACGCAAACATACATATATCGTATGAAGTTCGTACGTAAGTCATGCGTTCCGGTAGAAATGCTTCTTACTTCCGGGCCGGTCGATTTGTTTCCTTTCATCTTCTATCGAATATCTTTTTACCTCTTTTTCTGGATTTTCTATTCGCTATTTTTTATTTTATATATATATATATATATATATATATATATATATATATATATATATATATATATAGTTTTTTATACAAAGGTTTCTCTACCCCATCCGCTAGATAGCGCGCGTGTTTATATATCAATTTCGTAGATTATCGAGCTTTCCATTTATACGTCGTCTATTTCCGTCTTTATTCGAAGCATTTCGTCGGACATATTCGTCAGTCTATTTGTTTATTTCCATCCGGAAACGACCGTTAAAACGTATCAGCCATGTCCCGTCTACTCTACCCTATAATTTATAAATTCGATATTAAGATCTAAAATCCTACGGACCCGCTGGTTAATCTAAAACTTTTACCACACGCGTGTTCTTCAACAAAAATCCGTTTCGACATCCTGAAACTCTTTCATAAATATTTATATTCGGTTGTACGAATCTTGCCGGCATCGGTATTTAGACGTACTATAAATGTAAACATAAATTAATGTCGGTTCTCGGTTAAAACCGAAAAATAAATACGATTTATTTCTTCCGAGAATCAACAAAGTAGAAAAAACAATCCAAGCCGTAACGAGTTATGAAATAACCGAAACTACATTAGAATCGTTTCATTGTCACCACCATCATCATTCGTATTATTAGTTTTCCATTAATTAATAACATCATCTTAGGTCGTACATTTCCGGAATGAAAAATCGAAGCAAATATACGGCAAGACGTATGCGCTAATACAAAAATACAAACAAATGAATGCAATTGAACTTGCTTATATCTTAGTTTTGTGAGGTAAAACAAACTTTCTTCCGTGTACTAACACGCCTACATATGTACTGGCATATAGACCAGAGCGCACGAATCTCCCAACCCAACTTATTCGTTTATTTATTGGTACGTATCAATGTACAATATGTGAATGTGTGTACAATATGTGAATGCGTGTTTGTACGCGATAATTAAGTTTAATATATATATATTTTAAATGGGGATGCCCTTACAGCTTACCCAATGTGATACTATAATAATTGCTAACTCATATTTCTATAAACTCAGACAACTTCTCTAAAAATATCGCTACGTAAAGGAACAGACGTAGATTCTCAATATGAAGAAGGGACAATACATTATAAGGAGGACCATTACAAACGCGCGCAGTAATTTAATCAGAGCGTAATGTTGTTAAAGGAGGGCATTCGAAGAACATGTGATCAGGATTGCAAACTGCACGACCATCATGTATAGGGCAATAAGGATTTTCTCTAATGTGCATAAGGAAGTCGGTCCGGCAACAAGCAATGCCCAAACCGCAATCTGCTGATAAGTTCCGACTGTGTAAAATGTATGATATCAAGAACTGAAACTGAAGAGAATCCCCTTTAGCTAGTGAATCTACAATTTCATTGTCGGGAATTCCTCAATGTCCCGGTACACACTAGAAAGACACAAATATACTCAAGTTTTCCAGCTGATTAAATTTCAGGAATCAATGAATCTGACAACTTCCCTCTGTTTTCTATAGCCTTCAAAATACTTTGCGAGTCGGTGATTATGAGATAATTACCTGGAAGATTCGCATCAATTAAGAATGACAAAGAAAGAAATCCTGCCACACATTCAGCTTTAAATTTTAATTCATCAAGTTGGTTCTCCTTTCTATTTGTTCGGGTTATGATCTTTCAGAATCCAGCTCTTTCCCGCTACTTCAGTTATATCGCTATACCAACGAGTCAGTGGTTAGCCAATGGTTCTTCTCTCGTACAACTGTCACCATTCTAACATTCGTTTTATCCAAATCCTTCCATTCATTCCGGTTCTGAGCATTTTGAATTCAGTTCTTCTCTGCTACTACCTAAGTTATATGTACCAACGAGTCAACAGATGAAGATGATGTTGAAATTGTAACGGTGAAACTTGATAGGTGTACCGGTAACTTCCAAAAAAATTACTTTAAATTTCATAAACCACCTAATTTTAAAGCGAAACAACCAAGTTTGTAATTGGTTATTTTAATGATCATAGTACGTAATATGTGGATGATAATACAATTGATAATCAACTTGAAGTGTAGGTAATGAATTGGTATCCACGATCCAAAATTACCTGCCACATTTAGAAGTGGGAGATGGAGAAAAGGATAAAACCGCCAAATTTGATATTCGCATCACGATTAGTGGAAAATATGTGTGTAAAGGATGCGCTGACGCCAGTAAACATAGGCCGACAAATCTCTCCATTAACGCTGCTATCGGACCAGTAATTGTACCTTTCAGACGAAGGTTCAATTTCCAGAAAATGGAAAGAATTTAAAGTCGAACTAGATGAAGAAAAAAATCACTAACTACTAAACACTATGACATATTTATCACGTTAATTTCACAAATGTTCAATAAGACAATCCGGAGGAGATGTCGCATATGTCCCTGGTTTGAATTCAAATTCGGAAGAATTTCTTCAACAATATCATGATGAACATAATAAAAGAACCATTTAATTTTATGAACCCTGATCAACATGCTCTATAGCTAGCAAAATATTAGTCCGAGAAAATATAATAATAATAGAATGACACCTGAACACCACACGACGACGAGTGATCTGCCAAAGTTTCTTCTTTTATTCAGCGGCCATCATTTCAACGCTGCTCTCAATGGAGTGATTTATACTCGGTATATTAAATCTCCATTAAATGCATTCATTTTACCTTGCCATCATCCGCTGGCTTAGCTGCTGTTCCACGCCTCGAGGGGCGTGAGTAAATTTATGAATGCTAATGTGTAAGATGGTGCATCATACCATCGATTCCCGTGCAATTAACACGTCGCCTTCGACTGGTATGTAAATAGGCCCTGCACAACAAGGTGGCCCTCTGTTGTGTTGGACGAATATTAGATGCGCTTCTCGTAGGAACAGCATGGATTCCTATAATAAAAAACCCCAAACACATAGTACATCAGAGTTGACTAATGTTAAGGACCCTAATAAGCAGTCTCTTAACATTAAACACCCTACTGAGCGGTCTCAAAGCCCAACGTTAGTGCATGATGGGTTGAGTGGGCTTCACACCCAAGAACTAATACCGGAGAATTGATAATTGACATTGTGCCTGCCGCTACTCCCTTTCCAGGTACAGACGGCAGCAGCTAATATTGAGCACAAGAATAGCGGTAGTAGTTTTTTTTTTTTGAGCGTGAGGGGGAAAATCTTCGAAAGACACTGATATAAGAAAGAAAATTTAGGTTTTTAATACAGTGCATACAAGCATGCATTGCGAGAGATCCAAAATCAGCGTGTGGGATTTTTACCCACTAACAACCCCTCCCTCTGTAAAACACAAACAAAAAAAGAAGTTTAAATAATATGAGGAAGGTCACAGGGTGAATGAAGACCCCTACACACTTAAAATTAGCTTATTGCGATGGAAGAAGAACTTAAAGTTTAAAAAGTATTATTCATAACTAAAAAAAAAAAGTAAAAGCTGATAATATGGATATTATCTTAAATCCAAAGAACAAACAAAAGGCGCAATAAAATAAAATCTTATAGACTTTACAATGTAACTTAAAAAAGGTATTACTCATACCAAAAAATAAAAATAAAACAGAAATCAATAATACGGATATTATCCTGTATTTAAAAAAAAACCCTACATAATACAAACCTTAAAAAAAAAAGAAGGAAAAAAGATCACAGAGAGCGGAAAAGAAGATCATAACAAATTGCTGTGACAAATTTGTAAAAATAGTTAAATTTAAATATTAAAATAGTGAAATATAAAATTAATTATATATTGAAACATAGGGCAATAGACCACGCTATATAAAAAACGAGCACCGTTAAGATACGACCGAATAAAGCAACTGATCGAAACGCTAGTAGGACAGCTGACTGAGATTGGTCGCGGATAGATGACGCAGAATTGATAGACGATACACGAATGAGAAATTAAAGATGTCAGGATTTCATAATGTTAACGATGATTTTATATTTATCAGAATATTTTTCTGCTAGTAATATTCTCTTCGAAAAGAAAATATCCGGTGAAAATTCGCCATTTTCATCTTCCTCTTCATCTGTGGCTTCAGTTCGGAAAAACGACTACACTCAGATCGAAAGACCGTTGAAATATGTCAATCGCTTCAAATGGCGCTTATCTGGCAGTATTTATTATGTATCCATTTCTTAGTTTGCTATTTTTTCTTCTTCGAGCAACTAACCGACAGCGATTTCGACTTTCTTTTATATTTTTGTGCAAAACGTAGAATAATAAAAAATCATCCGGGCGACGCCTCTTCTAGCAAAACGATTTTCTCTTTTCGATAGTATACATTTTTATTTCCTTTTTCGAATTTGGGTGGGCGGGTCATTTTCTTCAGAAACCGGAAGTGTACATATTTTCACGGACGATTACATGTACCATTTCGAATCCCAGAGGGTATACACGTCGTCGTCTATAGTTGTCGATGTTTTTAAATAAACATAATAAATAATAGCGAAAGTACGATGAGAGTAGATAGAAAAATGTGGTTAAAGTCGTATCGGAGTGGTTAAACTGAGCGTAAGAATAAAAGTTTTAAACATTTTGAAAGAAAAAACGCAGTTTAAAAAAAAATAATAACAAAATAAAAAATATCTTTACGTATAAGCGAAAGTTTTACTGTTCCAAAAATAATAATACAAAGAGTACAAAAATTACGAAAAACATATACATACCATTTATTTATTTATTTATTTATTTATTTATTTATTTATATTTATATATATTTTTCATTATTTGTTTATTTATATATTGATTTTTTAAACTTTACATTCTGATAGTAAAACAGCCTGCGTTAGTTACTGCACAGTAGAATAAAAAAAAAAAAAAATGGTCATACAAATGCTAAAAAATAACAAAAAATATTAAATTAAACCGTGTACCACGAAATTACTACTACTTATATACACACTAACACATATAATATTCTTCTTTCTTTTCTCAATATTATGGCTGATGGATTAAGTACGGCCATGTTAGATCCATTTTCGGGAACACGTGCGACTTTCTCCGTTTTTTTAATTGATCCATATATTTAAGTCCAGATATTCCTCTACTTCGGCTTCCGTTCATCATTCCTTATTCTGAATGTCGCATCAGATATCCAACCATTCAATTTCTTCTCATGTTGATCGTATTCCGGATTTAGCGTTGTTCGCTTATCTTTCTCGCCATTAATAGTTTCACTCGTCCACGTTATCTTTAACATTCGTCGTCAACACCGCATTTTGAATACGAGGAAGTTTATCATATTCTGTTTTTAAAAACCGTTCGTGTTTCCGCTCTATACAACGCAACGCTACAGATAAAACTTTTTACGAACTGTTCTTTAGCATTAATCGATGGGTTTTTCGATACCGACAAAGGTTTTTACACAAAATCATTTTTTTCTTTTCAATATATCCTTTTGCTTTCGACTATCTAGAGATATTATACTAAATGCGGCAACTCCGATACTTGATTTATGCTCCGGTTATTCGGAAGAATATTTATAGTTTTGCTCGCCGTCACATCGTACACGTCATCGCTTTGGATTTTTCGGTGTTTATATTCATTCTCGCGCGTAGAGTTTTTTAAAATATATTTAAAGGTTCTCCTCGGAGTCTTTTCTCTGTTTCCGCTATTATCGCTATATCGTCGGCGAATCTTACAGTATTATATATTCTACCATTTATATTTTTGTTCCACCGTTGTTATTTTCTAAATAATATTCCGTAGCCTCCTGCAGTATGACTGTTAAACAGTATCTGTGAAAAATTACAACCTTACACCTTTGCCTATCTTTGCTTTTTGTTCGCCTAGAATTACCGATTAATTTCTATACAATTGAAAAACTAATCGCCGATTTCTGAAGTCTATTATTCCTCGTTTCTTTAGTCAGTTGAATAGTATATTCCAATCTACATAGCCGAAGGCTTTCTCCATATATATAAATGCGATATAAATCGATATATATATATATATAATTAAACCTATCGAAAGAAAAAAATGATCTGTAGAAAATAGCAACTTTCACGAAATTTGTATAGTATAGAACATCAGTGGCGTAGCCAGACTTGTTTGAAGAGGGGGTTCAAACAAAACTAAATTAGAACAGTAAACCCAAGTTAAATTGTACTTTAAGTAAATAACCAAAACTCAAGTAGGTTTTTTTTTGGGGGGAGCTTCCATACAGTTTACCCATATCTGCATATTATGGAATGAATAAGAAAGAGTTACTAAGCAATCCAACTCACCAGAGCTATTTTTATACTTATTAGACGTCGAATATGTAATTCTATTAGAAGCAAATGACGACAGAAATATTTAACGTCACTGGAACACAAGTATGTTAATGAGGACAGAGGGAGATGGTTACAAAGTACAATAAATTCCGCGAAAAAAACCCGATAAATAATGATTTTATATTTTTTGAAGGAATAATATATAGTAATATACTTAAATAAATTTAAAATTTAAAATCTATTCTTCTCGTTTTTCTACAGAATTCTTCTAGTACCTCCTATATTACAAAACTATTTATTTACTTCAAACTCAACGAAATTTAAATAAAATAAATAAAAAAAATACATGTTTAACAAATGCTAAACTGCATTTAACAACTTTTCTTATTATCAGATTGATTCCAGGGGCTGGGGTCCAGACCCCCTCCATTAGTAATCGGAAAAATCTAAAGAACTTACCTGCTTGAAAGCGTTAAAAATGAATTCTTTCAAGGCTATATACAAAAAAACTATCACCCACAGGAATGACAAATTATAACCTCCGGGAAGCGGTCGAAAGTCAAAATACATCACACAATCCCATCCACTAATTCACAAGCCACATGTAGGTGGTAGAGATGAGCTAGCGCTGACGAATAAAGTTTTTAAACCGTATTTACTATTAAACGAAGCAACTGACGTACTCAAATTCTTAAATGTACCTTCACAGTAAGGTCATCCTATTGCGCCAAGGTCTCGAGCGAAATCAAATATTCAATTAATAAATTAAAATATGAAAATAGCAACATTTTCTTTTACCCGGAAAATATAGTTACACTAAGGTCGAGTAAAGAACCGGGTGAAATTTCATTCTACTGACTTGTTTCTTTACTTTCCTTGAAAAAATCATTTATAAACGGTTGAACGCCATTTTAGAATCAGAATATATTGTTAATTGAATTAAAAACAGAGCACTCGACCATAGAACACGTACACCGAATTGTGCACATATTCGAGAGAGAGCCATGAAACTAAGTATACACGGAAGCAAGTCTTCAAGAAGCGTTACGGTCCGCTATACAAAATGGAAAAAGATGTTATTGTATCGTTACTAACTCTTTCTAATTGTTCCACCTCAAGTAGAGCATGTGCAGATTAAAGTCCTAAATCAATACTGCTGGCATGCCTCGAGGAGACGTATTTTAGTTAGGGTGCTTTACTTCATGTACTCCGCGGATTTTCAAGTTGATAATAGACGACACAACGTTATTAGCTACCCAAAATAAATTACAAAAAGAACTATCGAAATACGGGAACCAACTCAAATGCGTATTGCACGTAAGTTGATTTTACTTATGAACCATAAAAAATAAGCGTAGGGATGATTATCGGACAAGAAAAAGATGTCATTACAAATTAACAAAACGAAAAGCCATAAAATTTCTGGAATTAAGTTCACTAAATTTTCATAATTACGAAGCTCGTTCGAGCATATTAGCGTCGAGAAGTTGCTTAAAAGATATGATAAGTTTCAGAACAAGGTCAAGACTGGTCGTCGCGACACCATAGCACATGTCCGGCCGTTTTTATATTGACACCTAGATGCCCCGTACGTGAAATACGAAATGATACGTGCTGTTAAGCGGTACAGAAGCCACTTCGAGACTGACGCAAATTCCACTTTTATAGGTTACAATGTATTCGAACATTTGATCTAATTTTCAAATGAGGTCCATCGTTGGATGCTAACCTCCTCTACATGTTATTTTGTGTTCCGCTTCAATCGCTAGATGATGGCCAGTTTGGCCAGTTGTAGTTTCGATAATATTACAATAAGAAAAAAATTGTTCGTTCTTTCTTTTCGTGTAATTGGGTTCTTTTGAAAATACATCATTTTCCTCTAGCCCGTCGT
Organism: Coronaproctus castanopsis; assembly: GCA_032883995.1. Classification (NCBI taxonomy): domain Eukaryota; kingdom Metazoa; phylum Arthropoda; class Insecta; order Hemiptera; family Monophlebidae; genus Coronaproctus; species Coronaproctus castanopsis. The sequence continues at coordinate 108,056,160 of CM065052.1, read as the reverse complement.
CTAAATATATCGTCCATAAACGAAATGTAGCTTTTAAGTCTATACCGGTAATTTTCTCAATATAAACTATTTTAGTCCCTATCGCTGATCATGTAGCAAATGAATTTTTAATTGAAATAAGCCCACCGGATTATTAATCAGAAAAACGGAGAGAAAACCTTTAATACTATTTGGCACTACGGAATTATATATAAGATGACGCATTATGGACTTCCCGGCTATCTCATACTGATCGTAAAATCGTATGTTCGAGATTTTTTTTTTTTTACCGCCAAAATTAACGACATTAAAATCAACATCCAGAAGACGGAAACGATGGATACGCAATATGGAGCATGTTAAAATACACAAATAATTAAATTTCAAATTGCATGTTAAGTATCTGGATCTGATTCTTGATAGAGGGCGTAATTTTTCACAATCATATCGAGTACCTAATTAATAAAATACATTCGCAACTCTACAAAATATTCCCACTTGTTGATAAACAGTCAACACTGAACTCTAAAAATAAATTAGTAATCTATAAGACCATACACTTCACCCTATATTAGTCAACTCTCCTGTCCCATTTGGAGCAATACAGGATAAATGTTTTCGTATTATACTTAACGCTCCATATTACACGAAAAGCACCAAAATGTATTGAATCATTCGTATGTCTCGCAATTAGTCAACAAGCGAGCTAATCGATTCTATAATAAATGTTCGGCAAACCATTACACTCTGTCATACAGAAAACTGGTACTTACACCATAGACTCTTTTAGAAAACGTGTATAAAAAATATAAGCATAAAGGGATGAAACATTCGCTTCTCTAGACTTCAAGACGCTTACGATTTACTCTGCTTTAATAAAAGTTAAATTGTTTCGTCTTTAATATTTATTAATTTATATTATTTAAATTTAATTATTTGTTCGCTTTTTTTCCTTCTATGCTATACGAGGTTTTTATTTATATTTCCTTGTGTGCATAGACACCTACATAACGCCCTAGATTTAAGCACGCCTTTATATTAATTACATAGTACGGGCGCAGATTTACGCGGAATATGTGTTATAATTTAAGCGCATCGCGAATGAAATATTGAAATATACTTCTTATTTATTTATCACAACAAATTGATACATCATCGTCTAGTTCGATGATGAATGTCTAACAATGTCAACGATGGCAGGAAGATGCGTGAGAATCTAAATACAATCATTAATTGAAATAAATTAGTAACTATTAGCTAATAGCTAGACTTAAGTAGTATGAAGTTAAAAATATTACCAGACTACGTACACAAAGTCTTTCTTCGTTGCAAATAATTAATGAGATAAATTGAGAAGCTAGAGTAACTCAGAACGCAACATAGACGTTGGTAATAAAATGTCAATATATCATTTTATGAATTATAAACAAAACAAAATCGTAACACAGTGTAATCACCATAAAGTTTTTTTTTTTTTTTTTTTTTATTGTAAAGCTTTTCGACAGTTACGTCATTATCAAACATACACAATAAATGTTATTTTTCGCCTACTGATAATTTTATTATCGTTATCGCGTGTTTTACAATATTGACCACATTATGTCCCATATTATGCAATTCACTGTTTAGTTCATGTATATCGGTAGTTGGATTAAGTGCGCGAATTACTACAAGATATGTATAATAAAATTATCAGTGGGCGGAAAAAATTTCAAATAATTATTTTATGTAGATTTAGAGCGCATCGAGATGATAATGAAAATATATACGAAATCACACATCAGTTAAAATCGATGAACCGCGTAGGAGTTCGGAAATCTATCAATGCCAAAGGTGGCACAGATGGAACCACTCAAAACAAGGCTATCTTTGCCCAATAAAGTGTTTTAAATGCGCACAAAATCATATCGAGTAAATTTCTACGGCAAATTGCAATTGCAATCGCACTGCAAATTATCGTGGATGTGAAACTTACAGAACTATTGAGCGTATTATTAAAGCGCCTAAGATGACGACAGTACAGCGCATATAACAAAAAAAAAACAACAAAAAAAGTTGAACAAGGTGTGTCATTTGCATCCGTTGTACAACCAAATGTACAAGCACAATCTGTACAACGAAGTATATAAGCCACTGTTGCTAAACCGAAACAGCATGCACAATCTAGTGTGAATACAAGAAAATATGATCATGTTCAATCTCAAACTGCACTGAAGGCTACTCTTGCTGATGTTGTTAGATTAACTCAGCAAGTTGGCAATATCTCTGAACGGCTTGGTAAAATACTGCGCAGACTGTTTCACAATCAAAAAAATGTTTTAAAAAATAAAAGCTGCCAACAACGTAATAATGCCATATACAGCCATCGTAATAAAAAACGAAAATGACAGACGATTTACGAATTTTTACATGGAATGCAAATGGTCTTAAAAACCGACTTGGGAATTAGACATTTTTCTAAAAGATTACCGAGTAGACACCGCGCTTTATCCGAGATACGTTTTAGAACTAGAATATATCCAAAAAAATACAGAAGTACGCCAACTATCACACACCTCGTGTAGATGCGGTGCGCATGCTGGATCAGCTATCATCATTAAACAGAATATTCAGTATTGAAGAATATGTACAGGCAAGAACAGTTGATGCAAAACAAAGACAAAGTCGTCGCAGTATATTTTCCTACATGGATTAAAACGTCAACAGCGTGTACGATTATTATAAAAAAAATTTTTGGCGCCACTTTATGATTGGTCGTGATTTTAATGCAAAACGATGAGATCTTCTTGTATTAACATCAGAAATTCTAGCCCTGTTCATATTAAAAGTAAGAAATTGCTTCAAACAACAGTTACCGATGCAGTTTAGCGTCTGGACGTAAGCCAACATACTGGCCTACAAACCGTCGTGAGAAGCCAGATTTTCTAGATTTTTACATAGTAAAGGTAATTTTATATTAGCGGAAAAAATGTGATCGATTTAACATCAGATCGTACTTACTATAAGCACCGCGGTAATCAGAAAAATAAGAAAACGCAAATAATTCCACAAGCTGGGCTAAATTCCGTCAGTAATTGAATTAGAAAATAGACCTCAAAGTTAAATTAAAAACTCAGGATGAGTTAGATGACTTAACAGCTAAATTTATTGTTGTAATTAGTGAAGTTGCTAATACTGCTATACCTGTACCGAAAAATAATAGTTATCAATAAAGCACGTATCCATTAGAAATCTGTGATAATATTGTACAATGACGAAAAGCGAGGTGCCAGTATGGCACACAACACGTACACCACATGATAAGAAAGTTTTCAGTAACATTAGCAATCAGACCAGACGATACTTCCAGGAGCTTAGTCCTTGTTCAAACAAGGATCACTCTTTGTGGGACATGCAAGATTAAACGACCGTTTGCTAGAATTCATCCCATTTGGGATGAAGTTGGAAATAAGACAGGATATTAAAAAAGTTGAATTGTTTGCACGCCACTTATCACAGGTGTTCCAAACTCCTGAGATACAATTTGATATTAACCCGTTAACAAGTTATTAGATTAGTCAATTAATTAAATTTATCACAATATAAATCCAAAAAAAGCTTTCGGGATAGATGAAATTTCACCGGCTGTCCTAAGGGAATTACCACAAAGAACACTAGTACTAATTACATACATATTTAATGCATGTTTACGACTTGAGTATATACCCAACTGTTTTAAAGTACCAGTCATACATACCAATTTCAATTTTACTCTCAATCTCTAAAGAAACTCCCGTTAAAGCGATTATTATTACTAGTTTAAGATTTAACATCCTGGACTTCAATTTGGATTTAGGCAGAAGTACTCAACAATCGACTAAATGCACCGAGTAGTGGAAAACATTATCAGTGCATCGGAGGAGAATAAATTCTGCTCTGCTGTATTCTTAGATAATTCGCGCATTTGATAAAGTGTAGCATCAGGACCTGATCCACAAGTTGAGTACTCTACAACAGTAAATTTTTGTCGCATATTAAAATTTGAATGGACACGTAGCGATATCGAAAAGGTGGAAGTTTTTGGTTTACATCTAAAGGATGTGTTTAAAACGTATCCACGGGATAACGGATCGAATTTTTTCTATAATCAAATTGAGTTCGACCTAACTGCCCCCTTCCAAATGTATCTTCCAATAAAACCATTTTCTCCGTCCCAGATTCCAAATGTCTCTTCCAGTAAAATCATTTTCTCCGTCACAGATTAAGAACGTGATTATAGGTAACTTAATGATCTAATCACTGGAAAGATGCTTAAATTCCTATCGCGAAAGGGTGTAGTACTATTAACAACAATATTCAACGCTTTCATACGGTTGTCCTACTATCCATCACAATAGAAAATCGCTCATGTAACTATGATACCAAAACCAGGCAAACCTATTTGTGATACTTCGTCATATCGACCTATTAGTTTTCTATCGATAGTATAAAAATTATTCGAAAAATTATTGCTGCCCGAACTAACAAAACAGCTACAGGGTACGATTCCAAACTGTTTCGTCCTGGTTATTCTACAATAGAACAAGTTCACAGAGTGCAACAATATACCGGTAATTATTTTGAAAAGCAGCAGTTTATTTTGTGGATGTCAGTCAGGCCTTCGATCGTGTATGGCACGAGGAGTTACTTTTAATAATAAAACGCACTTTGCCACAGCCTTACTACTACACATTACTGTCCACATACCTCTCATATAGATTTTTTCAAATTAAATTCGGTAGTGATGTATCAAAATTTTATCCTGTCAAAGCTGGGGTTCCACAGGGCTCAGTTTTGGGGCCAATCCTTTTTCTCATATATATGTTCGACCTTCCCGTGAATTCAAATTTAGAGATGGCGACATTTGTTGATGACACAGCATTATTCGCGAGAGATAATGATCCGGTAGCGGCGTCACAAAAATTACAGTGCGGTTTTAACGACTTGGATATCTGTGCACGACAATGGAGGGTTAAAATTAACTCATCCAAGTCAGTACATGTTACATTTACAACTAGGTGGAACACATGTCCACTTGTTGATCTTAATGGTCTGATTCCACAGGAAAATAAAGTCCGATACCTGGGTATGTGGCTTGATTGCCGCTTGACCTGGAAAGAACATATCGAGATAAAAGTTAAAGAAATAAAACGTAAACTGCGGAACATGTACTGGCTCCTGGGAAAACTTCCGAATTACTTCTAAAATCGAAATTATTGCTTTACAGGGCTGTTATTAAGCCGGTGTGGACATATGGCATATAACTATAGGGTACAAACATCAATATCAAATATCAAAATAGCGCAGCGATCCCAATCAAAAATACTAAGGATAATAGCCGGTGCACCCTGGTATATACGAAATGAAAATTTGCATAAAGACCTAAAAGTACCAAATTTGTACGAAGTTTATCGAGATAGCAGTAAAGATTACTTGTACAGGTTAGAGGGTCACCCTAACTAGCTGCCGATAAATTTATTAGATCATGTCAAAGAAGCTCGCAGATTAAACTATCGCACACCCTTAGATCTTCCTCAACGGTTTGAATGATTGGAGAGGTAGTTCGTAGTGTCATTGTTGAATGACATCTCCCATCCTGTCAAAACTTATATCCCAGTTGCTTATTGGCTACATCAGTTAGATTGTATTTTATATATACAAAAACAATATTGAAATCTTATTTATCCAATCGATAGTTTCGGGTTGCGCATAAAAAGGCAAGGTCGTAATTCTACTATATACAAGCAGGTGTGACACAGGGCGACGTCACCTCTCCTGCACTTGTTATATATAAGAGATTTGCCCCTATTGATAATAATATAACAACAGCTAAATTTGCAGATGATACTGCAATGTTAGCCATAAATGATAGTCATTCTGAAGCTACATCTAGACTGGAATATTAAACTGAATGAACAGAAGTCTGTCCATGTCTTGTTCACATTATGCCATTCTGACGATATATATCAATTGAACTTAGAAAACCAACTCATTCCACGGGCTAACTCAGTAAAGTACCTAGGCATGCATTGGATTCACGATTGACTTGGAAAGCTCATGTTAAAATGTAGGCTACCAGATCAAGAGTAAAGCACGTCATTTATATTGTCTAATAGGCAGAAAATCGGAGTTGGATGTTTCCTGCAAACTTTTGCTATAAAAACGCAAATGATTAAACCTGTTTGCACTCATGGCCTTGCTCTGTGGGGCTGCCAAGTCGAATCGGGATATTATACAACGCGGTCAAAACATCATCGATGTTCATTAATGACGTCATTAAGCAATTCGATAAATTTTGTCAATGTAGAAGCAAGACAACTGCTTAATCCCGAAGATGAAATTAGACCACCCCGTAGATTTAGCCTTGTAAATAAGTAAATTTATGTCACTCGATTTTGTACTTAACGGTTAAGTTAGCTACTAAGTGTAATCAAGTAAGTTAATGATTGTGCGTAAATCACCAGACAATTCTTCGTTATCCCAATAATAGTAATAGTAACAATAATCAATTGATAAAAAAATCACTACATTCCACATTATAAAAAATTAAAATAACATTAATAGTAATAATACTAATTCAAATACTCCATCAACATCAAATTAAATCTAAGCATAAAATACATCCAATTTAATTGTCTTTAAATGAAAATAATACCTGGAAAAACATTGCCTAAACCTAAACGGAAAAATATTTTTCAATTTCTTAGTGCCGAAGAAAATGATGAGGACGCACATCAGTTTGGTTTTCGAACAAATCACTGGACTATCCACCAGGTTCATCGAATAACCGATCGCATCTGATCCGCATTTGAGAGGCATTAGTATTGTAATGCCGTATTTCTCGATGTTGAACAAGCATTTGATCATGTGTGGCATAAAGGCCTGTTGTATAAATTAAAATCAACCATGTCAAATGATATATATATAAACTCCTAGAATCATATTTATCGAACAGATATTTTCAAGTTATCATTAATTCACCGGCGGCTTCTGAACAGTACCTGATCCGAGCGTCTGTTCCTGAAGGGAGTATACCTGGGCCAGTATTGTTTTCGCTACATACGGGTGATATTCCGGTGCTAAATACCACAGTTACGGCCACTTTTGCTGATGATACATGCATATTAGCAGCTCACGAAAATCCAATACACGCTGCAATAATGATGCAGGAACATCTCAATAGAATTAACGTTTAGGTTGTTAAATGGAAAATAAAAATTAAAGTAAAAGCCAGCAAGTCACATTTACTTTAAATACCGGCAACTGTCCACGAATGAGTTGTGGAAACGAACTAATTCCTGCATCAAATTCGGTGAAATACTTAGGATTAGTACTTGATCGTCGACTTAGATGTGGACCCCATGTAGCGAATGTAAGACAACGGATCATGGAAAGAATCTATAAGCTACAGCTACTAATTGGTAAAAAATCCAGAGTCAATCTCTACTGCAAAAAATTAATTTATCAGACGATACTCGCTCCAATTTGGAGGTACGGTATTGAAATATATGGAGCAGCATCCAGCAGTAATATGAAGCGAGTGCAACAGCTGCATTCAAAAGTTCTCAGGATGCTACGTATATTACGTTTTAAACCGGACTCTACATACCGATCTTCGTGTACTGTATGTATAGGAATACGATGAACATCGTTATATACGATTCTTTAACGATACAAAAGAAAACGAAAATCTTAACATAGCCGATATCCATCGGAATGTCTAGCAAGAAGATTTAACAAAAGGCATTTTAGGCTTTACTTAACCATGTTAAAGTTACCTCAGCGTGCTTTATAAGTAAGCAGATAACTGCTAAAAATAATCAAGATCGTGGTGTCACTTGTTGGCGCTAGTTAATAATGATCATTTATGTATACCAACTATGTTGTAGTTCTATCATCGGTGTTGTTTGTCCTATTGGGGATGGACAATATAGAAAACAGTTACGCCATATGTAATATAGATAACATTACGTCATATGTAATATAGATAACAGTTACGTCATATGTAATATAGATAACAGTTACGTCATATGTTATCGGCACCAAAGTGGTCGTCAGATCGGAGTGGTGTATTAAAAAAAAAAAAAAAAAAGTTAATGATGATAATTATTTAGCCAAACGGCTAGAATTGTATCTTAGTAATAGCCTATTGAAGGTTGTATATATAAAAAAATATATTTATTTTATATCCAGGGATACTATTCAATACGAATCCGAGATATTTTATTACTAGTCGCAATAATTTACTAAATTTCAAATCGAATACGTACAATCGAATTCAGTTAGCGTAGTAACAGTTTTGATACTAAATACGTGTAATGTCTAACCAAATGTTGTTTTTAAGTTCAATGACAGGTTATTTCTTTTGTAAATATATCCAGATATTATTTTATTAACGGTCGTAATTTACTAAATTTTAAATGAAACTGGAACAAACGATTACGGGAAACGCAAAAGTTTCGTACACGACATCGTTGACGTTAATAAATTATTTTAGATTAAATTGAAAATGACATATCAATTCTCATTTATTTTTATACTTTTCATTATTACCAGGTTTTTTTTTTTTAAGGAAAACATGATTAATACGTTCACAGAAAAGTTAAATCTTTCGTTCAGCTAACTCCAAGATAACAAACGTGATTCAACCAGTTAACGAGTGTCAAAAGTTATTTTTATTTCAGCATATACACACACATATATATTTTTTATGTATGATGTATATGTACATGTATGTATAAGTATATATAACATTAAGTATATATATATATATATATATATATATATATATATATATATATATATATATATAACGTATATATCATGTGCTTGTGCGATGTGGAAAAATAAAACCAAGTTGAATTTGGACCGAAACTTTTTAGTAAGTAGGCAAAATAAAGCTCTTAGACTAACTTTCTAATTTATGACACACTCGGCTGCGTGCCTAGTTCGCAAAACACGTTTTAAATTGCGACGTCCCCTCGGTATTAAATATTCTTGGAAAAGTGCTCTTCGAGAGGTCTATATTTTCTGCGATTCTTTCTTGGTAGGTACATACCTAACGTCTGCAAGTGTAATGTCTCGTTTATTCTTTCTTAATTAGCATCTATAACAAAAGCGTGACCGAGTAAAGAGTTAACCAAGCTCGTAGTTTCAAAGTTACTTCGCGTAATAAATTTCTTTAAACCGCTTTTAATAACGGTACCTTGTCCTCTATAGTATAGTTAAAAAGTATACAGCGTTGTATGTGGGCGCCTTTAACGAATACCCGAGTGATTGTGATCGTCGTTTAAAGTGTAAAATTGTAGCGGCCTCGCTAAGTTTTGAAAAATATTTTATACGTACTCTTGTTATCGTCCGGTGCAGAGCTGCAGTCTCCGTGGGCCCGATCCTACGATTCGTTATTTCTCCATTTCTATCGATTATCGACCGCCCTTTTAAGATTTCTGTCTTTCCACCATCTCCAGCACCACCATATTTCAAATGTCTCTCTACCGTATCCTCTCTTCATTTTACACATTTATAAATCATAAAGAACTAGCAACAACACGTATATCGTTGATATATTCCTGTTTTCGAAATAATCGTCAAATGTTTAATTGGAAACGTACGATTGTCCGATACATTTTTATCGGAATTTTGCAAATTATTATCAAGGCACGATGGAGAGGTAGTTAAAACACGGAGTAGAGACGGGACGTGCGTAAGAATATATTTTGGGTTAGTAAGAAAGGAGTATTTATCTTTGAAGAGAAAAGGAAGTGAGAAGGAAAGGTTGAGAAAAAATCTGAGAGTGAGCAGTACAAAGGACAGTCATTCAGGATATGGGAGACGGAAAGCGTGACGCTACACTCGGATGCACTGAGGAGACGGAGTTCTGTTGATCAGGTGTGAATGGGTGAGCTTTGTATGACACAGCCGTAATCTGCGGAAACTTCTTCTCTGCAGTTTCGAAGCACAGTCTTCCAAGGTAAAACGAAATTCTCGATTTGGCGAAGCTTATTTAAGTTTTGTTGCACCGAAGCAAAAAGTTTCGATTTGACATAATTACGTACAATCAATAGCTGCGATGTTTGAGATCGGCAACAATGTAGCGGTCTCTTTTGCTGCTCTTTCTTCTAGTTCATTCCCTGGAATAATTATCCAGGTGAAAAATAATAATGTTGGTAATTTTTAGGGATTTATTTTTTTTTCTGCCTATTCGCGCCATCGGTGTTAATAATAAAAAGGTAAGTTTGATTTGTTTTTTTAAGTAATTAAATTTTATACGTATTCGCGTATAAAGATAATATTGTATTCATGACTATGTGTATATATATATATATATATATATATATATATATATATATATATATATATATATATATATATATATATATATATTACATGAATCCTCGTATAATATCTATTATTAATTTCAAAGATAAAAAAAATACGGTGTTTATAAAGAAATAGTTTATTTCATATTAATTAAATGAAATAATAAAAACTGTTATATGTTATATATTTATTAATTATTAACGAATCGGTTATATAAAAATAATAATTACTCGAATATAAAAACTAACCACATTTGTAGTATAACTCACCAACCATGTTTTCTTCTTTTAATTTATTCTGATAACCGATTTAACTGAAAGCTAATTCACAACTGAACTGAAATAACTAAATTAAACTAAAAGTGAACAACCAACCACTTTTTTAACCTTTTTCTTGAGCCTTGTTAAAACAAAAATTCCTCGACTGGCTCTTCTTTATTAATATTCACTGGCTAAATTAATTTTACTGGCTGTAATTTTATTAACTAAAAGTAACTATTATTATTGTATAACAATAGTTTGTCCACTACAAATCCAGTCTGGTTTTACTATAATAATAATAATAATATATTTTACTTTAATTAAATAAATACTTATATATATATATTTATTATATTGATTAAATTAAATATTAGTTTTTCATTTCCAAATTTAATCAATTTAAATTATTATGACCTGAACATACGACGATCGTCGTAATACATATATATATATATATATATATATATATATATATATATATGTGTGTGTAAATACATTCATGTATTCATGAACGCATATGACTATCACATTATCATCGTCGTATTTCGTTGCCGACAATTGTGACTAATTGTATGTCATTTTTGTTTACAAAATAGGCTAGCATTCGAGGCGCTAATTATATACGATTTAATTTTGCTAATTAGTGGTTACGTTCCGCGCATACTACATGTCACCGTTGAACTGTGCAATTAATTATCTATATGTGATACCTAAACGAATAACTTATTAAACTACTAGATGAAAGTCTTGAAATAATTTTTGAATATTCGGGCACGTTATACATGCGTAAAAATTAACAAATATATATATATATATCGAATATAAAAAAACTACGCTGGAATGGGAATAGTTGGTGTTTTTTTCATTTCACTCTCACAACTAGCCTCACAGGGCTATCTAGTAGAGCGAAAAATAATCACGAATATAATTCACCTAGAGATCTTCTTCACATTTATGGAGTTAAGTCGAACACTTTCCTTCTTCACAGACGTCTAGTTTCTTCCGAATTGTCCATCAGCATAATTGCGAGAGAATTATCACGTCGTTCGAGTCTACGCAAGTATTAGCTTCATATAATATTACTTCCGTCTTGTACTGGATGTCCAAATCGCTATGTATACTATTTTATTTGTTTATTCGTCAATTAGGTTCTCGTTATCGTGTGGTAAAATATTGATCGTCTACCCACATTTGCAAACGAGCAGAAAGAGTATTAATCGCGTTCATATAATTCCGTTCAATCGAGCACTTATTAAAGCGACGTTTTCGAATGTCGAAATTTTTTTGAGGTTAATTCGATCGATTCGCTTCGTGAATTTTTAATAATATTCGAATAATCGACGAATTAATGATTAACCTTTGCATCGGTCAACGAACTGTTTTGTCTGCTTACGAAGGTTTAGCTTAAATTATAATTAAACGAAATTTATTAAAGTAGATATCGTTTAATTGTAATAATTAAAATCGTATCAATAAATATGTAAAAAGAAAATCTGCTTTATATAATCCGCCCTATGATTAGTCGATTATCGAAAAATTTTTATTACACATCACGTTTATTCACAGCAGTATATATATCTGAAAATACAGGTGGTGAAAATGTTGATATATATATACATATATATATATATATATATATATATATATATATATGTATTTTTTTATGTTAAATCTCCATAATGAAAGTTCTTCGATAAATTTCAATTCAGTATAAACCCGATTATCCTATTTAAATACACTTTCTGACTATTTTATAAGGCGACTAAAAAAAGAGGTGACGGTGCAGAGATTCTTTTCGGATAACTTGAGAATTAAATAATTTAAATTGCAAATGTAAGCGCTTATAATGAAATATCGATTAAAATGTCAATAACAAACTTATGCTCGTGATGATAGTTACTTAATTCTGAGTTTCAACTATAAGGCCGCTCTCCGTAATAACAATCCAATTGTCACATTGGAGTCGTTAGATTAAATCTCATTTTCATTTTTGAACTTTTTACCACTGTTGATTATGGTACTCTGCAAAAAAAAACATAAAAAAAAACAAAAAAAAACGAGAGATACCTAGGGACTAGATGAAGTTCGGAAGGATATATGAAAATATCGATGAATACGATAGTGCGTTAGATATAGAGCCAACCGGTGTTAAATTCCTTCAATGATCCTATGTGTTCCTGTCATAAATTTATTCCCACAAAAATAAAAGTATGATTTAAATCTAAATCTTAATAGTAGAAAAAGTGGCCTGGAGCCAGACGAATAGACTGAACAAGAAGTTAAGAAAGAAACCTAACACTTCTTCACGTCGAATATGCTTCAGTATTTTTGAAAACTGTACGCATTCAGAAGATACAAAACGATAGTGATATATTGATGATAATAATAAAAATAGTAATAATGGAATCAGATATTAATTGCCAATTTTCCATTTCATACAGTTGGTAAGCATTTAGGACGTCTATGATGCTATTTTATTTTTCCTTCAAGGTGCTCTCATACGGTTCGACTAACATGTCGTCTTTCAACTATTCAACATGCGTACATAGGCTGACGGACGGGAATTAACATAATTACATTTATTCTACCAATGTTAGGAATCTGACAGCTCTTGTATTTTACGTGTATACATGTATATATATGTGTACGTATGTACCTATATATATATATATATATATATATATATATATGTTTGTGTGTATGTGCGAAGATATTACCTAAATGGACGACGTTTAATTAAAAACAATGGCCAAAGGTAATAGAAGTTGCTATCCTGTATATATATTACACATTATATAATTTTGGAGGAGTTTTGTTCGCCCCAATGCACACATCTGAAATACATACATATATATATATATATATATATATATAGCTGTTTAATACTGGCGTGAAAATTTAAATTTGACATTACATAGACACACGATTTTGTGATATATGTTTATACATGCATTATATAATATATATATATATATATAACCTCATCTTACGAGTTAGTGTAGGACTGGAATGTTACGAATAACTGGAAATGAATACCTAAAGAAAATTAAAACCAGATTCCTTTGAACGTATTCTATGATATATAAACAAAGATAGACAATAGCCGAATTGATTATATATAAAATATGTGATGATGATGAATGTGATAATTATTATTATTCCATTATAGTGTTTGTAATATTGATTATTATTTCAATTTCTATAATAACCATCGAGAGTTTGTTCTTTCTTTTCATATACAAAAATAACAAGGCGTTCATTTTCACATTTTTCCAACTGATTAAGTTTTATAATTTTCCAAAACGGCTACTTCTGATAGATTCTATTTTTTCATGTATATATTTATTATTGCTATTATTACGACCACTTTATTGTTCAGCTTTTTTATTTTTTTCACACGAAATTTGTTAGCAACATATTCGTTCAATACGAATTGGACTTCTAAATACATCTACTTAATATTCGTTTTACTGGTATATTTCTAAAATCAATCATTCGGAAAATTTCCTCTATGACTTGCTGTCCTTGAGAGACTCCTTCAGAATGAAAAAATTATTATTGAAAAAAAAATAAAAATGAATATTATATTTTTTTTATTTATACATTGGCATTCCACCACACTTACACACACACACGCATACATATATATATATATATATTTATACTTACATATACAATGTATTTCTGCTGTATGTTGTGTAAGTATGCATGCGCATTAATATTTAAACACGCACTCACACATACAAATATATACGTATAATTCGGAATAAATTCATTTATTATTAAATTTGTTTAACCTTCGTCTACTTCATTGTATGTTTTTTTGTTCGAATAAGAAGCAAAACACGTTATTTTCAAATTATTATTCTACGCGAAATTAATCGTTACGTAAGCCATTCGTTATTTTTAACGTTAGTTATATTACGATATTTGACCATCGCATAAATGTGTATATATGCACGTTACGCTTTATATATATATATATATATATATATACATATACATATATATACATATATATATATATATATGTATATATATATATATATATATATACATATATATATATATATATGTATATGTTTTGAACAATATAGGATCGGATCTACGCTTACGAGATATAGTAATACAGCGCATAAGGTACTTCGGACACGTATAAGTCAGAACGGAATAGAAAAATTAATTCTTGAAGGGATGGTAAAAGGCAAAAGGATACGCGGAAGGACAGAAACCAGGTACACAGATAGGATAAAACAATTAACTGCGGCCTCATCGCTTCAGCAAGTTATAAAACTCGCGGAAAATAGGGACATATGGCGAACAAGTTTGAAAGCAATTGGAACTCATAATTTCACGATGCTCGGACCGAGTTAACGAATATGATAATGATATATATATATATATATATATATATATATATATATATATATATATATATATATATAAAGTGCAATATTTAAACCACGGAAATTTCACTCTACCAAAAAATTCTTCTACTGATGAAATAAAATTGTTTTTAAATTTATCTAACCATTATACAAGACGGCTTTCTTGTAATCGTTTAAGATAATCGTATTCCGACCGACCAGGGGGTTAATAAAAATATCGTCCAGCGAAAGCGTGGGACGCATTTAAGAAAATAAGAGACCACGTTCTTCGAAGGAATTCGATATTTCGATATCCGGTTTGTCTCCAAATTGTCTATCCGAAGCATCATTTTATCTTTCGAAGTATTAACTGAGGAATCTATATTGTAAACAGCGACAGGACGAGTACTGCGAAGTTGAGGTACAAATTGGACAATGAGAGTAGTGTGGAGGCATACAGTAAACGAAGATCGATCGTTTAGAAAAGGAATAGATTTTCAAGACTGGAACTCCGTAGGCGGTACTAATTGTTCCGCGCGTATAATTAATCATAATCTATATACAATTCATTCTGAACCTGATAGGTGTCACATAGGTGTATTAAAGGACATAAACACGAAGCTGTGTAACAATTAACTCGTATTCCTAATAAAAAAAAAAAAGTAAGAATGACTATTCATAGTTGGATATCTATAATCATTATACTACAAGAAACTTATTTATGGAATACGTACACACATACATATATATATATAATATACGAGAGAAAGTGAGGGAAATGGAAGGAATAGTGAAAGAGCATTTTTCACTTTTCTATTTTGACTATCCAATAATACAATGATAATTCCATATCGTAATCGAAGTGTCAAGTAATTTATCCCACTTTATATATATATATATATATATATATATATATATATATATATATAATGTACATATATATACATATTATTATTTATTTATTACCTACATATGAATAACTAATTCATCTATATATTAAAAAAAGAATCACTACTTTTTTATAAATAAAAGAGACAACAATAACGACGCATAAACTGGATACTAATAGTAAAAATCCCAGTTGTGACAGAACTTTTTATAAACGAGAATTAAAGTGAATTTCTAGATGAAACGAATATTCACTGGTTATTTGGGTATAGCTTAAAGAAATTTCTCATTATCGATGATGGTATATGTAATTACGCTAGTAATGAAGTAAAAGAAACATATTGTAAGCGCTTGTAGCAAGTATATTGTATACGCTCCTAGAAAATATATTGTATACTCTTGCAGTGAGTATATTCACTGGAGACATCGGTCTTTACATGTTTTAGCGCCTCCAAAACTTCCTATTTGATTTCAAAAACTTTTTACTTCATTTTCAGTTTATTTGGATTAAGGATAAGTCGGAACAGATTGCGTTACTTTAAGATTACTCGTTTCGGCTCGTCGGAATAATTTAGAATTAGACGTGTACATAATATAGTGACAAGTTACTCGAACTTTATTTTTTGTAATAAGTTTATTTTATATATATATATATATATATATATATATATATATATATATATATATATATATGAGTGTGTGTGTATATTTTTCACAGGATTTTTTGGTATCGCATTACGAAGACAAAAAAAAAAACATAAGCACAAAGCCGAAGGAAATTTTATTAAAAATTTCGAAAATACTTTTTTGGATTTCGTACCAATTATGAAATCAGTTAACATGCTCGAGAAATAAATGATTTATTTATGCGAAAATCGAGCGTAACACTATAAATTAATATTACAAACCGAGTAAACGAACGTAAAAGAAATTCGACAGTTCATCGATCTCCGGCAAACCCGAAGATTGATATCGAAGTAAGCGACATGTCTTAGGCAAGGCGTAATCTACTAAGTATTTGAGAAAAAAAAATTAATTCGAACGTAATTAAACTCGATCAAACGACGAAGAAATAATTTAATTAACGAAAACGATTCGTACAATTTCGATTTAACTAAGCGTCCCTACTTATCGATCAATCTTGAAGTTTTTTACCATCATAAAAATCCGTCACGCGGTACTGCTCCCTCGCCTGTCAGCAGAATTATTATCGTTGACGACGAAAGGTTAAAAATGGAACCGAATTCACGTCACTCAGTATTTGGTCAAACAGTATTGAAACAAAAACCGAAATCTAGGAAAAATTTCACGTATAATAGAACCTGGACGTACTAACCTGAACGTAATGGAAAACATTCATTACTTGCGGCCGATCACGAGTAAATCGACTTTAACGGAAACTGTATACTGACGATAGATGTCAGCGAAAGAGACAAGAACCGTCAAATGTACGCGTGTGGCTGCAATAGTTGACATGGACGATTTATGAAGCAAAACTATCAATTGCAATGTTGTGGAAGTGATAAAAGAGTGGAATTCAGATATATTTATATATATATAGATAGATATGAATATAGATTCTGTTCGATATTAAAATAAGAAGACAAACCCTTTCCGTCATACTTGCTAATTGTTGCGAAAGGTACTGAGATTAATAATTCACTCCTAGTGCTGTTATTACTACCACTGTAAGCTCTCTTCGTATACAACTGGATCAACTAGTGAAAATTCGAACGCAGCATTCAAAATTGTAGCAAAACGTTCTGAATTGTAAAAAAATAAAAATAATTTAACTAAAGGTGCCAGGGATTATTTCAACACATTCTAAATCTGTGTAACAACTACCTACTACTGATACTGTTGACACAACTATCAGTTAGTATATAGCATGAACTTTTATCTTACAAGCTTGTAACTATACCTTCGCGGTTCTCGAGCTAGTCGATTAAACGATGGTCAATTAGGTTTGGATACTCTCACGCTGAACTTAACATATTTTCCTAGAAAATGTATTCACTCCGGGCAAATAACATTGTTCTACGCGCGTCTTTATTCAACATCGTTTCTTATTGAGAAATCCACGCTTTAATGCTTCTGACTGGAAACTTTAACTACGTCAGTTGACAATTTGATAATTTCAATATATGTTTGTGGGTGTATATATACATGCATATACACAATGATTTTCGAATGTGTTGAAACGTAATAAAACAAACCCAGTATGTGACGTTAACGAAAGTATTGTTTTTTATTTTAAAGTCTCATCATGCGTTCTATATAACATCGTTAAAATATTCTATTAGTAAACATAATATGTTGACACTTATGTGTATTAAACTGTATTCGCCAATATTGAGCCCATTGAACAATTCGATTCAGGTGGTTCTGAACAGCAAAGTTTGTATATTTGACATCCGAATTCGACGCGAGGATGGCTATATCATCTACGAATGTGGCTAGAATCGTCTGATTACTTGTGGGTAAAACTTGTGGGTAGATCTGCTGTGTAGATGGAATACAGTAAAGGCCTAAGTAGACTACCTTGAGGAACTGATGCTAAGACTGCATGTTCCTTCGAATAAGAGTTGTTGATCCTAACCGTAAATGTTCTGTCAGTAAAGTATGACTGAAGTAACACGTAGAGATCACATGGAAGAATTTGTTCCAACTTAAGAAGTAGTGCAGGGTTTCAAACGTTATCAAACGCCTGGGCGACGTCCAAAAAAACCGCAGAACATACTTCTTTTTTTTTCTAGAGTTGAAGAGATAGCATCGACCAGTCGATGGCACTGTTGGATCGTGCTTAAGTTACAGAGGTTGTTCTGCAATTAAATATAATTACACCTATCCTAACCTAAACAAATTTAATTATAGTTGCGCCTTGTTTTAACTTATAAATTAATTATATAATTTTAACTAGTTTAAATTTATGTGTATACATATTGTTATTATAATATTGTAAAACAGTTTGTTCAGAATCCCATAAACTTAATTGGACGGGTTCTGAACAATCTGTTATTTTTATCGTATTTGTATTAGTATATTATCCTGATGGTACAGCTCATGCTATGGTGATGGTCAAAAGCTCGTTTAAACAGTATAAATACCTAGGTATTTTAAAGATGTGGCATGCTAGATACTCGAATCTGATAATAATTCAATTTCCTTGACCCGGCCAACAAGCGAGGCATTACCAAACACAGAAAACCTGCATTTGGTAGGGCAAAACCTAAGACCTATTTTAAAAATACAAGCGAGAAGTGGAGTGACGATAATCTTTCTGCCTTAAATACCAAGCACAGATCATCAGCATACAAGATTATCTCACACGTGGCTTTAATATAGAAACAAAATTTTTCAACACTGTAATGTACAGTGGGATACAATATGTTCCACAGAGCAGGTTTGCGGAACACCACACGTTGGTATCCTTGTACCAGACGATGATCCAAGCTTAAGTGTTGCAGAGCGATTATTAAAGTAATCTATAATAACATTAACTATATATGGATTAATAGAATTTTTATTAAGGACATCGACTATTGCAGACCAATAAAAATTGAAGACTGTCGTTCCACTAATCTAACTGTGGAAACTTGACAGGAGATAAACATTTACCAATCAACTCAACTAAATAATTATTGAATTGACTGATCAAAGAATCTAACCGTCCATTTGACTTACAATTATTTAGATTAGCAATATTACTATTAATATAATTTGAATTAAGACGAATTATAAATTGATTCAGTTCAATTTTATCAAATCGTCTGGGAGTGGGGTGACTAATATTAACTTTATAAATATAAAGCTGCGATGAAACGCCAAGTCCATCTCAACTAACTTAAAAGATACGAAATATGATGCACTGGCAGAGACCAACAAATAATCTATAATACTTTTATAATTAACAAAAGTAGGTTTACTACCATTTATGACCACAGGATCCCTAGAGGTAACCAACTCACTAAAGTCAACAGATTCCCTAGTTTCCCCATCACGACGCTCCATTACTGGTAACCTGATATTGAAGTCCCCAATGACAATGTGATAAAAGTTTGGAAGCCGCCCAAAGGTTTGATCAAGCATAGACAAAGCATAGGTTTTTGATCTATTAGGAGAGAAATAAATACAGGTTAACATATTTATTAATGCTAATCGAAATTAAATTGAATCTGCTATACAGCAATGAATGTGGAAGATCTGCCTTTAATTAGTTTTAATAGGAATTTCACCATTGTTTAAGTTGGGCTCTGCCAGTGCACATATATCAAAGTCCTTAACATAAAAATGTCTTAAAAATAATGCCTGATAGACATGTGAATTATCAACATTATGATAGGAGCATCTAATTTGTTCCATAGTCAACCTTGGCTCTTAAGTTTTCCAGAGTATTAAATAGACAGGGGCCGTTCTTACTAAATGTAGTATGGTCGACTGATTTAAACGTTTTTACAAGATTCTGTTTATCTGAAAGTTTATTATTAATTTCTTGCCAAGAGCAAAAAGACTTAGTCTTATAGTAAGTACAGTACGAGCATACACTGTTTTTAATGCAGATTTTATGGAAGGAAGCAATGGCTTGTGATTCGTGACAGTATTTGTCAGGGTGACCAAACCTGCCACACTTCTTGCATTGACATAGACTAACCGTGTCAAGAAAAGAGATTCCCAACTGATCTGCATTCTTCCACCAGTTGGAAGGAGTCAATATTGCATTGGGGTCATATAGATCCTTGACACTATACTATTTCTGAACTTTATGAATGCTGATGGGTTCAGATCCTGTAAGAACAGGTGTATCTTTACATCTTCCTCACTGACATTATTTGCATGAAAGAGCCAAATTGCCAGATTTATTAATTTTTCCTTCTTGACTGAATAATCAGGAATCCTAACCTTAATAATTTTAACCAATTTGGTATAGTCACTCTTTGACACAGTGTTAATGACACAAGTAATAGGAATCACATTTTTGAAAAAGTTACATCAATTTTTTCTTTGGCCAGTGAGACCTTAGTCTGTAATGCATCTTCAGATTTCAAAATAATTTTATTCTTAGGAACAGCATGTTTTTATTTTTCACCAGCGAGGACATCTCTAAAAGAGACCCCCAGCAGTGCGAGATTTAGGAGAGTGTAATATAGCAGTAACTGCTGCGTGCACTTCCTTTGATTTGTCCTTTAATATTTTCTCCAGGTTCTATACCAAAGTTTCCTCAGCAACACTATTGCTAATTTCAGAACTAGCACCAATTATACAGTCTTTTGTTGGCTCTTTTGTCAGTAAATTGACCTTTAATTTTAATTGAAAGTTCAGTTATCTTCTTAAACAGACAAACTAATATTGTTAAGTCGTCCATGTTAAGAAGTATTCAAAACAATAAATTTAAACAATACTAATAAATAACTAGGAACAAGCAGAGTTAGGTCCAGAACCACCAATCTATAAACTACTTTAAAAATTTGGAAAAAGTTTAAAATTCAGTAACTAAATGAATAATAGGTCAAATTTTAGAATGTAAGCACTAAAATGATGAATACTACATGCTTAACAATAATACATGAAAAAACAAAAAAAACAAAACAAAACAAAAAAGTTTAAAAATCAATATCTATGCAGGTAATTGTTCAAAATATGCGCGGGTCGCACCAAAATGCTTGAAAAGAGTAAGACGAAAGTACTTACTTCCGCCCTGGAAACCAAACACAAGAATGAACAACAGACAGCCGTGAACACTCGCTATAAAACTAAAGCATCTTTTGGCCTAAAGCCTAGAAAATAAACAAAAAATAAAATAAAATAGTGATTATATATAGACATAATGCCAAAGACCATACTTATGATATTATAAGAAATATTTACTATATATCTCTTATAAATGTTGACATCAAAGATTCCCAGCTATATCCACTGGAATGAAACCGTAGATTACATTACGAGAAGTTCCCTTGAAAATGGCACATTCTATTTTAATAAACCTATTAGAGACATTTTATTATATATCAAGTTTTCACATAAAGAATATTGGAACCGCACCTGGAGGTCTATTTAGTCAAATTATTCAGAAGTATTCAGTCTTCAACTCCAATTCTCCATGGTTCAATATTTTCAACAATATAGAAAACAGGACTTCATAGGCTTAACATGAATAATAACCATACATTCTATTCGCTCGAAAATTAGCACCTTCGTCATTCTATACCAATCTTTGCTATGAAAACCAAATAAAAAATGAAAACCACTTGTTTTTCAGTTTTGCGCTTATTGTATCAATCTAAACTTTTGTCATGTATTTTAAGTAAAGAAATGCTAATAACAAATATCAGATGCTTGTTCAGTACATAAAAACATAAACATGCACAATTACATATTAGTCTGTGTAAGCTACATTGTCTATTTCTTACAGTCCTGGGTAGAATCGCTAATGCCCAAAAATAAAAATAATAAACGAAAATACCACGTATAAATAAATGTATATATCTCGAAAAACTTATCTTTAATTCAGTTAATTCAGGAGGATACAGCGAATAAATTTACCACCGTTGCAAAAAGACAACAATGTCAAGGCTTAACAAAATCTGGAAGGGACATGAGTATACGTACAAAAGTTCGTCCAGTTTTCTGTACTCATTCGAATGTTGGAAGTTGAATAAAAGTGTCATAAAAAGCATAAACGCGTTTGAAATGTATTTCTGTGAAAGAATGTTGAGGATACCACGGATGATCATGAGATTCAATACCTGAATACTTTAAGCGTCGAACATAACGATACAGTTACAAAATTTAGTTTGGCAATTGTCCGATATATCAGTCATACCTTAAGAAATGATAAAATTAAGTTATACGAGGTAAAAATAAATGGCGACGGAAGATATTGGAGGGCCTCATCGAGACATAACGATCAAATTGAACAATTAATCACGATGCTGTAATGGATACCATGGGATAGAGATGAATGGTATAAAGCTGTCTTGTATACTGGTTTATAATATTCACAATACTGGGATCGAGTGATTGGAAATAAGTATATACATATATATTACATTATTATAAGAAATCTCAACGGGATACAAATTTTAGCCGACGTTAAGGTCATTTTCAGAGCGCTGTGCGATAATTATCGATGTGGTAACCGTAAATACCGAGTCCCGGACATTTCGGAAAAACCGCAGAAAGGTCTTATATTGGAAAGACATTTAGAATATAGCGCGAAAAGACACAATATTATGTACATATACATATACATTTACGGGTAATTTTCAATGCGGACCGGAGGTTTTGACGATAGGAATATGCGACCATTTTCGACATGTGATTGCACGTATGTGCGCGTGTCTTATATGCGCATGTGTGCACGGAGCTTTTATCGGATTTTACGAAATTTAAAGAGAGCTACTATCCGCAAAGTTTAGCGCAATTTTCAACGAATGGTTATAAAGAAGTACCAACTTTGACGCACGCGATTGTCGTAGTGCTCCTAGACGGTATTATAAAGCCTGTGGAAAATTTCTAGTTTCCACAGCGATGTACTTTTACGGAATTACAGTTTATCCCATTTCCCGATTTTCCTCACACACACACCGGCCTTCAACCGCCGCTAGTCTTTATGCGGTGTTTTCAGTTTTTGAGCCAAACCGTGAGCGAATAATAACCGCAGAAGTAGAATAAACAGCTGCCTACCTCTTATTCCGATCGGATTGTTTCCTATACTGTCGACTATTCTATTTCTTTAAGCTCCTCTTCAATCTGCCCGTTTTACCGTCTATCGAACTACCATTCAGTTATATAATTATTATTATCATCATCGTCGCCGTTGTTATTATTATTATTATTAATTATAAAATACCGTGTCCTACATATATCGGTCTATTATTCGTTTTTCCACCAACAAGCGGAATTTCGCATTTTACTGATTTAATTTTTTTTTATTTAATTTTTGGGCTTTCGTACGATCTGAAATAATAATATATTGCACCTTCTACCTTAATGCTTTGTAGCGAATAAGCTGGTTTTAAATTTAACCTTTCAATCAGTCGCGATAATCCCTATTCACTTTTTTGATTGCTCGACACTCTGCTCGAATTATTGAATGCTACCATTCTAACTATCGACTTTATTTCTACGATCGTTGACTTCTTTTAATTTTATGCATCCCTACAATTATATTTACTTTTTATGGTCACTCGCTACAATTTTCGTTACTCTATTTGTCGTTTTCTGCAATTGTGTTTCCGTTTCGACGATTATTATTTGTCATATAAAATATTTCATTCGCTTCTTTCATAATGATATATATATATATATATATCGCCATCATTATCAGCAGATAAACCGAAGTATTAATATTGATAAGGATAATTGTCAGTTTTTAATCTAGTTTCAAATTCGCTCGTTTCTGGGATATTTTAACTCCTCGTGGATATTAGTGCGGAATTCGTGTTGACCGCCTTTAATCAGTTTCTTCTGACCTCCAGCCAATTATGTTATTTTATTCATCTACGTCTAGTGTACGTGTGTTTATGTATACGTATATTATATATAATATATATATATGTATATATTCGGCGATGATATTTTTTGTCATAATCAATAGTAATTTTAAGAAATCTAAAAATTACAAAGAATTTAAATAGGAGACATTAAATTAGGATAAGCGAAATGAAATAAAATATAATTTATCTGTTGTAGTGATTTTACATTATAGCATTACAGAAAATGTCTATATGTATTTGCAATGTAAGTATACATAATTATCATCATCGCGTGTAGCTTCTTCTCTTGTCAGAAGGTGACGTACATCAACATTGTTTGATATTACCACCTTTTTCCGGCTGATTCGATTATTAATGTCATTTAACTCTTGCTGAAGCTGACCATCCTCATTATCATCATCTTTAGGTTTTTTTTTTTTTTGTCTTATCTTGTATCTAGTATAAGTATACTTTCTTCTTTTATTTCGTTATATTTTTTTTTCTCCTTCTCTCGGTGTCTTTGACCGTCTTTCTCATTCCGCTCAGTTATAATATTTATTTATTCGTTACATCGGCTGACCACCTCTATAATAGTTATTAATGTCCGTGCTTATAAATAATGATACGATATAAATAAAAATATATACCCGGGAGTAAATTATTAAAAATCGATAATTAAACTAATTTAAATTATTTATGCGAGTTAAATGTTTTCTTTTTATAAACTGTTTTTAAATTTTCAATTTTTTTTTTTTTTTTGTCTTCAATTCGTAAAAATACGTGACGGGGTAAGTTAATTTATAAACGTTATAATACAAGTAAGTTAAGAATAATGAACTGAACAGAGTCCATTCAATTAAGTATTAAGTTTGCGGTACTCTAGTCAATTCATTTTGTAATTAAAATTCGTATAAAGTTAATACTGTTAGGATAAATGTAGGTGAGTTTTTCGGTATGTTATTTCACATATTGTAAAAGTATTAAATGTCGAGAACTTTTTATTTACTAATTCGGTACCGTTGATGTCTGTAAATTCAGTTCTGTTATGGTTTCATCCTGTCCGGATATGCTTTATACGTTCTCCGTTGTATTGCATACATCTGTTCGAGTATGCTATTCTATACTTATATAAGTCCCCATGTCCTATTTAAATAAAACGGACCGTATAATTTCATCAAGAAGAATCTTCATCGCCATGTTAAAAATGAAGGAATTTGAAGCGGCGTTTATCTGTATATCACGTAGAAGTCCGACCAGAGAGCGCTTTGCGTTAATATGGTACGTTCGAAGGGCGCAGCATTTTCCCTGTTGGACGAAAGATTTATAGGTCTACATTTCCTAGAATGAAAATAACACAACGCTTCCCGATCTCAAAACGAAGCAAAGAATAAATCCGGAGCTGAAAATTCGAAAACGAAGCTTTATTCGTCCGACAGAATACAGTGTTCACGTATAAGGAGCATAAATATTCTACGACACGCGCGATATTGCTAGTAGTGCCAAAGTTGAGCACAACGATACTTCGAGCTCCATTTTTTCCATGAAAATTTCTACTCGTAATATTGTCGTCCTATATATTTATATCCGTTTTGTCAAAGTCATCCTGGCTGGAAAATATTCGAAACAAATCCAATTTTGTAAATAATACTCCCCAACGAGAATCCGAACAAAAGTTAAAAGGTTGCGAATACGTAGTAGAGCCCATTATATAAGAAGAGGGTTGATTTTGTGTATACATACGATCACATTGAAATGTTAAACGCATTAAGACTCATTTTCACTATTCTTATCATTTCCAAACTGCACTTTACACCGCGGAATGTTACAACTTTTTCAAAAAATTATTCGATATACAATTCCGCAGCAATTATACTTGTCACTTGTTTATCAATATTATATGTTTTTCGGCGTGACACACATATACACCTTTTTAAATACGTTCAAACGACATCTGAATTCAAAAATATTCAGTTATTTTAAATTAGAAAATGTAACCCAATCGAAGATATTCGGAGAAAAAATCAAGACGAAATCGTTGAAAATTAACTAAGATAATTATGAAAAACCTAATATACATAAGCAATTAGAACACACTAAATAAATGCGAGACTGACCGAAGTAAATACTGGTGCTTGATAAAGTTGTCGGAAACCCTAAATTAAACGCAATAAATATTGACGATAGTTTGGTTTGAAGGATAAGAGAAACTAATAGTTGAACACTATGAAAAGTAATTTACCAGCACTGTTAATAATTTGTTGTACAATTTTAAGGTATATTAAAAAGCACCATCATCATGTTAAATGTACGTAATCGCAATTGATTCTTCTCTGGATTTACGCGCGACGACGTAGGAACGCAATACAGTCGCTACAGTTTTTTTTTTTTTTTTTGCTATGATCTACGTTTAGTCTGTCTAGGCTATCAGTAGATGTCATCATAAGTATTTACAATTTAGTCACTTCTAGCCCCATCCATTGATGGTGCAGTTAACTACCGTTCATATCGTGCCATTAATTAGCGTACATCTAGTAGTTTCGTCCGTTGTAGCCGGCGAACCTCCTGCAGAATATTCAGTGGGATAATTGTTGTCCAGTTGGTATGTCTGTCCAACCTATCAAATCGGGTCGCTCGACAAAACAATATCGTTTATTTGCATTATCATACAGGTTTTCTTGAGAGTATCCGATGGAGTGGTTTCTCGTTTCCTTCTCCATTGCAGTGTATTTGCCGTTCACACTGTTTCCAGTGTCGCCAAATACTGTTCAATCTACTACTGTTTCGATCCACATGACCTACTGAAAGAGCTGCTACCCTCTTCCAGAGTAAATGTCTATTTGGTGGCGACATGACTCGCCATGTCACCGATGGTGTCTTTAGGTATTCTATGGTTTTACACAGATAAAGATCTACTATTTCTTATCTTCATACACCTTCTTTTATCGACCGCTCGTAGTTCGCGGCTACTTATTCGTTATTAATAGCTAACCAACATATCTATTGGTCGTTCCATTATCTACCACTTATAGACGTGCCCCGTTTCGGTTAGAGCTCCGGGTCCTTGAAAGTACAAGCACTAGGTGCCAGTACCCCCAAGGGGTATATATATATATATATATATATATATAGTGTGTGCATAATAATTATGAAAAAAAACCTATAATTGAAAATACAGGATTGCAATTAAAACCATAGTTAAAATTAAGATTGCAGTTCATTTAATACAAATTTCCTCGCAAGAATCATCGTCGTAATGTATAAAGTTGCAAATTAGTAAAACCAATTTTAAGGCGTATGCATAAAATGGCGTAGAATTTATTGCGTATTAATAAAATTATGTTCGCCATAGGATTAAAAATGTAGGATTGCGTTTAATAAAAATTTTCTCGCAAATTATGATCATACAACACTGTGTGTAACACGTAAAGTTGAATACTAACAACGCTTTTAAAGCGTGCATAACGTGTAATACGATTTGTTGCAAGAAAAAGGTCATTTTGGAATAGCTCTCAACAGGTACCATATTTGATGTTACGAGACAGCTCTACCCGTATTCAAAAATAAAACGAAGCCTATTGGTCGAATATGCATCACCACCATTTGTAACTAACGCTAAATTTACATCTGCCTTTTTATTTTTATTTTATTTTTTAATTTACATTCTTGTTTTTTTTTTTTGTTAATCCTGTCCAGTCTGTCTGCATTCCGTTGATTCATCACCGTGTTTATTATTCTCCATTTTGATCTCATTTTCGTATCCGCTGTATTCGTGAAAAGTTCTCATCCATCTTAAACATGCGTACTTCGTTATTGTATACATATATACACATTTTTAATTTACATACATAATGTACAGTCATATCCTGTTTTACAGAATAAACGCCTTCCCGATTTCCATTATGATCATCGTCACTAATATTATTAATTAATATTAGCATTATTACTGTTACAGTTTCGACGGTAATCCGGCGAACAGCTACGTGTGGAAAGCAAACGATATCATATTAACGAATGAGCATTTCGTAACATTAGTACCACCGCTAACGTAAGGATAAAGTAAAAGCAGAGTTGTTAATGTTAACAGTATGTTATTATTACGTCCTACGAGTGTTTTATAATATACTTTTTTTTTTTTAATGTGTATATATATATATATATGTGTGTGTGTTTCACGAATATAAAATTTACTTAAAAAATGAAACACGTGTTGTTTTAATGATATACGTTGAGAATTTCAGTTATTTACATGACATATTTTTTCCTTATTACAAGTATAAACACATACATACGCACACATTATCATCATCATTAATATTTAAGAACATGCTCTTGCCTTGTAGCTAGCCAATCCTGTTCTTCCATTCCTTCCGGTTGTCTATCTTCTTCATCCTTTTACACGTCATTTACATTCCTTTTTTTAATCGATCCGCTCATGTTATCCTAGGCTTTCCCATTTTTTTCTTCTTTCCAATTTTTTCTTTACGCCGCAGTATGTGTCCAAGAGAAGCCTTTCTCAAAGCCTTTGAATTCTTTTTCTTCTGCGTCCATATCTTCAAACCCCACATTTCCAAAATTATCTCTTTCTGCTTCCCCCCCCAAGACGTTGTTAATTATAGTTCAATATTATTTTCATTTTGTTTCTCATTTAAGTATGAAGTTTGTATAATTCTGCGTTTGCTTTTCTAGCTGCTTTTTAGACAACTTTGGAGACGTGTTTATAATTATTGAATTTTATTCGAATATTTTAATTGCTCAAACACTGAGTTAAATGATGATCATCTTTCGATATATATATATATATATATATGTATGTGTACTCTTTTTAGAAGATGAGAAACTTGGACAGTAGATCTCCAAGTCACTCTGTTCTAAGTCGGTTGTAACAGATTCGTCCCGCTCATTAACCTTAATTGTTTCGATCTTCTTTTGTAATTTTACATTGATCATTATAAAGATTATCTGACGTTCGAGCGAATTTTTGTCAAGTGCTACAAGATCAAAAGTCGAAGAAGTCTTTTTCTTATTTCTTCTATTAGGCAGTATTTTTCGTTTCTTAAGGCTTATTAAGGCTATTTGTTTTGCAATCCGTTCCGGATATTGTTAACATTCTTCTATATGACCGTGTATTCGAAGTTTTTATTCTGCAACAATTTACTATATTCGTGCTCAACTTTTTTCCGGTTCAGGTTGCAATCGAAAAAACTAAGCCTATAAATTCAACTACGTACTGTTCGAAAAACTTACATCATTCTGGGTTCATGATAACGTGTTAACCGTACTTCGCCTTACGGCTTATCTGCTTTTTGTGTCTAACAAGCGACTTCCATAGTTGGCTGAACTATTAACTACTTCAAAATTTGAACATTTCTTTAAATTTTTCACATTTACCTATATCGGTCAATTAGCACGCTTTTTTTTATACTCAGCCTCATAATCAACGCAATTAGTTTATTATCTGTAAACAACGATCGTTTCCAATCTTACTGCCTACTATAAAGAGTACCATCCGCGTATTGTAAATTGTTAATTACGATACATTCTACCGAGACGAGATTCCATTTTCCCAATCGATCTACATCTGTCTTGCTAAAGTGGATGAATTAATCCCCTATACAAAATGACTCTCTGTATTTCAATCCAAAAGTATTTGACTGTAATCTTTTGAGCTTGTGATATATAGAATCACACACTTTTATTGTATGCTTTCTATACGGGGAATAAAAGTAAGTTTATTCTTAAGAATCGGACATAGATATTTCAGATTATTAGTATGAGAAATAGGCTGACCAGAAATTAAAGTTCTTGATGTACTGTACAATTTTCTGATCACCAAATACAGTATAATTGCATTTAGGAGCAGAGCACAATAAACCTAGATCATTGATTGTGTTTTCTAGTAATTTACAAACAACTTCAATAAGTTAAAAGTTATAATATTTCTCAACATTAATAATTAAACACAGATCATCAGCATAAGAGACCAGCTCAAACACCTTGCAAGTAAAGGACAGGAGCTTCTCCATATGATGATGAACTCTGGAGTACAGTATATTCAAAAGTGTGGTCTGGTCTCCAAGGATAGAATCTTGAGGTGCCCCACACTCCAGCCTATTCCAACAGAGTTACTAACTGGCAAGGAAGCATATCTATTTGAAAAATAATTTATAATAATGTTAATAATATAGAGATTACAATTATACGAATTTAAAATACCGGTAATTGACGACCATCTGCAGCTGTCAAAAGCTCCTTTGATATAAAAAGAAATGACAACTACAGACAAGCAATGCTCCAAGGAATGCCTTACACCAGAAACCAGCTTGTAGAGAGCATTCTCAGTAGAGAGATCTATCCGAAAACTACACTGGTTTTGATAAAAAAAACACCATTGCTGTCAGCTTCCTTCGTCAGGTATTCATTAATAACCTTTTCGTAAACTTTACCTATCGAATTTAACTGAGAAATGGGTCGATATCCATTTACTGGGATATTTGCCAACTTTAGGTAAAAACTTAACATTAGCTAGTTTCCAACAACACGGAAAAAGTTGAAAACAGAGGTGTTTATTAAATAGAGTACAAAAAAAAAACTGGGAATTTAGATTCTATAAATTATTTAACAAACGCATTAATAATATTATCATTACGAGCAGTTTTTGTATCGACTAAAGTTTTAATAATGGTTTTCACATCATTATATTTGACTGAAGGAGTGACTGACCCAAGAGTTGAAATGGTAACAAGGTTGTCATCTTGGATATAGGGGAAGAAATGTTTAAGGAAAGCACTACATTTGTCCGCATCATTAGAAAAAGTTACATTACAAGATAGGTTATCAGGAACAGGAAATTGTTGATTTTGATTGAAAATAAATTTATAGGGGCGACCCCATGCGGTGAAAACTTACGCCAAGAATCCAATTCAGATTTATAATTAATTTTTTGTAAACTGAAGTTAATGTTTTAAGAATAGAATCTAGAACAAATAAAATGTTTACACTTGTTTTTCTTTTTTTCTAGCAAAATTAATAGAATCCTTCAAAATTTTGAGGATTCCACCACACAACTCTTGGGACACATACCTCAGTTTGTGATAATGTTACAATATTGGAAACGTAGATATTGAATTTAAAAATAGCCATTATTTAACTCTCTATCCGAGGAATCACTAATCTTCAATATACAAGTTAGCGCTCTCCTATTAATTATCCGCTCTCTAGTACCTGGCATAAAACCCGTTTGCTCCTGCGATATGCCTTTTAGCAGATGTGGTTTTAGCCTATCATTAACTATTGTTAACACCGTTTGTACTAGATACCGATGCTATTAGCCGCTAATTGCTACACTCATCTATATATTTTTTTTTAAATTATATAACTCCAATCCTCGCGTTATCTACCACATGTAGAGTTATATCTGCGAACGAATTAAAAATGTTTATGGCGACATGGTCTGAAAATTCTGTGGTTTTTCCAGTTTTAATTTTCTTTCGTGCCGTTTTCAACTTCCTCTCTTATATATACAAAGAGGTTATAGTCATTTCGGAATTTCTATCATTATTTTCGAACATTGTACGAAAGCGAGATTATTATTTAGAAGTTCTAATTACGTATGCAGACCGTAATTGTATCAAGTCGGCGGTACGTGTATATGTGTGTGCGCGTAGTCTGTCTGATTAGTATATACTAATGATCTCTATAATAAACGTTGTAATACTGACTTAATAAACAAGGAGACGTTAATCAGGAAACCCAAATGATAATCTATTATTCCTACCTGTTCGCCATACGAAAAATATACGAAAGATGGTTTAATTAAAGTCGAAGATAACCATTACGAAATAATAATAATTATTAATAATAATAACGAAGATAATAATAAAGTACAGCTTAACCTGAGGTGTATGGAATAGCGCTGTGTGAGTTCCGCACTTCCAATGGAACTTAACGATCTGAAGGCATTATTATTACGTTAGCTTATTATCGCATTGTCATTATCGATGTCAACGTTAGGATTGTTATTATTATTGCTTTAATCTCTATTATTAATGTATACTCAGGTAATTCTAGAGACCGACCACACTGTTCACGGTTTACTGTACATCCTTGAATTAACTATTCTTCCGGAACTACTGCATTTGCGTATTTTGTCCGCACCAGCGATAACTTGTATCACGAGTTATATTTTACGAGTAGTCCCTCAGCTGTCCCGATCGTATAATATGCGAAACAATTCATTCGTGTAGTATTATTACAATATATTATAAATCGACTGGTTTTCTGAAATGATTGTATATACACTTTTATATATCGGTACATATTTAACGACAATTATCTTGATTATAATCGAATCGTAAATAATTCATCTCGACGTCATTAATAATAACACAGAGAATAATAATAATGACGTCGATAATTTTTTATAATAATAAAATTAGGATTATAATCGAAATTAAACTAGCGCGGAATGTAGTGATTTTTAAAAATAAATTAACAACGAAAAATTAATTAAAATCAATTATAAAAAGACGTAAAAGCTTTTCGGCTGATTCAAGGCATTACGCGACCAAGCGAACATTAAAAATATATATATATATATAAGATAGATATGTGAGACAGTTCGCAATATGATTTAAAGAACATTTAAATTCATATGTACCGGACGAAAAATCATTTTTTTTTTTAAGAATTAAAACGCGAAATCGATAATATTAGCCGAAGTTATAAAATTTTAATATGAAAATAATAAAAAAAAAAAAATCTACTAGAGAAATAATAATAATAAACGAAAACATTAATAAACGAAAGATATAAAAATATTTTAATTTAAATTCGACGATTTAATTTTAAAAAGTAGATAATAAATTTATTTATTTGTTCTATTTATTACATATATATTTTTTTTCTTTTTTTTTTCTTTTCTTTTTTTTTGTCGCCAATGAGACATTTATTATTATTATTATTATTTTTTTTTTATATATATTTACAAGAATTTGTGTATATAAAGGGGCAAAGGACTATTAAAAAAAAAAAAAAAACAGAAAAAATAATACTTAAGATAAATTATATACTTAATCAACATTTCTAAATTCATATTTCAAGTCCTTTGCGAGTGTACTTATATTTAACTGCAACAGCCAGGATGACAAAACATAGTCCCAGCTATTACCGTGAAATATGTCATATGTACAATAAGAAAAAAATAGCAAAATTAAACTTAATTGCCACATTATCTATTAGGTTCACTTTAGTTAAATTATATCGCAAAAAGTAGCTGCTTACATATAGCGTAAGTAGGTATAAATTAAGATACGAGATTTAAATATTAAGAACACTATATTTATTACATATATATAGTAGACAGAAAGTTTTTATTTTCCCGCCTATTTAGTTGTAATCGCTTATGTACAAATATTTGGTATATCGCTGATCTGTTGATAGTGTCGTTCATCACGTTCACCATCAAATTAACTTATATCAAAATCTATTTTTTCACTTTACTATTTTTTCTAATAATTAAGTATTTTCTTACAGTCTTTTTTAATTTTTGTATTCACGATAAATCGTTTATAAATTTTTATATTTTTTATATATATTTTTCTTTACCTTTACTGGTTAATGGCTTAATAGCCGGAAAGAGCTTTGCGGTTCCTTTTTTTTTATATAAAAACACTTAGTGGTTGTAACTACACTTTTTTAGATTAGTTGAACCTTCTATTAGCGCGTTTTATACGGGGAGTTTAAAACGAGCAGAACGAACGAGCGAAAGGCATATAAGCACATAGACAGCTCTATTCTTACAGTGCAGTTGGGCTCCTCCGCTCATTCCCCCATGCTCTACTGATATACGTGTATATTCAATTTACGTACATACAAACAAGTACAGAAAATATGAAATAATAATTTTTGCGCGTACGTACCTTCTCTCTTGCACACGCGCGCACGGCTATCCTTTATTAAGGCTATTGTATTCTTAACAAAAATCTTAAATGGCATTCTTATGACTCATTTCCCTTCAGCATGGAAAACTGCTAAAATTATCATCGTACCCAAACCGGGAAAAAATATTTCCGATGTAAATAATATCCGACCCATTAGCTTACTAAGTACTCTTAGCAAAGTTCTCGGAAAAGTAATTTTAATTAGACTACAGGATTTTGCAACTAAAAATAATATTCTTATAGACGGGCAGTTTGGTTTTAGGCCTGGTCATTCAACTGTACAC
Source organism: Coronaproctus castanopsis (assembly GCA_032883995.1). Classification (NCBI taxonomy): domain Eukaryota; kingdom Metazoa; phylum Arthropoda; class Insecta; order Hemiptera; family Monophlebidae; genus Coronaproctus; species Coronaproctus castanopsis. The sequence goes on along the minus strand of CM065052.1, from coordinate 108,021,632 downwards.
CAAGTTGCTAGAATTGCTGACTATATCACTGATAACTTTAATTTAAACAAATATACAGGACTATTATTATTTGATTTGGAAAAAGCTTTTGATTCGGCGTGGCACAATGGAATTATTTATAAATTATTACAATACAATTATCCGTTGATTTTGATAAAATTAATTAAGTCATATTTAAGTAATCGAAAATTTTACGTAACTCACCCTCACTCATAATTCCTCTATTAGAATGTACACCTCTGGGGTTCCACAAGGTAGCGTTTTAGGGCCCTACCTCTTTTTAATTCTAATCAATGACCTACCTAAATTATCATTAGTTAATACTGCACTTTACGCGGATGATCTAGCGCACTTTATTGTTCTTCTTATAGAGTCCATTAGTAATCATCTACAAAAAACTGCGTCTTCAATTTTTAAGTATTATAAACGCTGGAGACTAAAAGTTAACACTGATAAGAAGCCATAATATTTACCAAGAGACATATGGCTCACTACCTGCCGAAATTATTATCAATGGTAATTCCTTGGAAGGAAGAAGTTATTAGGAGTCATTATGGATCGCCGTTTAACGTTTAATAACCATATTAATAACATAATTGACAAAACTCATAAAGCTATTCGTACGCTTTCTCCCATACCGTCGGTCACACCTTACTACCCTAAACAAAAAACTGATATATACATCCATTATTCGTCCAGCGATTAACTTATGCCTGTCCTGTTTGGTTTTCAGTTTCAAATAGTACTATCAAAAAATTACAGTTGGTTCAAAATATCTGCTGCAGAATTTCCTTAAACGCCACTAGATACCACAGAATTAAAGACATTATAGATTGCACCTCCCTTACATTTCGAATTATATCTGTAATATTTCCGCAAAATTTTACGAAAACTGTCAGGCGCATACTAACAAACTGATCACAGTGGTGGGAGACTATGGCGCTGCTCCGCATGCGCTATACTCGTTATAAACATCGTCGTATTAAAGATAGATTACTCTTAAGATAATTTTAATTTATAATCAAATACATGTAAAATCAAATGATAAATATATTATATTATTTCGTTCAAAACCACGCTAATTTGACTCTACATAATCATCTCAAGATTCCGTACGTCAGCGACACACATCGTCGTGCAGTATAACAGATTATTCGATCAGTTCGAAATCACTAGTAATCCTGATGTTTGCAGAAGGCATTCAGACAGTCTTCCAGTCCTCGTCTGCGAAGGAAGTGGTGTCGAGATGCAATACCGATCAGTTAATAAATCTGGTTATTTTCCACCTTATACAAAAGATAACGTGTTTTCTCTTTCTAATTATTGTATTTGATCATTCCTATTCAGATTTGGTCATCTTCAACGTTCGGTACTGCCTTTACATGAAAAAATTATATAATTACGTATTTCCGACGTCTTTTTGAATTAGGTAAATGGTATTTGGTTGGATTGTAGTTTATGCAAGACAAAAATCGTTATTTCTATTATAGAACTATTTAAATAAATAGGTAAATTTACTCACCGATATACGCGGACAATTTTCTCTGTTTAAAAAAAAAAATTAAAAATTTGAAATTTTAGTCGTTTCCATGTTTACAAACATGAAATAGAGAGAAAATTTAGTAGGTAGTGTAGCGGTCAACTTTCGAGACTTTCCCGGTTATATCTATAGCGTCGATTAATTAATATTTTTTCATTTTATTTTTAACGTAGTTTAAATATTATTTAAAATTGTTTTATTAAAGTAAAAACGAAAATGATTAATTTTAGAATTGTTCATTCGTCGCGGCGTAATTGTAATGATTTTTTGTTTGTTTTTTTTTATTTCATTTAAACTTCAATAATCTTCAGTACCGAAATAATACGATGTTCGTTGTTTCGTTTAATCGTTATTGATGGTTTATCATTAATTTTATTTATATACGATTTTTGTAATTTACATGTTCCGTCTTATATATTGTTTAATTTCTTTTTGTATTTTTTTTTTTTTTTTTTAATTTTTTATGAACACGGAGTCTATTATTCCGCTATTATAGATGCGAAGATAATTTACTGCGAATGAGGAAATTTATAAGAGTATTTTCATTTTTAAATAAAAGGATTTCATTAAGTGTGATAGGAAAGTGTAATGAAGAGCGAATAGAGTTATACAGAGAACAGTGGAATAAGATGTGATCTATAGTGGTTTGAGCATTACAAAGTCTGTGGAAGATGGTGGCGCATTTCAAGAATTCTCACACACACTTACCACCACTCACGCATAATAGTAACACTGCAAATTCGGACAAAGATAAAAGTAATCTGCTAGCTAACATTTATTATGACATCCATAATTAAAATTGCCATATGACATCGAACTACCACCAAAATAAAATCACATCTATCGTCAAAAAGTACTTTAAGTTACCTTATAGAGTATTAGCTGAAGATCTAACTACCGTGAAGGAAGTGCATCATGTTATAAAAAACCTTAAAAGTAAAAAAATCAATGGGTTTAGATAATATCTCCATAATATTGATTAAGAATTTACCGCTTAAAGGTTTTGTTAAACTAACTATTATAATGAATTCACTGTTGTCACACTTTCCCAACTGCTGGAAAATAGCGAAAATAATACCTACACCTAAGATTGGAAAGAACATATCGGATCCAAAAAATGTACGTCCTGTATCGTTACTCAGTAACCTAGGTAAAATTGCTGAAAAATTATATTGTGTAGAATTAAAAAGTTTACAGATGGTAATAAGGTGATAGTAGAACAACAACTCGGGTTCAGAAAAAATTTATCAACTGTCACGCAACTAGCGCGAATTACTGACTTCATCACTGACGGTTTTAATCAAAATAAGTACACAGATTTGCTACTTCTTGATATAGAAAAAGCATTTGATACTACATGGCATCTTGGTTTAATTTACAAAATTATTCAAATTAAATTTCCCGCGTATCTAATCCACCTTATTAGAAATTATTTGAGTGACAGACTTTCTGTTGTAAAAGTGAATAATGTAAATTCCGATGTAAGGTCTGTTCTAGCTGGAGTACCTCAGGGAAGTATGACCCTTCTTGTTTCTCCTTTTTATCAATGACATAAAATCACGAATTTAGAGATGGCTCTATATGCAGATGATACAGCAATTTATTGCTCTTCGTTTCGAACTGATACAATAACGGTTAAGTGATGGTTTCGCTAAGCTAAATAAATATTTTAGTAAATGGAAAATTAACATAAATGCTGATAAAACTCAAGTGATTCTGTTTAGACGGCCGCCTTCACAGGATCCTGTAATTGTAAATAACACTAGATTAGATTGGAAAACGCGTGTTAAATATTTAGGAGTAATCCTAGATAACGGTCTCACATTCACCAAACATGTTGAGTACATATCTAACAAAATACATAAAGCTCTTTTTAGTCTATACCCAATCTTTAATAGACGATGCTAAATTAGTCCTGTTAATAAACTAATTATCTATAAAACTATATTAAGGCCAATTATATGCATGCCCAATATGGTCGTATACAAGCCGTTCAAATGTGTCCAGATTACAACGTCTTCAGAATAATTGTTGCAGGATAATTCTTAAACTTCCTATCTATGCAAGAACAGATCGCATGCATCGTATATTAGACTTGCCGGTTGTGGGTGATATCATTAGAAAGCACACAAAAAAATTTTTTGACGATTGTAGACGCAGCCAATACTCAATAATAAACAATATAGGGGACTATACGCGTACTAGTCTTCAGTTAAAATATAACAAATATAACAAATATAAACATAAATGAATAAAACACACGCTATTATAATGTATCACCTGCTTTTTAATCGTACGTAATTTATATATTTAATTTTATGAACTTTATTAATGTAATATATATAAATTGCTGAGCAGTCATATTATTTTGTTTATATTTATTATTAGTGTCTTAAAATTCTTCATAGAGTTGTCCTGAAATTGCATACACAGGTTTTGGTTTTCCCCCTGTAATCTAGTTCATTATTACTGTATTTATTATTTCTTTTTGTTTTCATTTTGTATACGTAGTAAGAATTTGTTCGATATACGTAATAATATTGTTTTGACATTGATTTGGTAATTTATATTGTGTGCTAAATACACTTTTTATTTATTTATTTATTCATTTACAGGTTGAACAAGTAGGAGGATCGGTTATGGATAGGATATGAGTCGAACGAGTGGTGCGGACATGGAACAACATCGCTTCATTCTGCGCGATGAACACTGAACAGGCGCCAGATATCACTTTGTTGAGGTAAACAGAAAAATTTGACCGTTGCTTAACACGGTCACTTTGTGTACGATTTATGTCGTTTTTCTTTCCTCCGTTGTTCGCGTAACGTATCATCTAGTGCTCGCGCATTTAAATTACGTTGTTCTATTCGATGTAATAATTACTTCGAAATCGATTGCTAGTTACGATTATATTCCTCTTGCCTAACTAAATAATATAAAAATCATATACAGGCATTTGAGTACGGAACTAACGAATTACGATCTCGCAAAATTTTATACATAATATAACGAACTTTTCCGTGCGAATATACAACGATTTATTCAACTATCGTTCGCTGATATTATTAATTCCATCGTTATTTACTTAATAAAATCCAAATTTAAATGTTTAAATAGAAAAAAAAAAAAAGGCGAATACATTAATAGTCGAACAGGAGAAGCAGCGAGACCAACCCGTTCTCGATACGTTAATGAGCCACATTTTACGTCGAGGAGGCTAAGAAGTTGTATACTGTACGCACATGTAGGATTCATATTTATTTTCCCGGAAACGAAACTTGAGATTAATTATCGAAATAATTCGAATCGTTTCATCCGAGTTCAAACTACGCGAATGATTCGGAATATTAAATTTCGCCTCGTCACGCACTGCGAAGGAAGAATGTTTATGACGACCACTCGATCGAAAGTTTTAAAACTTCGACAACTATCAAGATGTTTAGTTCCGAAACATTAAGCGGAAATCGAGCGAAAATCGAGAATTAAGGACGAAAATGATATGGACACGCTGTTAGGTTTTGTGTGTCTATCTTACGCTAGAATAGGCAATTAAACTACAATCAGCATAATGAACTACTAAATTGGCGGCACAGACAGACTCAAAATATCCAAGTTTAACGCGTCCAACTCCTTTCGTTTAAACGTATTATATATTTAAATATATATATATATATATATATATATATATATATATATATATCAGTTAAATAGAAGGGTTAATCGTTTTCGCGTCACTACCAGCTTTTTCAATGGCCGAAAGTTCAAAACTTTAACATCTTCCTATAACGACTCGGTTACGTTTAAAAGCTGAGCTTTAGCTTTAGCTTTAGCTTTAGCTTAACAAAATCCACCAACTCTTGATTGAATAACCGAGATACTGCAGCGAACGATGAACCCGTTATTTCCTAACTCGAGTTTCTACTATCTGTACTAAAAACGTCAAAATGCTTTAAACTGATAATAGGGAGAAAATCTAGTTGGAAAAGATAAGCTTCCAGCCGTACAAAGCCAAAACAACAACGAATTATTGGCGATCAACTTTAAACGTCATTTTTATATTATTTATTTACGTACAACGTCTCTACTGACATCATAATTAAGCTAAATCTTAAATATTGGAAATTTTACGAAACGATTCGGAAATTCGAAATTTTCAACCCCAATAATACCTTGAAATATCAAGACATAATCGTACAACACGACTTATCTAATTTAATGACGTTATAACTAACAATAAATTATTGTACAGGTTCACGTCCTCTAAGTCGAATTTGATGTAAAATCGTCTACTTTTAAAAGTCATCGCAGAAATACGTCGTTGAAGTAAAAAAATAAAAACCGTTTTGCGCCCCGAAAACTAACTAATCAGTTTTAAATGTTTTTCTATTAAACGGGCGTTCGTTTAATTTAGAAATTGCTCTTGATGCACGGTTACATCCGTAATTTAGTTCCGCGCCTGATTTTTTGCTTTAGACGAAATATAATTTACGCATTGTTTTCTTAAATACTTTAGGATCTTTGCTGCCTTCTGTTATTTCTTTAACTACCTTTATATTAATTAATAATAAACCAAACAAAATATAACACAATCACTAAAAGTTTTTTAACGACAGTTACGTCATTTTCAAGCATGCATCAAAATTATATATTATGTTGTAGTATATCTTTTTTCACCTATTTTCGTATCAGTTTATTCAGTTCGATACAACTTTATTTCTATGTGTATCTACTTTCATTTACTATCTTTTCCGTTACATATCTTATGACGTTGCTCATTTTCCCACTTTTCCCTGTTTTTTATGCTTCTTTAACAGCATTAGTAATCAGTTCATTTTGCTCATTTGTTCCTAATGTTGTAACATCTCCTGTTTTTCGAATCTGCAGTTTTAGTTTCTCCACATATCCATCTTTGTTTCTTCTTAATTTAATTATCAACTATGTTTGCTTTATTTTTTTTATAGTGCAATTTATTCCTGTTAATAAGCACCATGCTTATTACCAATCTATCATGGCTTCCAGTGTTAATGATTTTTGTCACTGATACAGTTTGCACTATTTTGCTCTTATTGGCAATGATAAAGTCAATTTCGTTTTTATAATTGAGACTGCTCCTAGTCTACTTTTCAGATTTTTCTTAAAGAAACTATTTATTACGTTTAGTCCGCCATTATAATAGTATTTCTCCTTTTCCGTTTCTTTCCTTAGAATTATAGTCACCAACTACTGTGTCGTGTTGATTCTTTTTTGTACCCTATTTTCGCGTTAAAGTTTTTATTGTATTGTTGCATAGCTTCAAGTCGATTATCATAAAATTCATTAAGTTCTTCTACTTCACTATTAACTGTCGGAGCGTATACTTGAATGGCTCCAAGAACGGTTTTATCTGATGTTTGAAATATTATACGCTATTCTATCTGAAATTACCACCCATCGAGTTACTCTTTGACACATCCTTATATTCACCGCGAATTCAATACCATTTCGGCATGTCTTAGGTAATTCACAGTAGTAGAGTAAATTTCCTGATTTTAATTTCGAAGCTTCATTTTACATTTTTTTTCATCTTACTTAACCCTATTAAAACCTATTTTATTTCTTTTAGTTCTCTATCCATTTCTTCTAATATGACCTCTATATTATGGGTAGCGACGCTGAATTTTAACTTTCCGCTTCCCGTAGGTATTGTATTTTTTTTTGATACCTCCTGGAATATCTTTCATTCGGTTGTATGTTTATTGCATTCAATAATATTTTCGTTACAATCCAGTTGCGCACTCCATATTTATATATTTAGCAGTTTTTTTTTAATGGGGATGCCTTTACAGTCTACCCAACGTGATACTGTAATTCCTAACTCATATTTTTATAAACTCGGACAGCTTCTCTAGAAATATCTCAATGTCCGGAAACAGATGTAAATTATCAAGGTGAAGAAGGGACAATACGTTATAAGGAGGGCCATTGCTTAATCGGTTGCCCATTATAGACTTGGTAATTACGGCCTTTCATTTTTCATATAGTCATATCAGAGGAAAATTTGGCTAGGAAAATAGGGAGATACATTTTATGCATACCGATTTGATTAGTGTTATGTGACAGTTTTTATTATTAGTCTTTCATTCATTTTCGTTATTTTAATTGTACCTTCTGTTGATTTCATTAGCTTATACATTTATATTTGAATATACCGGAGAGTAGTGATTTTATTTATCAATTAATAATAAACCGAACAAAATATAACACAAACTAAAAGTTTTTTTAATCGCGAAGCTTTTCGACAGTTACGTCATTTTCAAGCACAAAAAAAAAAAAAAAGATGTAATAATTTTGGTGCGTGCTTGAAAATGACGTAACTGTCGAAAAGCTTCGCGATTAAAAAAACTTTTAGTGATTGTGTTATATTTTGTTCGGTTTATTATTAAATTATACATTTATATCTACAATCTATTCCGTTTTCAAATGTTGATACAGTTGGGAAGTTAATATTATTGTAAGAGCAGGAGTGCTAAACTGAATACCGTTGCATCCTGATTTTTCGTTAGGGTTTATCCCCTTAGCCAAAATGAACCGATTTTTAGGCGCCGCTGAAATTCATTAGTTCGACTAAGACGCATTGTCAGTTTGCGGTCGTTACGCAGTGAAAAGCTCAACGATATACCTCGATCCGTTTTCTTATCGGCAAGTTCTGTGAGCCGTGGTTTAGCTTTTCTAATCAGCGTTAAGTCCACCGAAAAACAAAATTACCACCCTGCGGACGACATGGACGTACAGAGCTCACGTGATTGTTGATTCGTTTCTTCCTTAATTGAGAAGGTGACTCTAATTACAATTATATTTATAAACATAAAGGACTAACGAATGCATTTATGTCGTTCGAATTCTCGATTTTAAATTTGCGCCAGTCTTTTCAACCCAACTACAAAAATAAAAGGAAACACTAAAGAACGAATAATATTCGCCGTTATTATTAAATCGACGGATTATTATCGTTGTTGTTGTTTTAAAGTATATATATTTATTATTTTTTTTTTTTTTTTTTAAAAAAAAGGAAAATTCGCAAAAACTATAAGAATAATTTTTTAAAAAAATCTTAATTAATTTGGCGACTTTTTTCCTTTTCTATCATTCCACCCTTCGTTTCAATAAAATTGGATGTTTCAATATTTCGTCGACTATCGTAACGTTTCCATTATCATGTTTGCTTAAATCGGGCCGTTTTTAAATTATTCAATTTAGTGTCCGAATCAAAATCACTCAAATGACGTCATAACGTCCAAGCTAAAATTATTATTATTTATATTTATAATATTATAACTACCTTTATTTTTCGAGTAATTCCGCGTTTATGGTTTTAGTATTTTAAATACGAAGAATTTTTGTTATTTATCTGCGAAAATGCGCATCTCTTAATGCGTTAGAAGAATCCTTACACCGTTCCGAAGTTCATAAATATGAACTATATAAAACTTTCAACCGGATTACACGCATGTCGCTGAAAGAATAGAGTTAACATAAGCAAACCAGAATAATATCGCGCCGGCTGCTACATACGTATCTCGTTTAACAAATAACGACGGTAACAACATCTAAATACTTTTCCAGATTATTCCTCCATATAAGTGTATCTTTATTATTATTATTATTATTATTATTATTATTATTATTATTATATATATATATATATATATATTATACTAAAGATTATATACTTGTATATTTAAATTATTCTACCGGTCATACTCTAAGAGCTATAAACATTTACACAAACGAGGTGAGTATTTGTATTAATAGCTCGTTACTTGGTGCGTGAAAGATATATATATATATATGTTTCACTTCCAGTCTCACCGGTTAATTAATATAACGAGAATCATTTTCAACTAAACTGCAGAGACGAAAATGTCCATACCACGTTTCCAACTTATTCATCTTCTGGTTTATCTTGTACCTTAGTTGTTATTCTTATTATTGTTGGCGCTGCCGTCGTTATTCGGATTAATTAGACGCCTATTCAAAAACTTAAACCGGCTACCGTAATACGCAACTCCGCTACAATTTCTCGTAGCTCGTAATATTTCAACTCGCTCTACTTAAGATAACATACCGTTACTAGTAGTAGTTCATACTCTTTTATAACTTCCTATTATGTACGCTGCGATATACACCTGATTGCGGGATGGACACGTCTTTTCATTTCCCGAATGAAGGGACAGGTAGACAGACGGACAACAACATTCACCTTTTAACGAGTTTTACAAAGAATCGACTTAATTAGAATCGGTGAAATAAATCCTAACCTATAGACACCGACGTGTAATTATCACCGCGAAATATTAGAACTAGTTTCTTCTGGTTAATTATTTATTATTCTAAATTTTACGCGTAAGATTTGTCTAGGCGCGTTATTATAATAGGCAATGTCACGCGCATTAACAAACGCCAATTTGAAAAACAAAGAGCGAACGCCTATATTTTGTTAAAGGTCGATGAACCTAGTTTTAAAAAATCAAACGTTGATAAAATTATATTCTCTGGACGAAACAGACGAGTAAAAAAAAACGAAAAAATCGATCTCACAACCAGCGAATGGATACGAGACGATCAGTGGAAGGAACAGTATGTTTGCCCTATACTCAAACCGGGAAAACGTGCTGATGACCATAAATCATACAGACCTATTTAATTATTGTCTTGTATGGGGAAAACGTTAGAATATATTCCGAAGTTCAGGTAAGAATGGCGGGCCTATAACTTCAAACAAATTTCGATAACCTAATATGGTTTCAGAAAAGCATTTAGTTCTACTGATGCATTAAGTTCTTTTACATTATATATATAGAATCATATAAACGGAGTGTCGTATCTGTTTTTATTGATGTTCAGTCGGCTTAATGTCAATCTGTTCACATTATACAAACAGTCGATAACACTTGGAGTTAACCGAAAAATTTTTACATGGATATTTAACCACTTTAATTGTAGAAAGTTAACAGTAAGACATGCGCAATATGCCTCGGTTTATTTTGGCAAATGTTTAGCCCAAGTCAGTCCGTTATTATACACAATTTATACGAAATCGATATAACAAATTCAAAATAAATCAATACTGATATTTTAGTATGAAGAGATGATCTAGTGATAAGTGGAGCAAGCTTCTATAGACTTAGCAATTCAAAAATTACAGATAGCTCTAAATAAATTGCAAAGTCTCCTAGTTATTTTACAATTGGATATTAATATGGATAAGACTCGTGGCATCTTGTTCACAAGAAATTCCGTACATCACCACTACTGCGCATTAATAAAAAGTCTATTGTCTTTGAGCAGTCCGCCAAATACCTGGGGGTAATATTTCACCTTAAAATGTCACGGAATGAAGAGACCAAATTTTTGTTATGCAACAAATGACTTAATGTACTACGAGCCATTACCGGAATGAAGTGGGGTGCCCATCCGGTAGTAGGTCTTCAGATGTATAAAGCTCTCATCAGATCCCATATAGATTATATTACGCCGTTCATTACTTTTAATAAAACACAGATTAAAAAATTACATTTGATGCAGAATGTTTCCCTTCGCTTATGCTTGGGCGCCATGCGTTCCACTCCCATTAATATCTTACAGGCAGAAGCTGCGGAGCCTCCTTTTTCGTTAAGACAGAAATTTATATCCGATAAATTTTACCTTACAGTCAGGCAGCGTTACCCTCACGTAATCAACAAACTATGTACAAAGCATGCAATAATAAACATTGGCTTTGTAAAAATTTACCTCCACTCATTCATAGTCGTAACAAACTGCACACGAGATAAGTTTAGTACAGACGTGTTTAGATCCCTTCTATAAGACTTCCTTCCAGATACTACAGTTTAGATTAATTGTAGATACTAGTTTTTTTCAATACATCGAAGAGTCTCCCAAATGGCGTTAACAATTCCATTGTCGAGTCCGTAGTATTAGGGAAGGAGTATAACGCTTATGAAATTATTTTCACCGATCGCTCTATTGAACGTTCTAAAAAGAGATATAGAGCCACTTTTTTTACCACAGTAGAAACAATAGTAATAAAGCGGTACGATAGCAAAAACGAACCATTCAAACGTTAAGCTGCTTAATATAGACGAAAACAGCTATACGGAATGTTGACAGGATAGCTGTGTTAAAAACATTGAACACACATTAGAGAAGGGATCGATCGATGATGCGTTGGACGCAGTAAATTGCATTCAGGGAAGAACTGACAATTGTAGAGGATTATGATTGAAAAATGATTACTATTACGACAGTCAGTCATGAAATTATATATATATATATATATATATTTGTAGTGTGTGTTCATTACGATTATCCTATGTCAGCCCACTGCTACATGTAGGTTTTCCTCAAGTTCAATCCAATTGTTACGGTTTGTTAATCACAATTTTTCTCGCTACATTCCAAAGTACGTTTTGTCAGTTTACTGTCCGCTGCTACTACTATCTTGTTGAAACCATACGGTCCAGACGACAACGACGACGATAAAGTAACGGGAGCAAAAACGAGTTTATCATCTCGATATTGTGCGTTTCGTTGACAGTACCAGTGAAAAAAAAAGGGCCCACTATTCCCCACTTGGCAAACCAGCCATGAATTCGGATTAGATTCGGACCAGTAGTCAATTCACGCCGAAAATAACTTTCACACTCGTTATACTGAAACCGTACAAAAACAAACTTCTCGTGAGTACACTAAACGTGGAGCACGCGGTTTGCGTTGTAGCAGTGTTATCAACTGCGCTGTTCAAAAAAAAAAATCGTCCTACTTCTTTGGGTCACCCTGTACAATAATCTCGCGGTACATGTTCATATATATATATTATATATGTGTGTGTGTGTGTTATCATGATGCAATTGAATGCGTGTGTATAATTTATAATTAATTTAATTATACTTTATAGTAATGTAAGTAATAAATAATTAAATTAATTTGTTTTCATATTTTTTACGAGTTTCATAAAACATTCTTGATACTTTTTGTACTTTACAAACAGATATATTCGACATAATGATTAAATTATCATTATTCGCGATTATGATTTTTAATCGATATATATATATATGTCACGATGGCACAGTTGCTAGAGTGCTCGGTTGTCAACTGGACGATTAAGGATTTGAAAACCAACTCGGGACAAACAACGTTTTTCATCATTACGTAATTCTTAATTATCACAAGAAGGTATTTATAACATCATATGCGCGCGCATCTGCATTGCATATATTCAGTGCTTTACATAAATGCTAGTTAATTTTGTATGTAAAAATAAACGAACAAATGTATGTATTTATATTATATACATTATATATATGTGTGTGTGTGTGTTGTTCCTTCGATTTTTTCTTCGTCCATCCATCACCATCGAGGTGTATAGTGGTGCTAAGAACGGTAGTGTGTATCGTGACCAGTCTTGAGCAACCATCACCGCCTCCTCGTTTGAGCTTAAGCCGATTCGGTAACTATTGGTCAGTGAAGAGATGGTTCGAAAAAAAGTCGACAAATCTCTCCTTTATCCGGATTAATAATCGTATTTGAATATTCAATTTACCGAAAATATATTTATTATTTTTTCGAGCCGACCGTGATATTGTTTGTAATAAATACTCGAGTTTAAATGTATTTTTCTCGTTTAAAAATACGCCACATTCGACAAATTCCCGTTCACCTTCCTGCCACTTGAGATTTTATAGTTGAAGTATCATACACTGGCGATACGTTAGAACCTTCGTAATGGTTGCTGAACTTTAAATTGCCCGATTCACTGACGATCGCGTACTCGTATTAATCATTTTTCATAATTTCAATTCGTCGTCTTCTCGCGTCGTTAACGCGGATTATCTGACCGGAATGTTGTCGAACTAGATTTCCCCTGTAATCTGAATACTGTGTAGGCAACGACGGACTAATGATTCGTAATGAATACAATTTAAATATATATATATATATATGCACATTCTTCATTTCTATATTTTTGAACCAGTACTTTGATAGACCGGCGAGTATTCACGGTTCTATTCTAAAAAATAATTGATTATTCAGGCAATTAATTACATTCTTAAAAAACACTCGTCGAAAACATTTTCTTACAATAAATCTGGTTGAAAAAGGTAGTTGTTGAATAGCTTCATTTTCACATTTTTTTTTTATTATCTAAATTTTTCTATAATAATTATAATTATAGCACAAGTTAAGCTAAATAATTCATCATCATCATAATTCCTTAATCTTGTTAAAAAGACGGATAGAGTTAATTTGAAATATCAGAATTCTTTGGATAGCGCCATTTGTTCGATATGATTCGCGGTCTTGCTCTCGATACTTTCCCTTCTACTGCGCCTTCAATTATTTGTATTAAATTGTGCCTGAAAATGTGGCCTATACGTTTGTATCTTCTTTTAATTATCCTAATAAGCTTCTTAATCTAAATATTTCTCTGCTACTAATCCTGTCTGTCCGTGCTATTCTTTAAATTTTCCTCCAACACACCAAACTTCCGAAACTTAAAGTGACACGTTCCGTACGAATGTTTTGATCAATTTTTTCTTAATTCTTACATTCACGCATCGCGATGTTAATAATCGGTTCTTTTTCATAGATGCCAATTTCGTCAGTCTATTCTTTCTTTTATATCCTGTATACAATCCATCGTTTGTTATTACGCTTCCCTAATATTTTTTTCTTCTTATTTGTTTTATTAATACTTCTTCTATTTTTGTGTTTGTTTTTTACTTATTTCTTTTTCATCGCATTTCATAATCCATATCTTCTTTTTGTTTATCTTCGTGTTGTAAATTTTTAAAATTTGATTCAATTTAAGGCACCCATTCTCGGTTTCGTTTATTTTCTGCTGGCATAGCAATATCGTCTGCAAACACGAAGAAGTTTACTTTCTTTCGGACTACTGTAAATCTTTATTTTTTCGTTTCATCATATTATGTACAAGAGAAATTTAATGGAGTGGTTTTTCGTTGCCTTCTCCATCGCAGTATCCCAGCCGGTTGTATTAATATGTAATAGCCGCCTAGGAGTTTGTAGTATACAGCCGCTTCTGCTATGTGTACATCACGTCTGTATCTAGTACTAATGTAGCTGCTTCCCCCACATTACTACACAGCCGCCCCTAACCTGGGGTTCAGACGCTAACCAGTAAGCCGCCCTTAACATGGAGAACAGACGCTTCTGGATTTTATTGGGAATTACGCTTATAGCGGCCGTGCTCGCTACGGGATTATGCAGCATTTTTTAAGGAAAGCTTTCCCAAGTGTTTCCCACTGCTCTCCAAATGACTTATTCGCAACTAAACTCCATATCTGAAGGCCGTTCCACTATCCACCACCTTTGGACGCGCCCTTTCCCCTGAGCTCAGAGTCCATCGGTTACACACTCATATCTGTGTGTCCCCAAGGGGGGCAATTGTCATTGTTTTATCACTTGTTCCAGGTGTATACATTAAATAGGGCAGGAGGTGGCAGATTATATCCTTGTCTCATTTCCTTTTTTATTTTCATTTTTTCAGTACCTTTTACTCTTTTCGTTATTTGGTTTTGATACAACGCATCTATAATTCCGATGTCTTTTTTATCGATCAATATATTTATTTCGATACAAAATTCTGCAAATCATGAAGAATTTATATGTACATATGCCAAGTATCCTTAAAGTTACCTTAGCAACTAAATACAACCAAATGACTTTAAAAAACTAAAAGAAAATAATAGTAAAATGTCAATAGGAAAAATTTAAAACAAAACTATTAGCTCGGATATTAAATTTAGTATAACCTCCTGTATTAAAAAAATCGTAACATACATCTGACCAAATAATGGTACATCAGATATTTTAAATAATCGTTGATAATTATGCGGTTGATGTCTTATTCATTGGACTACGTAAGTGGGAAGCAGTAAGTGTTTTTTTTTTATTAAGTATATTTTTTTTTGTCGAATTTAATATCTATTTCATATGTTGATTTAGACAATTTTTGATGCGATGATCACAGCTTCTGTAAACATCAGTAAAGCAACGTATTGCGGTTTAACACGCTCTTTAACCGACTTACATCTTTACCGCCGATATATAGCAGTTGGAAATCTCTCTTTTAGTGAACAATTGAAATGTCTGGACTCCACTTAGTAAATAATTGCGTATTTTACAGATTATTGTAATTCCAGTCGAGTACAACATATCGAGAAAATAATCGCATAAGACACGGTCCTCTTTTACGACTTTATTGCGATTATTCGGTGCTACGTGTTTACCGATAAATTTTGTGACAAATTACCAAATCATCGAAGACGACAAATTAATATTCGAATTATCGTTCGTATCGGCTACTACCAACGATAGCCTATTAACAAGCTCGGAGAAAAATACGAGATACATGCACAGAATTACGTGGAATTAGGTGCCATAATTCTAGAATATTATAACCGAGCAAAATAATTATTATTATATTGTGAATAAACAACAAAAAACTAGTTCACTAATTATATATATATCAGCGGTCGTGGGTTCGACACCAACTAGCCACAAACGGTTTTTCATCATTATATAATTCTTAATTATCAGGGAGAAGGCAGTGGCACCCCACTCTAGTGCCTCGAATGCTAGCTTTTTGTATGTAAAAATAAACGTACAATAGCTAGAGTCAGGACGTTCGGCAACGAACAATACGACGACAATATTATATATATATACATATATACATATATATATATATATATACATATATATATATATATATATATATATATAAAGATAACAATTTTTGTCGATTAAGCCATTATCAAGTGGACATGAAAACTATAAATATAAATTATATAAATATAAAAATAAAATAAAAAATAAAATGTAAGAAAATATTAAGCAATGTAAAATATTATAAAAAAATTGCAAGATGAAAAAACGGATTTTATAAAATAATCTGAATGTCTTCCATATTAGAAGGAAAGCTTTTCTTTTTCCGGCTATTTAGTGTAATTGTTTACGTATCAATTTTATGCATATTGCTGATTTGTTGATTGTATTATTCATCCCATTCGCTATCAGATTATTTCATAAAATCTGTTTTGTTTTCACTTTGCTATTTTTGCAATATTGTACATTAAATAAGTCTATTTTGTCTAATTTTATATTATTTTTTGCTTTTTCTTCTGTATTTATATAATTCGTATATTTTTTTATTTATTGCACGCATATATTTTTTCACGTCTACTTGAACATGGCTTAATAGCCGAATAGCTTTGCGATATTTTTGTATTAAAGAAAAAAAAAACAATTTTAACTACCATTTTGTTCTGTATTTATTTTTTCAAAATCTCTACATTCCACATTGGTTCATGTTATTATTATTATATATATAGCTCTATTCCCGTTTTTTACATAATAAGAATAGTGCCGCTGGCAAAATTAAGGAAGAAATTATTTCATATTTTTATTTAGTAACAATATTCTACGTGCGTTTGCCCATTTCTCAACAATAACAGCCCCTATTGCAGTAAGCGTAAACATAAATTTCTCCTGGAAATGTTTTTCATTTATGTACTTTTCACTCGAATCCTATACTTGGGAAACTCACTTTTTTCAGTCGTTATTTATCCTGTAGACCTTATCGACTCGTCCTATAAACCTATAAAAAATAATCGCAATATTTTTATCCAATCCAATGTAATAGTAATGCGAGTATAAATGCTTAAATTTTTGAAACGAGACGTTACGACGTAATAATAATTTTACTTTCGATGTGAGAGCATAATTAGTTACACACACATACATATATATATATATATATATATATATATATATATATATATATATATACATGTAGTCTTTAAAGTTTGACATGATCGATAAAAGTGAATAATAATAATAAAAATATTAATAATCAAATCAGATGTTAGAAAATTATTTGAATAACAGCACGCATTCAGTACGTAAAGATCATAATACAACGATAAATAAACGAAATACGGGCCATTTCCAAACTACCTTCAAGAGAACCGAGCTTGCTATGTTATTCGTAAATGTTATCGCAATATAAAACTTTTAAATCGTCATAATTTCGAGGCACCGACGAAATATTACAAGAAAAAAAAAATTAAATATGATGGAAAAAAAATTAAATTATTTTATCTATACACCGATGTAAATATTGCCACACACATATATAAAGTTATACCGCGGTGACTCATTACGTACACAGCCGAATGCAATATATCTAAATATAAGTAAAACGTCCCCATACCTAATTAACGCGCGTTCGAACAATACTACACGCCAAGAAAGACACGAACTTTAAACTTTAATTTAAATACTCATTCCAACAAGGCAGCTATATGTAATTTCTTTTCCTTCATAAATATAAAATATTAAAATTTAAAACTTTAAATTCACTTTATTCCAATCAATTCTATATTGCCGAATGTACATAATAAACGAAACAGTTAGGGTAATATTCGACTAATGCATGAAAGAGCGGTAATCAAACGAAAATTTATAACCGCTTCTTCGAAATAAATATAATCTTAACCTAGTGAAATACGCAGTCCAAACCTAAGTTACATAAATAATTAAATATGTAAGTCATATATAAATCAGTTCGATACAAAGTGTTACTTATGGATACACGTACACACAGTCATGTTGTTCTAAACATACAATTATACATATAGATACTTGAATATTTTTATTGTTTTCTTCATGTTAATCAACTACAAAACACACGTTCCTTATCGATGAACTTCAAACATGCAATAAGCTAAGTTCTGGATTCACTTAAAATAAATAAATAAATCATAATAATGATAATAATAAATCTTCAATTGATTTTATTTAATTACTACACCTATAATAATCCACATAATTGAATTTTATATAATGTGTTACGCGAAGAGAGGTAACAAGAACGTCCAAAGAATATGCGCGTCGGTAATAAGGTCGGTATCTGCATGGTGTGAGCAGTAGAGAGAGATAGCAAGGTTCATTTGGAATAATGAAGAATGAAGACGACTTTTTGATTATTTAACTGACATCTGTGTAAAACCAAGGTAAGCATGAAAGATCAGTCTGATGCAATGTACGTGAGACATTACAAAGGTTACTCTAGACCGCTTTCCAGTATTCCTTGTGGGCAGTTTTCACAATGGAGAGAAGATATCAATGTGCGGCGAATAAGCGATAAACAGTCCGAAAAGTGAAAAGAGTGAGTATATTAGTCAGCGAGAAAATTACCGATAATTCCAGAGTGGTCGGGAATCCATACAAACCTAATGAAGACACACCAACATCCTGAAGAAAAAACGATGTCAAACTATCAGTATTATAGGTTTGTTGTCTAATACATGCAATGTTCTTGTAATCTCCAAGTCTGATATTAAGCATGACTCTTCTGTGCGCCGTTTGAGTTTTTCAATTTAATCTAATTATTTGTTTCGTAAGACTGCATGTTCCACCTGCGTATGTTAGAACTGACAACACGCATTGGCTGTATACTTTACTTTTTAAGATATTCGGCGTTTCTTTACTTTTAAAAACATTGCTTAATTTCTCGCATACAATTGAAGCATTTCAGTTTCTGCCGTCATTTCTTGTTCCAACGTATTTTCATACGGTTTCAGTTTTCTCACCATTTTATAGATTTTGTCGTACTTTCTGTTCTATTCGTTATTATCTTCGTTTTATTCAAGTTTATTTTTAGTTCCTTTCGGACTGCACTTTTAGTTCTGTGAACGTTAATCGTATTTCCTCTGTACCGCTACCTATTTGAATCGCGTGATCAGCAAAGCACAAGTGATTTAATTTTTCCCCATTTATTTGTATATGCCCATTAAGTTCAAATTTAATTTTCTAAGGACACATTCCAAAGCTGTAATAAATAGTTCTGTTGATATTATACCGCCTTGTCTTACGCCTCTTTTCAATAGTGTGTGATCCGTAATGCCGATTCATATACCTTACTGACGATATTAATCGTAATAATCATCGATTTCCGAGTCATATAGTGAATTTAACACTGCCCATATTTCCACCGAATCGAAGACCAACAAAGGCCATACATAGTTGAAGATTATACTGTTTAGAATTTTGTATTAACGTTCTAATTACGAAAATGTAGATATATATTCACGCATTCACTCACATGAAAAATTCATATTAAGAAACATATGCACCATAATTATACTTCTTCTTCTTCTTTTAGTGCCTTACGTCCTTGACGCGTTGGCTGTTTTTTTCCTATTTCTTGCTGCTTCCATTAGTTCTCCAATTCCCTTCATTCCCGTCCAATCTTTTATGTTCATTATCAATTCGGACTTTCTTCTGCCTCTTGGCCGTTTTCCTTCTATTCTACCCTGTAATATAGTTTGTAATATGTCGTATTCTTGTCCACGAATTATGTGACCGAAATATGAAATTTTTCTTATCCGTATGATATTCCATAATTCTCTGCTAACTGCTGCTCTTTTCAAGACTTCCGCACTTGTTATAAGTTTAATAAATCATTAAAAATCACAATGGCTAAAGCGATATACGCATTGCCTATAGTGAATCAAAAAACTTTAAAATTATGCGATCAAGTTTGCTACATTTATTTTGCCAGTAATTAATCGAATTACAGACCGTATCGATGCATACAACGACCCTAATATGATATTTTGCGCTACTTCACCCCAGGTGTAATTATGCCGTAACTTGTAATTGATATGTATGAACAATATAATGTGAAAAATACAGTTTCGAATAATAAAAGACCAAATTAAGTTTTCTTAATTTATTTGCCAATAATAATCAGATAAAAATAATAATAATTCAAATTTTCAAATTTAAAATTATTATATCGAAAACACCCCCTCCGAAAAAAAAATAACAATTCGCGTTTATAAAGAAATATACGCAAAGTAAGAAACGAAAAACGCGTAATAAGGTGCCGCTGCTCAGGGGGCATTTATTGGGGAAGTACTTACGAGTAAAATAAAGTCTTTTACGGACCAATTTGTCTGCGCGAGTAGAAAATTTTGAAAAGGAAAAAGGCAATTTCTAACGTTTTCAAACTCCATTTTTTTTTTGCCACTAACGGTTTAAGACGTGTTCCCCAAAAGTCTTGTGCTGAAACCACCTAGGTGGAAACCACTACATGGGAGAGTAGAAAAGCGAAATGACGATACACCTAGGTGGAAACCGCTACATTGGAGAATAGAAAAGCGAAATGACGATACACCTAGGTGGAAACTACTGCATCGGAGAGTAGAAAAGCGAAATGACGGTATTACGAAGTCGACTAACGAAGTTCTCTATATTGTTAACGTGTAATTAAAATTGTAATATGTGTACGTACGTATAAATGAAATATATATTTTTTCATAATAACCGCTCTACAAAATGATTTTAATACGTCATAATTTCGAATTGAGACATATACACATTAATTGATTAATCGAAGACAAAGATCCGCACCATATATAGCACTAACATTGAACCAGATTATCCTCTGCTTATTTAGCACGATACTTGTATTACAGTACTAAATAATGTTGGGCATGGATTTTTGAAAATGTATTATGATTAATCTACGGTTAACGTTGAAATCTATGTTGCATACTTATTTATATAATATGTCCTACGCACGTAGATATAGGCTCACACACACACACATATATATATTTATACACGCATTTTGATATATAACTATACATATGTATGCTTCTATATGTGTACGTATAAATTGAAATCTGTGGATAAAATTGCATGCCATAATCCAAATTTATTCTATTTGCATACAACATTCTAAGCAAATTCGTAAGTCATTATACATACGCACCATAATAAATCTTTTTACATATCTACCCCTTCATTCTCTCTCTCTCTCACTACACACACATATATATATATATATATATATATATATATATATATATATGACATATTTGGTAATAGCTTTATACAACTTAATTTCAAACACCCACCACACAAATCTTGTACAGACGCCTAAAGTTCTTCTCTACTACTACCTTATTGCGTTATTATCATTATTGGTGTTAGTATTTATATTTGTCGCTGTTCTCATTCTTGGTTTCTTTATTATCATCTGTGATTTTTTGCTATTATTATATATTTATTGTTATCATCACGACCAATTTTTATTGCACACCACGCCCTTTTTTTTCTTTTTTATAATAATTGGAACGAAAATATTAAATCGTATTCGTAGGAGAGGTTAAACGCTCCCTTACTTTAGATTACTCGATTCCATTCCGAAGATTCGGCTCCCTGTGATCAGACACTATTAATGGCCGCCCAAAATTCCATATAGCTCATAGATGCGACCTCCTACCGTTTCGGACCCCGCTTATAGAGGTATTGTTTTTTCATTACCATCAATCGTCTTCTAAAACCAGGTACAGTCGTACTAATGATGATCCGCCGAATTCTATATTATAAATATATACATATATAGTACGTATGTATAAACGCACGGAAAAATCGATTTAAACAAACAACTAAATTTTCATAAGACTCGGTAGTATATCTCCGAACAGAGAACAAGCCGATTATACGATCTGCTATTTTCGATGATGTATGATCGGTCCATTCTTATATAATTGATAACTCCGATACAATATGATTTACCTTATTTTGTATTATATCTATATCCATATTCGGAAGACCGACTACTATAGTATGTATATACAATCGACGAATATTTTTATTTCACTTCCGGCTATCCCAATATCGAAAACAGCCTCACACGCAGTAGGAAACATTCAGATAATCTTGGTCGGAATGATTTGTACGCCAGACAATGCACATAACCTTCGAATTTGGATGTATTTACGAACGATCGTGTATATATATCTACCTTTATGCATTTAATCAGGCGTATAAATATCATGCATAAGGATTTATTAAAAATTAGAAAATTCCCATTCGTTTTCATTTTTAGCGACTACGCACGCACATATACCCACGTATAAACACTCCATACGTATATATATATATATATATATATTTTTATTTGTTCTCATCTTAGGTTTCGTTCGTCTTTGGAAGTCCTCTGTTAGTACTCATTATTATCCATTACCTCGAATGCGATTAACTCTATTTTCTTCAACGTAATCGAAAACTCTTCGACCAGGAGTTAATATTTTTTTTAGTTTATCAGATGAACGATCACAAAAAAAATGTATTAATACTAAATATTAATCATCATAATAATGATAAAAATGATAGCATCGGAATGTTCATACGCAATTGAATGCTCGAAACTGAATGATTCAGGTAAAATAATTTAAAGTAAAATTATTGGCCTAATAGAAGAGGGGGAAGCTAAATAAAGAATTATCTGGAAAGAAGTATCCGATACTAAGAAGGAAAGGCGTTTGCCATTTTATGCGCGACATCCGGAGAACGAGTAATATCCAGATAATAAAAAGAATCATTCAACACGTTGATAATTTGAAAATTATCAAACGCAAAAAGAAACCATCGTAATGTAGCGTAGATAAGTTAGAACTGCGGAAATGTCAGGGCTGGCAAATTATTTTAAATATTAACTTTGTTTAACGTAGTTATATATGTCGTCTCCTGTATGTTAACCTATAAGAGTTTTTAATATTACTTAGTCTTTATCGTAGAAAAATGTTGTTTAAATCCTTCTAACGTGAAAATGCTGTTTAAATCCTTCTAACGTGAAAATGCGAAACATGACTTCGTGCAGTATCATTAGAAACTTTTACAATTTTTTAAATGTATAAAATAGTATCTATACATCCGCGTTCATTATTTTCACATATTACAGAACAAAACTCATCACTGAAAATTTCCGATAGTTAACATTTTAGTACAAAAGGATTTTGAAAATTAGTAAACATTTAAATTACACTTTAAAAAGTTTTTTTTAGACTTGAAACGTTCATAATTAATCGAACGTATTTATAATTATATACACATCCTAAATATTCGAATTAAATTAAAATCCGATGGTTAATATTTTAGTACCAAAGGATTTCGTTCATTTTCCCACATTATAGTAAAAAAAAAAAAAAACGTTATTGAAAATCTCCGATAGTTAACATTACGAAATAATTTTGAAAATTAGTAAACATTTAAATTGCACCTTAAGAAGTTTTTGTAGACTTCTTCTTCTTCTTCTTTTTTTTTTGATTTGTGACCGTACCGTATCCTCCTACTTAGGTCAGAGGGACGGAAGGAAAGGTGTAAGAAACTAGATTAGAGGAAAGATGTTTGTGATTTTGAGGAAGAGGAGAAATTTAGTCTCGGCGGATGAAGTGCGTTGTAATATGTTGGGAAGGTTGAGAGGAAGGCCAGCAAGCTGACGTTGAAAGGTATATGTTGGACAGGAAACTAGGATGTGAGTGATGGTAAGAGGAGTATTGCATGCAGGACAGGTAGGCCGATTTTCCTTGGTGAACAGGAACTGGTGCGTAAGACGTGTGTGTCCGGACCGAACGCGAAAGAGGACCCACATCTTTCCGTCTGAATGTTGGCATTATCGGGTTTGCGATGCTACGATCGTAATAAGGAAGGATGGAGAATCGTTCCATTTTGTTCCAGATATGGATCGTCATATCTTTACACGTCGTTGGTATGACCGGAACCGGCGTAATATTACATGAATCTGCTGCCGCTGTGTCAGCTTCATTGTTTGCACCAATATTGCGTTGTCCGGGTATCCACGCAAGTACAATTTGTCGCTTATAGGTAAACGATTTTTCTAGTATAGTTTTCGAGAACGGATGCTGATGTTCGTGTCTATTCTGTATGTTTAGAATTGAACTGAGAGAATCTGTACAAATTAATATGTCATGCTTTAGCTCCGATTCTGCAATAACAATTGCGCAGAAGATTGCACATAACTCTGACGACAATACAGAGAATGTAGATGGTAGTGGACATCGGATTGTCCCATGTTTGTATATGACGGCGCAACCAGTGAAGTTTCCTTTTTTTGGCTCCATCCGTGTATAGTACTTCATGGCCACCATACATTTTTAGTAGATTTTGGAACGAGGCCTCGATAATGGATTGTGGCAATGAGAGCCAGTTGAGGAGAGACGTGTCAAAGATTATGGGAATGGAAATCGAAGTAGCAATAGACAGATGGTTGCCTTTGCAGAGTGGAGGCAGGTTGATGTCAAAATTATTGAGGATGTTTGTAATTTTATTCTGAACGAGTAAGTTTGAATAAGGAGTGGTTTGATGATTGTGGTGATACATTGCATTATCAGGAAGATCAAGAGTTGAGAGTGAGTGAAGGTGGAATTTGAGTAGAATATAAGAACGATGAAGATCGATGGGAAGTTCTCCAGAGTCATATAGCAAATGGTTTATTGGTGTTGATCTCATTGCACCAAGTGTTAGGCGTAGTGCAGAGTGGTGTACTGAGTTTAGTCGTTTCAGGACAGTTAGGCAGGAAAACCATAGTCACATTTTGCTTTTATTAGGGCTTTGTATATTTGGAGAAGAGAAATTTTGTCTGCACCATAGGTGGTATGTGACAACTTTTTCATCAGATTTAGTCTTTGCATACAAGCCGCTCGGAGAGTTAATTTATGTGATCCAACCATGTCAACCTTCTGTCAAAGACCAGGCCAAGATATCTGATTTGGGAAACAGTTTCCATAGCCTCAGATCCCAAGGTGATGGCCACCTGGTGCTGGCAGTGACGAATTCTACAGAAGTGTATTGTTTTAGTTTTTTCAGGTGAGAAAGAGAGACCGCTGTTTGTGGACCATTGAGTAAGCTTGTGTGTAGCTTCTTGAAGCATGGTTTCACCAAGCTTATAATCTTGACAACGGACAAAAATTACTTTAAACATCCATAATTAATTTTTATTTATTTATTTATTTATTTAATGAAGCCACAATAAAAGCCAATTATAGTGTAGGCTTATAAGTAAAATTATATTTGTAGACACTTCTTAAATATTCCGATTAAATAAGTATATAATTTATGTTATTTCGCGCGTAAAACTCTATTCATTATCATACATTATCTATAAAAGTGTCGAGCAATTTTGTAATAAGTAAAAATTCAATATTTAAATGTTTCAAGCAACTACTGTATTATAAATAATTTTAGCAATTTTGCGAGTAAGATTATAAGTAAAAATTTAGTACTCAGAGTACGAAGCAACATAAAAAATTACAAGTAACAACACTCAATTCCAAACAACATGGATAACGATATCAAACAAATACCCAGGATGGATATAATCGTACGCATCGACACGTTAGTTCTGTGAATGTGTATAGATGGCGTTAGTAGACAATGTAAACGATTAGTGTTTCGTATTCATTTTTTATATAAATTTTTAGTTTAAAAATTAATATACCGGGATAGTGAACGCATCTAGATACGATTCTCTGAATCACGTTTTCAAATGTATTAGTGTAACAATTTTTACTGTACAACTCAGGACAAACGTGTAAAATTGTTGCATAGTATAAGAGACTCTGACATAATAAAAGAATTTAACGGAAATAACAACATGCGGGTTTTTAATTTAATCCTTCTTCTTTCGCGTACATCTTGCAAGCAACCTGCGTTATTAATTGCGCGAAATTTCAGTTACCGAAATTCCCATCGGCCGCGACGAAATATGCTTATTGCGGCATGTCGTTCTGAACCTCGCATCGAAATTTCTTATCAAATTGAAGTCGATTTAGATTTTACAACTGTTAATTTCTATTCATTTACTGCCTCACTATAAACTGCACCGGGTGCTACCGTAACTAACGATAATATTTTCCTCTGAATTTTCTCTTTTTCTGAATATACTACTCGTCCTTCGATGAAACTATATGTTAGAATTCAATTCAACACCGAGCAAAGACTACTCAAACTTGATTACCTCCGAACTTAGAGCGCGTTGCGCAGTTTCGGGCGTTTTCGTTCGTAGTACCCGGCAATTCTTCAGAGAGAGTCTTCGGACAAATGTGAAGTTTTAGAATCGAACGATATTTTTATAATACGTAAATCTCGGTATAACGTTAGATTAGTCACATACAAGGATGTTTAGATTGAGGATTTTAGTTCGAGAAGTCGGGTTATTAATTTTCGAAAAATAAAAAGTCGAGAATGCGGTTTAATTATTTCAGAACTCGCCTTTCTTATACGTCTATACTTTAGACGGGACAGACAAAAAACCAGATTGACTATACTCGACCGCATTACGTTTATAATGCGCATATATCTACGTTGCATGCGTCTTTTAAGAATACGGATTGAGGTGCTCGTGATAGGGAATTAAACCGAGTGTGACTAAATACTCGTAATAAAGGAAGGAAATGCAACTGTTGTTTCCACTGGAGGCGATAAATCCGATGAGAAACTGCGACCGATATAATAGAATATAACGTAATATTTTCAGAACTAACTGAAATAGTACGTTTTACTATTCTCTCGAAATTTAGCCTTAGGATTTACGTTTCAAACTGGAAACATACTATTTGTTAACGACAATGACATACGGTTGCAAATCTGTCTATTATATATATATACACATATACATACATATATATATATATATATATATATATATATATATATATAGTAGATCGAATATATAGGTGTATTAAAGCACGCATATATTTTTATTATATTTTTTTGGGTTGCATTCGAAATTCTATTCATTCATTTACGCGTTGCCAGGTGACTATTATTTACGAAAACTTCGAAATACTACCTCTATAATAAGCGTTTCCTCGTTGGGCGCAGCAGAGACATCTCACGTCATCCATCTGGCGTCTAGTTGAAAGATGGTGGTACATGCCAATAGGATTAATATTTTCAAAAAAATAATAAACAAGTAAAGTGTAAAAAATCGTATAATTTAGGAATAGGAACGTACTAAAAATTAAAATCATCTGTTAAAGTCGGAATTAAGTGACAACACAGACTGACGATAATTTATCATAAAGTTTTATATATATATATATTTGATTTATATTTATACCTATATGTCTGTATATAAGTGCGTATATGTGTTTAGACGAGCAATTTCGATTCGCAATCAAATTGTTTTTTATATATATTTGCATCGCCGAAAATACGCGTAACGTTTAAAAGTAATAGGAGTGAAATTTTGAAATTATAAAATTTACGCTTACACCAAACATTTTTCCAATGATTATCTCACATTGCTTACTGAACGATCGTTTATCTCACATTGCTTACTACAGACCGATCGTAATGTACAAATAATTAAATAAAACTGGATATGCCCGAATTAGAAAAATGTCGCTTCGTCTGAATGTAGCGTTACCAAAGCTGGCACAAGCACAAATAATGATGAGAACTCACCATTCAAGGAAGTACATTGGAACAACAGCAATCAAATCAAATCAAATCAAATTTATTTCAGTAAGTGTTTACAATATTTGCAACATTACCTAGTTAAATATAATAAAACATATAACAACAATATTGCAAATAAAATTACAACGTTAAAATTGTAATAACAATAAACAGAGCTAAAGATAAAAGATAAATAAGTACAAGAAATCCCGGTTATGCGCATAAATACGCGAGTACCGGACATTTTAAAATGTAATCACATGTACGCAACTGCCGTAAATTAACTTAACAACTAAGATATTACTATAATATACAAAGTAACGATTCACGCAAAGTGAGTATAAATACAAGGTAAAATTAAAATTAGAAGTAACAATTGAGAAAAAAATAAAAATTTAGAGCTACATTATAAAACAAGAAAAAACAAAATTACAATTCTAAAACAATAAAACAATAAAAAAACAAAAAAAAATCACCTACCCACGCACAACCATTTAATACAACCACTTTCGAAATTAAAATTACAATTCTAAAGCAATAAAACAATAAAAAAACAAAAAAAATTACCTACCCACGCACAACCATTTAATACAACCACTTCTGAAATTATAAATAAGAGTTAAAGAAATATTTTTTTATGAATCTTATTCAAAACGTAAGAAGCCAGTGTTTTACGTCGTCGTCATTTATAGTTAACCAAGTCTACTTTTACAGACTCCGGAATTAAATTGTAGGCCTCAGCCCCGGCGTAAATGGCCTGCATGCGGCAATGGGACTTATTAAAGCGCGGTACTTTTGCCTTATCTGTGCCAGCAGTTCTTGTTTTACCTCTTCCACTTGCTACATTGAAGTAATCTTTACGTTTTATCACAAAATTGAGCAAATTCAATTCATATAATTGCCGCACATTTAAAGTGGATGTACTCAAAATATTACTAGAAATACTCCTAAGAACTTTTCTCTGCAATGAACACAATCGATTTAGGCTGTACTCTGCTGCTCCTCTCCAATGAATAATACCATAGGTAAGAACAGGTTGGTATAAAGCTATATACAAACGATGTAAATGGTTTAGAGAGAAATATGTTTTTAAATAATAAAATAAATAATTCAACTTCCGTATCTTGCTAGCATTATAAATCAACTGCTTATCCCATGTCAATTTACAATCAAACACAATCCCTAAATATTTAAATTCGTACGCTCTCTGTATCACATAACTATTACCTAGACATATTTTCATGTTTTCAAATAAGTTAGGCGCTTGATAAGTATATATTAAATATTTGGTTTTCTCGGGATTTACAATTAATCGGTTATTAGTCAACCATTTTGATACTCGATCAACGCTTACTTGCGTTAAATTTTGTAAAATATCAGGAAAACGGGAATCTATGACTATTGCTGTGTCATCGGCATAACTAAAAATTCTGCCCGAAATATTCAAGTCACAAAGATCATTAACGTATATCAAAAATAAATATGGTCCTAATATACTACCCTGCGGTACACCCGAACTTGTGACTATCGCTTGACTAAATACATCCCCTATTTTAGTCACATTCTGTCTACCTTTGAGATAAGACTGGAACCAGCGCAGAATAACATCCCTAAATCCGCAAGCATACAGTTTTTTAAACAAAATACAATGATCTAAAGTATCAAACGCTTTACGCAGATCAAAATATACCGCAGCTACAGAGCGACCGTCTTCTAAATGTTGCGTAATACACGATATATGATTAAAAAGAATATCATCGGTTCCTTTACCAGGTAAAAACCCGTACTGATTAACACTGAAAAATTTACAATCAAGAAGAAACTTCAGCATGATCTTCTTTACACACTTTTCAAATATCTTAGAGAAAGTCGAAAGTATACATACCGGTCTATAATTTGAAATATCTGTTTTATCGCCAGATTTGTATATCGGTGTTATAATAGTTAACTTTAATATTTGAGGGAAGATGCCAACCTTTATCGATTCGTTAAATAAATAAGTTAACGGTTGTAAAAAAAAGCTAATATTTTCTTTTATAAGTAGAATCGACATTTTGTCAAAACCGAACGAGGATTTATTACGCAATGACATAATCGCATCTCTAACATCATCAACAGAAAAATCCAGAAATGCAAATGATTTTGGATTATAACCACTACCAATATTATATTGTGTAAAATTTTCTTGGGTACTACCAATATTATATTGTGTAAAATTTTCTTGGGTACATAACAAACGGGATACACTATCTGGAAAATAATCGTTAAATGCATTGGCTACACGCTCCTCATTCCCATCCACTGGTACCTTATTTGGATTATAACCACTACCAATATTATATTGTGTAAAGTTTTCGTGGGTACACAACAAACGGGATACACTATCTTGAAAATAATCGTTAAAGGCATTGGCTACACGCTCCTTATTCCCATCCACTGGTACCTTAGATCCGTTTAATGTTACTTCTTTAATTTTCTCGTTCCGTTTCCCAACTACCTTATTGACTATGGCCCAATATTGTTTTTGCTTTGTTTCACATTTTTTTAATAAGTTTGTGTAATACTCAGATTTCGCTTTCCTGGCTGCTTTTTGAACGGCTTTAGAAGCAATTTTATATCTATTGAGTAAATCTATGCTCCAAGGACGTTTTTTGTGTAGTTTATAAATTTCGTACTTTGCCCGAGTAAGTCGAATTACTTCGTTTGTTACCCAATCTGATCGTTTACGGTAAAGTTTCCGGTGTGTTTTTGGAACCCTACACTGATTTAAAATTCCAGTTAATTTTGAAATGAACCATTCAAATTTCTCGTTTATATTAGCTGTACTAGTATAAAGGTAAGAAATATAACATGAATTTAATAAATTTTTAAAAAGTTGTTTATCAAAGTAATAATTTAATTCATTAAATGGAGCACGACATATATTGTCAAATGAAAACTGCGTAGATAATGCGTTGTGATCTGTAAAATCAACTTCAATAACTTCACAGTTAATGTCTAGTTTTATCGCACTGCTGTGTAACCCACGGACAAACAAATGATCTAAACAAGATTTATAACCCTCAAAATCTCGATAATAAGTAGCCTGATTTACAATAGATGAAAAACCAAACGAGTACATAAAGTCAAGATATTTACTTCCTTCGCGCTGATCCAAAATATCAATATTTATATCTCCTGTAAGAACTAATAGTTCATCGTCTGAGTACTTTATCAATTCCTTCAGGTCCATCAGAAAGTCTATATAAGTATTTCCACAAAATCGGTAAATCCCCCAAAAAGTAATATACTTGTTATTTTGCAGTTTTATTTGTACTTGAACAGCATTTCCTGAAATCATTGAAAATTCTTTACTAGAATATGGAATGTCAGCTTTTACATAAATTAGAACACCACCCGATCGTTCATCATTCTTACATTGCGCTTGAATAGTGAAGCCTGGAAGACAGTATCGACTAACTTCAAAATCATAAACCCATATCTCCGTTAAAATTATAACATCATATGTGATAGATCGTTGCTGTAGAAATATTAAAAAGTCGTCGTAATGCCTACGCAAGCTTCTCACGTTTAAGGTTAGTACTCTTAATGTTTTTAAGTTCATTTTAGTACATAAACGGCCAAAAGTATATTCAAATTATCATTACTACATATTGCCATGCGTAACAGTTAAAAATTTATAACTATTAAGGAAAAAAAAAAAAAAAAAAAAAAAAATAACAAACTTACACCTATACGGAAAAATAAACTCAGAACAGTTTCAAGACCAGATTAGCGTCTAACTCTTTGAAGCTGAATCCTTCAATGCGACCGCATGTTCTATACTGGTTATCCGTATAACTGGACTTCCTTCCGATTTACGAACGAGTACTTTACATTCTTTAATCCATACGAATTTAAAACCCACTTCCCGAAGTTCCCTAGCCTGTTTGTAGATTCTGGAATTCAGTGGAGTTAGGTGCTCATTAATATAAATTGGACCGCTATCCGCTGTTCCACTTGCATCCAGATTCAATCTGATCGTACTCGGTAACAATCGATGACCTTTCCTCTTCGCTAACAATTCATTTTTTGTCGAACGACGACAAAATTTCACCACTATTGAAGAATGTTTTTGACTCTGGTAACGTGGGAGTCTATGACAAATGTCAATATCATTCTCTGAAATCGAACAACCTACCGCAACTCCAATATTTTTAACAATTTCGGACACATTTTCATCCCGTCTGTATGGTACATTGCTGATGACGATGTTATTTCGGCGAGTGTACTGCTCGCAATCATCCACTCGCTGTTTTAATTCCTCATTTTCTTTTTTTAACTTGGTAACTTCGCTCTTTAAGGCGATCATTTCTTCCCTACATCTTTTTACTTCAACCAAAAGCTCGTCAAATTTATCATTATTGTGCCCAATGGATTCCAGAACTTCATCCACTTTTAACTGTAAAGGAGACAACTCAGATTTAATGGCATTTGTTATGCCTACCGCTTCCTCTGATAATGGTGAGGTTGACCCATGTGCGCGAGTTTTACATGAGAAACATCTCCAAGCCGTTTTTACATCGACACTTTTTCGTGCAATAATAGTAATAACAGTAATAATGATATCGCTACTATGACAAATAAGTGTAGTAGTAATAATAATAGTTCTGATTTATCATTAATGTTATCCTCATTCTTAAATGATTTTAAAAGTGTGATAACTCCGTTGATATCCTTACTAACAAAGTTCATTGAAAAATTACTACCTTAATGACAAGGAATATAAAAATTATTACTCAACAATCACTAGTGATCATGCTATGGAATGCTAATGGTATTGTTAAAAAAAAATGAACTGGAGATTTTTCTTCAACAAAATGTCATTGATGTTATACCGATCTCTGAAACACACCTAGTATACTCCGCTCATCATCCAGATGGTTCAGCTCATGGAGGTGTTCCATGTTAATGGTAAAGTTTCAAACAATACAAAAATTTTTCATACAGCACAGATGCCTATCAAATCATTGCAGCAAATATAGAAACATTTGAAAATGAACTCACTGTAGCAGCCATTTACTCTCATCCAGGATTTCAAATACCTGATGTAGAATTTAACACCATTTTCAAAAAGTTAGGAAGTAAATTTATTTGCGGCGGCGATTATAACGCAAAAAACAGTATTTGGGGTTCACGTCTAACAAACCAACCTGGAAGAAGATTGAACCGATGCATACAGAACAACTCCCTTGCCGTTCTCACACCAACGACACCCACTTACTGGCCTGCACATAATAACAGACTTCCAGATATCCTTGACTTTTTTATAACTCGTGGCCTACATAACTACAATCGTGAGTGTAAAACGATCATCGATCTTTCTTCCGATCATGTTCCAGTTATGGTTGTCTTAGATGTACACCCAAGGAGTATACATATTCAAGAGGGACTTGTAAATAAAACTACTAATTGGAATCACTTTTCAAACACAATGGAAAAAAATACAAATCTTAAAACTAAAATAAAAAACAAAGATGATATAGATTTAGCCGTTAAAAATTTCACCCGGTTAATCACACTCGCTTGCATTAACTCCACCCATTATGACTCATACAAATTACAGCGAGACAGATTTATACCAATAGAAATAAGGCAACTTATAAAAAAAAACCGTGCAGCCAGGAAGAAATGGCAACAAAATCGCTATCCATCAATGAGAAAACATTATAATAAATTACAAAGTATATTGAAAATTCAAATCAACAAATATAAAAATGAAACTTTTCAAAAGTCCTTGTCATCAATGAATACGGATCCGAAATCCTTGTGGCATAACACAAAAAAGTTACTAAAACATGAAAAGAACAGTTTAATATAAAGTCAAACTATAACTGGGCCAGGACAGATGTAGAAAAAACAAATGCCTTCGCTTTTACTCCGCATCCCGAAATATGTAAAAGACACACTGAACATATAATGTCGACGCTGAATGAACCTTTTTCACAAGGTTATGCAAAAATCTTTACTCAAAAAGAGGTATATTTATCTGTACGTAAAGCACCATTACGGAAATGTCCCGGTATAGATAATATCACTGGTGAAATTCTCTCACATCTTCCACCGAAATCAGCCACATTGTTGTGTTATATTTTCAGTGCAATATTACGGATTGGTCATTTTCCTTCAACATGGAAAAAATCAACAGTAATAATGATATACAAACCAGGCAAGCCGCAAACGGACGTTTCTTCATATAGGCCTATTAGCTTGCTTTGTTCGTTATCAAAAATCCTAGAATATTTAATCTCAAATCGTATTCAATCTATTTTAAATAGTCGTGGAATAATTCCACACCATCAGTTCGGGTTTCGTACTGAACACTCTACAGTGCAACAGTGCCATCGGCTGGTTGACGCAATCTCCTCAACGTTGGAGAAAAAAGAAGTATGCTCAGCTGTATTCTTGGATGTTGCACAGGCATTCGACAAAGTGTGGCATCCAGGGCTACTTTACAAGCTGAGACAAATTCTCCCTCCCAATTTATTTGCTTTACTTCAATCGTACTTATCCGATAGAACATTTGTTGTTAAAATCAATGATTGTTTCTCTGAAGAGCATAAAATTCTATCGTCTGTTCCACAAGGTAGCTTACTAGGACCGCTGTTATACACAATCTATACAGCAGACATACCAACCAGTAGACTATCTTAGCATCATTTGCCGATGATATAGCTATCCTTGCGTCCAACTCAGACGTCATATATGCAAATACAGCAGTTCAAAACCATTTAGATCGGTTAGTTCTATGCGCACAAAGCTGGCGTCTGCTATTTAACCCGAATAAGTCCAAACACGTTGTATTTACAAATAGAAAAGCCAGCTGTCCACCACTGAAAATCAATAATGAAGAAATTACTCAAGAAAACTAGGCACGTTATCTTGGATGGATAAGAGGCTTATATGGAGGCTACACGTGGCACAGACAAAAAGAACAATCATTACTCGTGCAAAATTGCTGTATCCATTATTAGGTCGGAAGTCAATTTTAAACTTAACGACTAAACGGATCATCTATCTTTCAGTGACCGCTCCTATTTGGCGTTACGGGATAGAGCTGTATGGAAGTACCTGCAAAAGCAGTCTTCGAAGAATACAACAGCAGCAATCGAAGATACTTCGTACCATCACGTCCGCTCCTGTCTACGTCTCCAATCGGACTTTACATACTTAGGATTCCTTATGTCGGTGACATACATATACAGCAATATAAAAAATTATTCGACAAGTTCGAGGTTAGCAGCAATCCAATCATCCGCAGAATGCACACATCGTGCCTTCCAGATAATCCGTCAAGACGTTTGAGAAGAAAGTGGTGTCGCGATGCTATTCCTATCACCTAATTGATTTCAGTTTCCCTTCTCCTTTTAGACGATAGTGTATGTCTTTCTCTCCTATTATTGTACCTGTTTATTCCTATTATCATTATTTCGTCCCAATCTCATTCCCATCATTCCTTCTCCCTCATCGCACTCTTGTGCCTTAATGGAGGCACTTGATTAAACCCCTCTCTTATCCGTGATCTATGTTGTTAGTAGCACTTAGTGATGTTTAAAAAAAAAAAAAAAAAAAAGAAGCGCTAAACAGTGTGACGGAAGGCATAAACATCAATGGGGATTTCATAAACAACTTACATTATGCCGATGATACGGTCTTGAAAACAGATCGGCAAGCAAATTTTACTTAATCGTATATATCTGTCCTGCGAATAATACAATAAAGCGATGTAGCGAACCACACACCGCGCCATAAAAATTAAGAATAGTGTACTGGAGCAAGTAGACAAATTTAAATAACTGGGCTATTGGATTACAAGTACAGGTTCTTCAAAAGCAGAAATAAAATGTAGAATTGGCGGACGCAGTAGTAGGTGCTCTCGTGATGTTGGTAGCAGAAGGACGTCATGAATTTATAACATCCTAAAATGGATGGCTGTTACCGAGAAAATTTTCCCATATGGCGCAACACCGGCAAGCATCGATTAAAGAACTAAAAGGTGTGGACGGACGCCAACATAAGCGAATATAGCTTAAGAAGAAGATGTAACTTATTTACTGTCGATATTAATTAGTTCGTAATGTTTACCCTGTTATAATGATTTATCATCTTCTTTCTTAAGCAAATTTCTTCTTCTCTTAGAATTTGCCCATCTATGGACCACGTGAGAACAACAAACTTTTTCTTTTTCTTTCTTCCCAGTATTTCTATTTCTATTTTACCTTCTATTCGATTTAATGACTTATCATGTTTTTTTTTATGAAGTAGGTGTATCAGCACACATTTCCATTCCAGTGGTATCTTCTCTGTTTTCCAAATTTCCACTAACAGTTTTGTTAATTTTATCTCCATCTTCGCCAGCTGATTTTTTTTCAAACTTATATTTGTAAAATAAACAAAAATCAGTGCATGCACATTCGCACTATCACACATACCTTGTTGTTAAAATTTATTACTTTCCATCAATTCACTTTCTCTCACATTCAATCTGTGCAAAATGTACAATTTGTCTTATAATCTAAATATCTTATTTTAGTAATGTACAATTTGTCTTATGAACTAATATTAATCTTATATTGTTCCTTCATTCACACACGCACACTTTTTTACCCCTCAGTCACTCACATGTACACTCACAATTACTATCTCATACATTTGTTTTTCTTATTTTAGTTTATCTCAGTTTGTAGTATATCCTTTGTTTTTCTATTCATCTCTTTCGCGTTAAATTTTGTTCTTTTCCTTTCTTCATTGAATTAAATCGATGTATTAATGCGCTATTTCATTAAATATTTTCGTCTTGTTTTAGCCACCTTTCTATCTTTTGTTTTAAGCAGCCTAGTCTTTTTTCATTTAATATTTCATCCGGTATTAACAGTTTTACCATTATGTACCTATCGGTTTGTTCTCCATCTTTTGTTTTCATTAGTGGCATTTTATATTTTAAGGTTTTCCTTATGCCATAATCTCACAATACATTTTTTTCAACTCTCGTGCACTTTTGTTTGGTCCAATATTCCCACAATTTCACAAATAAATATATACCTGTTATATTTAGTACATTTTGGTGTTCATTAGTTCATTTAATGATTCTTCACGGGACATTTCATTTGAAGCCTGTTTATTTTCTTCATGTACGATTTTTTTTTCTATGCCCATGCTTGCACTCCATATCTTAGTCTCGATTCGATTAAAGCATAATACACTATCATTCAAGTTTCTTCACTTATATAGTTTCTAAGCGTGTATATATATATATATAGCGACGGTATTAGTATTTTATTTGTAACGTATTCCATATGTATGTTCCACCTTAGATGACTATCTATTTTTACCCCGAGGTATTTGTGTTCATTTACAAAATATTTCTGCAATTTTTATTAGAACGTTTATTTTTAAATTGCATAAAATGAGCACATTCATTTGAGTGCATTACCATTTTAGGTTTATATAATTCGCAATTTTCAAACGGTTTAAGCAACATACTCTTTATTTTAATTGTATTCATTGTTAAACTATGATCATTTGCCCATTTACTTGCTGCTATCAAATTATTTTGCATACATTTTTCCGCTGTTCGCATATTTCTATGAACTGTCATTTAGCTAAATCGTCGGTAAACGCAAATAATCGACTGTAGTTTAATATTTTTTGTAAATCATTTGTATATACTCCTTGCGGGTGCGCCTACTTTAGTATCTCTATATATTCACCTCGTGCATTGTCTATGCTCGCTACCGTTTTCCTTTCCTTTAAGTAACTTTCGAACGAATTTTTTTACACTTTCTTTAATTCCTATTCCAGTTTATATATTAATTTATCATGATCCACAGCATCGAATGCTTTTTGTGAAAGTCTATGTAGGTTACTAACACTTTGTTACCTATTTCAAAATTTGTTCTTACTTCCTCTGCAAAATCATCCAATTCCATTGATGTTGACTTACCTTTCTGAAAACCAAATTGTTCTTTATCAATTATTTTGTTTTTTTCGATGTATTTGGTTAGTTTCATCGCCACATATTTCTCCATTATTTTCGCTACCACCGTATTTATAGCGATTGGGTCTGTAGTTAAAATAATCACTGTGATTTCCCTTTTTATAAATTGGTCTTATCGATGATATTTTAAAATCAGGTGGTATTGTGCATTCTTTTAATGTTTGGTTTATATTTGTGATTGGTTCTACGATTATATTTTTAATATTTTTAACATCTTTTACTCTAATTTCGTCATGTCCATGTACTTTTTCAGTTTTAAGTTCATCTATTATTTTTATTACTATTTTTAGAGTTTCTTTAGGTTTATACATATTCACTTCTTCTGTTTCATTTAATCGTTTTACTAATAACGTATCGCATTTATGCGTAATGCTAAACTGAATTTTTAAACTCATATCCAAA
Source organism: Coronaproctus castanopsis (assembly GCA_032883995.1). Lineage (NCBI taxonomy): Eukaryota > Metazoa > Arthropoda > Insecta > Hemiptera > Monophlebidae > Coronaproctus > Coronaproctus castanopsis. Next base: position 107,983,308 of record CM065052.1, on the reverse strand, counting down.
CTCATTTGCCACTTTCAAACTGGTCACACAGCCAGAAGAGTTTATTGTAAAAAAGTGTTTAAAACAAGGATGTGTACTTTCACCTATGTTGTTTAATTTATATAGACAACATATAATGAGGAATGTTTTAGAGACTTAGAATGAAGGTGTTTCTATCGGAGAGCTCAAACTTTCAAATTTACCGTTTGCTGACGATATAGCATTGATAGCAACTAATATGGAAAAAATGTGACGAAGAAATTAGAAGATATAAGTAAATGCTATGGCTTACAAATTAATAACGGAAAAACTAAGTTCATGGTGACTGATCGGAAGAATATAATAAGGTAGAAACATAAAACCATTCCTGGTTATTCGTTTACTTGGGATCCTTGTTGGAAAGCAAAGGAGGCTCTGAAGATCAAGAGAAGAATTAAACTACAACGGAGTGCGATGATTAAACTAACCCGGATATGGAAAGGCTCCTCTGTCACGAAAAATACAAAAATTCAACTTGTACGCACCCTGATTTTTTCAACATTTCTGATATGGTGCAGAAACGTGGACGATCAGAAAGTCCGACGCATGAATAGTTTCGAAATATGGTGCTGGAGGCGGCTACTTCGGGTTTCGAATGCGTCTATTTTGATATAAATTGGCACAACCGCAGATTAACAACGTAAGTTCTCGTACGTATTATGAAATTTTTTGGTCACATCGTACGAAAACACGATGGAATCGAAAGAGCAAGATCTATGGGGGAAGAATGAATGGTGTGCGACCAAAAGACAGAGTACCAATTAGATGGATACAGTGACTGCTGCATCTCGAATGATATTTTGAAGATGTGTCATGATGCCGAACATCGTCAAGGATGGAGACAGAAAACAAGGAAGATATTACCTTGATCACGATACTCCCTGAATGATGATGTTGATGATGATGATATATATATATAACAAAGGATGTATGTGCAACGTAGATTTGAGAACGAAAACGTTTTAGTCATGGACACGTCAAGTTAAGTATAGAGGAGAGTGCGATCCTTTTGTTTGTGAATTTTTTTTTTGGTGGGGGGACCTCTTCAAGTTTCACTTCTTCCCTGGGCCCTTTAAAAATAATTTTATCGTTTATCTAGAATTTTATCGTTAACGGATGTTAACAACGATTTATTATTAATTATCGTTTATTGCGCCGTGTATTTTTTTGCGATACTTTTAATACCTTATTAGGTTCCAAATAAATAATTAATCCTTCAGAACTTTTGTTCGTTTTCATCCTATGTGTCATTTTATTAGCTTTTTTTTAATAACATTTGAAAGTTGCACGCAATTTTACTACGTCGTCGATTTATTGAGACTACTACGAGAAAAGGAATTTTTCGTAAGATATCATCTTTTTCTAAGTAGTTCTGAATTTCATTAGAAACAGCAGCCATTTAATGCATCCCCCGAGATTGCTTATGACTAATCGTTCTGAACCGTACGTGCGGGATGTCTCTACTTTAACTTTCGAATACGAAGAGAAAAAGAGACGAAAAAGAAAATTACGATAGACAAAAAGTCTAAATGCGAAGAGCGCGTTAAAGACGATGGACCAAAAATAGAAACCTAGATGATGTATTACAATCTCGTCTTATCCTCTGACTGGTCTTTAGGAAGCAATTAATTCATCATGTCCCTAGATATCCCTATTTTTTTCTTACTTCTCCTAAATTAATTAATATATATATATATATATATATATATATATATAATATATATATGTGGGTGTGTGCGTATGTGTACCAAATGGTGTGTGTGTATACATATCACACAATGAGATGCAAGTAGAAATCAAAACTTTCGTTCCTTTCAGTAAACGTTGTCGTTTTCTTCCTTATTACGAACCATCAACCACCAACTACCTGGAATCACATGACATACAATCCAGCATCCTAGACGTTATATTTCATATTTCTCCGGAAGGCAAACAAAAAACAGACGCCGAGTCCTGTCTTATACACACGGTAAATTATAAACTCCCCAGGGAGTACTAAGGATTCGCTCAAAACACAACTATCCCACTTTTCCTTTAAACATAACATACCCAATGTTTCTTTTTTTGGCTTTTCCGTTTCCGCGTCTGTGTTTTGCTTTTGTTTCTACACACATTCATTTTTGTTAGACTTTTTCACCTGCATTTAAAAATATTTTACATATATATATATATATATATATATATATATATATATATATATATATATATATATAATCATAATGGCGGCATCTTTTTGACAAAAGATAGCGTACAGCAACTTTGAATCACACCAAATCATATTCTTCTTTTCCCGAATGCGTCCATTATTTTGTTTATTTGTCGTTTTCCAAATCCGGTTGTTATCATTTCCATTCTTTTTCTTCACGCTGACGGTTTTCCTTCAATCTTGCCTTGCATTGCAAGCAAAAATATTCCTTCTTCCCTGCTCTTGTATACCAAATATTTCTTTTTGTTTCTCAGTATATCTTTCATCAGCGCCATGTTCTTACACTTGTCTGGAGTATTTCCATATTCGTTATATTTGCCGTCCATGGATCCTCCACACTCGCCGTAATATCTACATTTCGAATGCATGTCGACGTTTAATGCCTTCAACCGACATTACGTAGCATTGATTTACTCTGATTTCGGTATTTTAACTTTCTATCTGTTAATACTGTTTGTAAATTGATAAACGATTGTTTCACCATTGCAATACGCGACCTAATTTCCTTGATGTCTCGGCCATCAGTCGTGAACAGAAAACCTAAATACCTAAATTCCTTAACTGATTCCATTGTTTCATTTACCATCTTTATTTTTATTTCTTTATTGGACGTTCTTGTGAATTTCATTATTTTATTTTCCTACTCAATTTTCTTCCTTCCTTGTCCAGCTTGTTTAACATAATCCGCATTTCAACGGTAGAGAGCGAAAGTGCCCATTGATCTTTATGCCAGAATTATTTATACTTGCATTTTTCATAGTGTTGAAAAGTCTGGGTGAAAGCGGGCATCTTTGCTTTACACCTTACTTTATCTGGCATGTTTTAACAGATGGTTCATCTTTTATTCTGATATTTCCATATTGTTCCCGTTCTTTGATTATTTACAGATCTTTGTTGTGGCTATTGTACTTTTGTAATATTCGCATTAACTCAGCATGCTGCACTGGGTCAAACGTCTTTTCATAGCCTATGAAACATGCAATAACATCACGACTTACACTTAGCGTACGTTGTACCACCGTTTCAAACAGAGCTATTGCGTCTCTGGTGCCTCTTTTGGCAACAAAACCGTATTGTGTTTCACTGAGTTGTTTGTCCAGTTTTGTTTGTATATTCGTTTCGTGTGTTCGTTTGTTTATCGCGTTCTTTGTTTTCGGCGATACGCGTCGTCTTATTGTTCATTCAGTTTTATATTATCCTGTATAAACCTGAATAATTTTATCCATAATTTAAATTACTATCGTTCATAATTGTGTACGTTATATTTTCAATTTGTATTATTAATAAACCTGATAATTTTTAACCTTACCAACTACGTTACTATCGCTCGTAATTGTCTACCTATCGTTGGTGGATAAGGCGAGTTCATGTTCTGCTCGCTGCCGCCCCAGCGGCGTCAAACCGTTGATTGCGTACAACGTTCAACCAGCGATTCTGCTAATGACGTTACCGGTGAGTCCGTTACTTATCTATCTTATTCTAACAATTCGCTCGTGAATATTACCGACACTAACATTATTAATAATGTAATTAAATATTCAAACGTTGTTCATGAAGGTGAATGCAGTTCCGTAAACGATCAGTGTAATATTTCTATTTCGTATATACAACAGGAAACCGATAATCAACATATGTCTACTGCTGCCTCATCTATTCCTCCAATACAATCTTACTGTATTACTACGCCATGCGGTCAATTAGAACCGATTATGACAGACCAAAAAGAACAAATGCAACAACATAACAACGACTACTACTTACACACATGGAAGTAAATTCTGCTACTATCAACACAAATAGTGAAGTACCTATGGATAACCATCAAATTCATCAGCATGACCTGAAACACGGGTGGCAAGAGGTTACCAGAACAACAAATAGAAAAAGGAAAAATATATCGAGCATAGGGACAAGTACTCCTAGCAGTCATATGTGAATAAACCAAATAAATTTTTCATTCCGACTGACAATTACAAATGTAAAAAGACCTTGCGTGATTAGTATTACATCATCAAATCCTATTTGGATGAACGATATTTTCGAGTTGCAATAAACGATAAACAATCATCGATACGCAAAATTCAGGCAGGTGTTCCGCAGGGGAGCGTGCTTGGGCCTCTTCTTTTCTCGTTGTTTACCAATGATATACCCGTAAGTGAAACCGTATTTGTAGCTACATTTACCGATCGATGCCCTAAAATATGCACTCAGCACGTTCAAAAGGCTATTCAACATAATTGAATGGTCGGATAAATGGAAAATCGTTATCAATGAACAAAAATGCAATCATATCATATTCACCAAACGACGTATTGCGCGTGATAAATATAAGGTTACGATAAATTCAAAGTTATTAATTCAAAGCGAGTCTACTAAATATCTCGGCTGGGCGAAACATAAAAGCCAAGAATATCGAGCTAGAACTTAAGATGAAACAATTGTATTGGCTGTTAGGACCTCGTTCGCAATTGAATATAAATAATAAGTTAATATTGTATAACGCTCTATTGAAGCTTATATGGTCGTATGCAGCAGAACTATGGGGATGTGCTTCGGCCACTAACGTGGAACGAATCCAGCGCAGGCAGAATAAAATACTACGGTTGATAGTTGCTGCTCTGTGGTACGTCTCCAACAGGACATTACACACCGACCTACATGTAAAATATGTCGCTGAAGAGATTAAATCGGCAATCCATAGATACTTATCGAGAATACAACATCATCAAAATCCATTGGCAGCTAATCTACTTAATGATGAAATACCTAAAAGACTAAAACGGAAAAGAATGATATATCTGGCTTAAAATGTAATACTACTCTAAGATGGTTGGATTTGCTAATGGGCAAAACCACCATCTCCTGATACTTACCAACATAAAATCCAGTAGATAATTATTTAAATTAGTTCTAGATTAGAGGGAAAAAAAAGTTTTGTCCGATTCTAGTATTTATAATTGAGAGGAGAATCTTAATAGTGTGGCTCAAACACAAGTTTTTGATGTTGGTTTTTTAAGTATTGGTATGAATGTTTGGGCTTTGAAATCTTCCAGTAATTTTCCTTCTTCATATATTCTATTTAGTAGCCTAAGCAGTTGCTTCTTGTAATTTTGTGACAAATTCTTCGGGACTTCTATAGATATTTGATCTACACCTGTAGCTTTATTGTTTCTCGACTTTATAATGACATTCTCGAGCTCCCACATTTATATTCAATGTATAACTGTATTACATATTTAATCCATTCCTCCTCTTGATCCTATTTACTTCCGCAATCTACACCATTTTTATTCTTAATTATTGAGATGCGTGTGTTTCTCTTCTTGTAATACTTCATCGTTTTCTTTTATTTGTGTATACATCGGAAAAACAACACTTAAAAAAATATGTATTAAAGGAAATCATCCCCCCATCATTACGTGAAACGATAGACATACACACACACACATATATATACGTGTGTGTGTGGGTATTGTACTTTACTCATGCGTATTGGTCATTCGTTTGTCAATTTTATTTATTTTACTGAGGAATTCAGCTTTTCTCATATAAATTATTATAGAAGAAGAAAGAAATTTATTTATTGACATAAATTCATTAAAAGTACAAAAGTACAAAATAATGAGAATTACGCGTACCGGAATTATAATATCCTTACCGCTAATAAACAAAATTCTTTATGTAATAAATCTTATAGTATATTTACTAGATTATAAATATATAAAACGCGGGAAAAAATTTGAAAAAAAAACCCACTCCATAAAACGCTTTGTATCGCATTAAGCATACAAAAAGGAATATTATTCGATATAATAACAATTATAAAGATATATAATATAATACACATATACTTACCTATATATATATACATACATACATACACACACATGTATATACACATATACACAGATACATTAAATATTAATCATTTACAGTAAATTATGTTTAAGGCGTCTATGCTTATACTTTGTGTACATTAACTGTAGCTGCCTGGAATCGTAATTTCCGATCATTAAGATGTACTGATTTTCATGCAAAACACAATTATCGCAGAACTTACGAGTTATAGTAAGAATATAACCCCGAATAGAGGGTATATTTAATATCTCATGCATGTCCACTATTCTGGCATACCTTGGGGCACTTAATATGCATCTCAAACACCTAGTTAGCCTATTACACTATCGAAATTTCGGACTATTGTAATGATTCCAAATTTTGCATATTTGCGAACGTTTCGCGTAATAAAACGACGAAATTATATAATTTAATCTTATACCCACACAATGTATATATATATATATATATATATATATATATATATATATATATATATATATATATATATATATATATATATATATATATATATACGATATAGAATATAGTATATAGATATATCGCTTGTGCACTCCAGGATAACATATAAATTTATATCATTCGAATAGAAACGTAACTGATAGGGTTTCATAATTGTCTCACTATTTTTTTTTTATTATGACGAAATTGGAACGAAAGAGACAGTGCAAAACGATTATTTCGTAAAAACAAAAGAAAGTTAACAAAAGACGAAAAAACCGACAACGGGTATGACGTAAAAATACGTGACGCCTGGAAAGACCGCGGAAGTGATGACGTAATCGTCAGAAAACATCGACAATAATGATGAAGGACATGTAACCCAAAAATGGACTACAAAGGCTGCACTGTAATTGTCCGTAGGCTTTATTAACTAAGTACGATTATCATCGCGTTACGTGCACCTTTAGTAAAATAAATCGGCTATCATTAATCAAATCTAACTTAGGATTGATGACTGAATTTTGTATAATGGTTTTTAAGATATAAATGAGAACGAACCGCATTTAAATCGAAACAAATACGCGCGCACACACATAAATACATATATAACTTATACAAACACACACACATATATATATACAATATACGCCTTGTGTATGCCTAGACTATAATTTTACGCCGTCTGTATAGATAAAGATGTTACATAAATTCGTTTAACAGTACGACCAGTTAAAAACAGCGTAACAAAGTCTTAAGCATTACGGTAATGCGCACGTAACGAAAGTAAATCTTTGTACTATACTTTTACTTTTTAAGAATATCAGTGATGGTATTTTTTTATTATAATTATTGGTTTCCTAATTATTATTATCAATATTATTATTATTACTAATAATTTTGGCATTCAGTATGTGTATATATATATATATATATATATATATATATATATATATATATATATATATATATAAATTATTAGATTTTCCTCAGTCCAGATACCAGAGACAATCCGTGACCGATCATTATGATAAAATACATTTAATATCGAACAGTTGTAAACGATGTTTATATATATATATATCTTGTTTATACATATATACAATGCATATATATATATATATATATATATATATATATATATATGTAGTTATGCACACGTTCTCTGTATAGAGATCTTTATGTTTTTTGTTAATTTTTAATATATATATATATGTGTGTGTTTGTATGAACGTGTGTTTAGTCTGGTTATCAAGTTCTTGTTAAAACGATAGGACCTACCCGTCGTCGATATTAACGAGGAACTAGTCATTTACTTCGGAGTCTTAAATTTCGGCAAAACTTAACTAAACCAAATTCAAATCATTTTGTGATCGGACAATTTAATGAAATTTTCAAAATCGCATTAACGTCTCGATAATAAATAATGTTTATTTAAATATACGTATATAGCTGTTATATATATACATATATATATATATATATATATATATATATATATATATATATATAATCAAGTAATACGTATGCAAACTTTGCCGCAAATTCTTATAACCTATTAATAGAGGAATGCCGTGTCAGGAGAAGTAGATACACGTTGCATTCGATGTAACAGAAAGGCGTGCCGGTAATTATAATTCAAACGATATATATTATACACACATGTATACATATACATGTAAATATATATATATATATATATATATAAGTAAATCGAAGAGTGGAAAATTAACTCGATTAAAACTAAAATGAACATAACCAAGCAACAGCAACAACCAACGGCTTGCTATCGGTTAATAATAATGCTGCGTCCAACTTTGTGGATACACTTGATTGGGATTCAAGAAGAAAAACTGGAGATCCAAAGCCACGAAGATCATCCGGACTCTTTAAAACGCTTATGTTGTGTCTTGTAACATCAAGAAAAACAACCAAGCGTGAACGTATTTTATTTAATTATATATGTATATACATACACAATATAAAAGTTTCAGTTTCAGTTTTACATAAACCGGCTTAATGTTTGCTAATGTCGCTCATTTCTAACAGTTTCATAACCACATATACACACACACACACACAATAATGTGTAACCCGGAGTATTTGGTTAGAATAACACGTTACATGTGGGCAACATTTAAAGTCGAGATGCGTTGATCCCCCGGGGACATTTTTTCTGACCTTTACTTCTATTACATAGTACAACTTTGCTCTTTCATTTGTAAGGAGTCCACGCAACTTCTTTAACTTTTTTTTTAAACGTTAATTGGTTTTCCTTACCCATCTTATGGAATATTTAAAATAATATTCTGTTTCATACATACATATATATATATATATATATAAAACACATAATTATGCATATGTATAGAACGTGTATATAATCTACGCGCGTATTTATATTTACGTGTTATTACACTTCACTAGTGTATATTATCTGTATATTAGGGACGTAACTTGCGTCATAACGACTACTATATGAGAACCATGAAAATATGTTTTCTGTTCAACCTCTTCGGCTAGCCTGAAGCATTCTGGTGTTTTGTTTCTTTTATATAATTCTCGCCTTCCTTCTGTATATTATCGAAATAGATGTTATATGGGAAAGTCCTTAGGTCATATTGTCGAAATTTTTATATTTCGGAGATTGTCACGCAAATAATTTCCTCTAAATGTACATATATATATATATATATATATATATATATATATATATATATATATATATATATATATACATAACATTTAAACATATTCGTGAAAAAAATGCGTATATAAAAGATTGATTTTCTCGCGAATATAATTATAATATTTATCAGTCGTTTCATTAAAACGAGTTGAAATAATTTTAACTTTAAAATATATGCCCCTAATATAATTAAGGATGCTAGTAAAGTTAACGTCCCACTGTAGATACAAAAGCATTGCATTAGAAGAAAATAGCGATCAAAAGCAAACATCAAGTAAACGTCCACATCTGATAACACCACATATAGAAATTAAAACGGACCTCATCTTCGCTGATACGCAAAATAAAAATATCGTACAAACTAAAAATGGAACTTGCTCATCAACAATAAATCAACCTGGAACGAGTAAAGGAAATGAATTATACATGAAAAAGAAAAAATTTAAACTTTCAACAAAGTATATGTTAGTACCATTAGCTGAAAACATAACGAAAAAAAAAAAAAGTTACCCATTATCCTTTACTAACCTTACGATCTTAATGGACATGATTAAAGGCCAGCAGGACCAGATCATAGGAAACTTTACCAACAATACTGATGGATTCAAAAGAATGCTAGCAGAAAACTACGGATTGTTGCAACATGGAGTAATGAAATGTCGTTTCAAAAGCTTAATAGAAAAATTGGAAAAATCAACTGATGAGTCGTACGACAGTGTCTATTCGACCGATGAACGATTTATTTAACATAAGCTTTAGGAATATATATTAATATTAATCATTAGTATTCTAATACTTATAAAATAACACTTAATGTAACTGTTAGTTTATAACTTGAGCAAACAAATGATAAACATTTTACAATATAATGAAAATAACTCTAGCATAGCTAGAGACGTTTTAGTAGCAAAAAATTGTACCCAAAAATATAGATATCATATATATTTGTGAATTATGTACCCACAAACTTTAATAAAATAATCCATAACAAGATATCGATCGTACACCTTTAAAAACTATTCTTATACACAATATTTTTAATATTATTATTGTTCAAATTGATGATATTACTTTTATTTTAACGTACATACCGCCAAATAACGTTTCCACTCGATACTTCCATTTTATCGATATGTATATACGGAATAATAAATTAATGAAATTTATATGGTTGGGAGATTTATAATAATAATAATAATAATAACAAGTATATTTCAGCTTAATAAATAAATTACAATTCCCATTTATGTACACATACCGAGCTTACATAATTGCTCATACTGTGCGATATTTGATTTAATATTAATACTAATATAGGAATAAGAAAATAAAATCAACTGCAGAGAAAAAATACAAATAAAAACCCTGCTTAACTTTACTAATTTATCTATTTCATGTATAGTGATATATAGTGAAACATGTACATAATTCTTATTATATAGCTTAAGATAATAAACAAAATTTAATGTATAGCGTGGTTTCGAGTTAGGTAACCATGCCGTTTAGAGAAGCGCATGTCTAATTCTTTTATGTTTATATTTTTTGTATTGTAGTTGGAGTGATTGTCGTGTGTAATTGCCGATTTTTCTTATTATGGCATGCGGGTTAGTACTACACTTTACATAGAATTTGTTGGACTAGCTACTTACAGCTTCAGATATGTATGGATGCTTTAATTTAGTGTGCACTTCTGATACTCTCGTATAAATTGGAGCATTCAGTATAATTCGTAAACACTTATTTTGGAATGCTTGTAATTTGTTCAAAGTTGTCTCGCTTACGCTACACCAGATTGGACAGGAATATAACAGTAATGGCATAAAATAAGTTTTATAAATTAAATCTTTATTGGCTGTACTCATTTTTGATTTCTTATTGAATATAGGAAATAATTTATATAGTCTCGTATGGGCTTTTTCAATAGTGTGATTAATGTGCTTTGAAAATGTCAGGTTTTTATCAAGTATAAGACCGAGATATTTAACGTATGATTTCCAGTATAGCTGTTCATTGGATATTTTTATAGAATGTACTGTTTGAGGTCTACATTTAGTAAAAAGTATGGTCTCGGTTTTTTGGTTGTTGATTTTGATTTTCCATTTATTATAATATTTGTATAGTTTATGATAACTATCCATAAGTCTTTTTTGTATGGTGTCAATCCTGTAAGAAGAAGTAAACACTGCAGTATCATCTGCATATAACGCAGTGTTCGTGCCCTTTATATGTGGTAGATCATTTATATACAATATATACAGAAAAGGCCCAAGAATACTACCCTGTGGAACGCCAGAGGAGTTTAGTTTGAGGTTAGAATATGTATTACTTAATTGTACTGTAAAAAGTCTAGCATATAAATAGGATTTTATGATCAATATAAGATATTTAGGAAATCCGTACTGTATCATTTTATAAATGATGCCATTGTGCCATGCACTATCAAAAGCTTTTTCTATGTCTAACAGTAATAGCCCGTTGTATTTATTTTGATTAAACTGGTCAGTGATATGATCTGTAAGGCGGGCTAGTTGCATAACTGTTGAGAGGTGATTTCTAAACCCAAACTGCGTTTCATTTAAGATATTTCGCTCATTGGAATGAGATTTTAATCTTTGTAAGATCACTTTTTCACTTATTTTACTGACATTGCTAATTAGACTTATTGGTCTTATATTTTGTACTAGTGAACTATCTTTGTCTGGTTTGGGAATAGGAATGATGCTAGATGTTTTCCATATTTTTATCCTAATAATATGATTGCATTTATAATATTAGTCAGATAGACTACTGCTTTTTTTGGTAGATTCTTGATCATTATGACCTGTATAAAATCTGTACCAGTAGATATTTTGTTATTCAGGTTTTTTATGTGTGTGTGTAATTCCTTAGGCGAAACCAATTTGATTTCATTAACAGACGTAATATTAGATTTACAAAATTTACGAACAGTAGAGTTAACTTTTCTAGTATGATAAATAGTAGAAAGCTCTGAGTTTTGAGAATAGACCTGATAATAATAGTTTGATAATAATTCGACTTTATCTTTATCTGAATAGGCTGTAGAGTTATTATACGATATGGGTGGTATGTATTAGTACTTTCGTGTATTTTAGTTATTTTCCAGATACTGTTATCTCGTACCGATACCGATTGGAGTTTTTTGTTCCAATTATCATTACGGTGTTGTAGGATTTTTGTTTTTACGATGTGTGTTAGGAAATTTAAAATTATTTTATCCTTAGCCAACCTATTTCTTTGATATATTCTCCTATAGTGGTTTTTTAGTTTTACTAGGATTTTTATTTGATCAGGGAGATAGTAATGATGATTACTAGATAACTTCTGAGGAATATAAGTTTGCGCAGATTTTAATATGGTATCGTTGAAGGTAGTGATGGCATCATCTATTTCCTTGGTTGAATTAGGTCGTTTGGATATATTTAAGGTATTATATATGAAGTTTCTATAATTATTCCAATCGGCTCGTTTGAAGTCAAAAACATATTTTTCAGGAATTATTTGACACAATTTAGTAATTTCAAAATAAATGGGGTTGTGATTTGAACTTAGGTATGGGAGAGACATGGGTTTCGAAACATAGGGAAAGTGTTTAGACAGGACTAGATCAATTGTACTAGGTTTGTAAGTATTTGATGCTGGATAATAAGTTGGCCGGTTTGGGGCTAAAATTGTAAAATTCTGACGATAAGAAAGATCGAGTAATGTATTACCTGATTTGTTGTTGGAATGGCAGTTCCAACCTCTATGTCTGGCATTAAAATCCCCGGCTATGATAACATTATTGCTAGATTGCAATAGCGTGTAGATGTCTTGCTCAAAGTAGCGTTTATTCGGAGGACAGTATATCGAATACAAATGAATTTTTTCATTGTTGATTGTAAGCGAGATACCAATGGCTTCTGTTCCTTTTAATGTTTTTATAGGTAGTAAATGATGAATTAATCTATGGTTTACTAATATGGCCACTCCCCCGCCCCGTGAGTTACGATCCAGTCTATATATTTTGTAACCGGGACAGTTAAAACTTAAAGTAATGTCAATTTTAGTTTCGCTCATACAAATGATATCAATTTGCTTCTCGTATGCAAGGTTACCTAACTCTAGGATTTTATTTGTAATGGAATTCGCATTCCATGATATTATTCTTATTTTCTTAACATTACCTAGACAAAAGTATTTAAGACTATTTCTAAAACCGCTGATATTTTTTCAAATATGTCAGCGTTTTCCAGTCGTTTGATTCGATATAATATATTTTTAAAACATAACGTTATTTTACTTAGATTAAACAATTTAATTAAAGAAAGTAATTCCGTAATATAAGTTATGTTTTCATTATTAGATTCGACATCTTGTAGTGAACTGTTATTTCTACCGGTATTTATATTATTATCATTATCATTATTATTATCATTATTATTATTATTATTATTATATCTATTATTAATAACGATATTATGATTTAGTATATGAAATGCCTTCAGCTGTTCGAGAGATGTTACTTCTATTATGTCTTAAGTTAGATACTGCTTGAGGGCCATTTTGGGTTGTCGTGTTTTTATTACGACGGTATCTTAAAAGTGCTGGGCATTCTTTAAAGTGTGCAGTATGGGCACCTTTACAGTTTACGCACATAATATTTTGGACAGTACACTCGCTTGTAAAGTGAGAGTTACCGCACTTTAGGCAGTTTGGTGTTTTGTGACAATTAACAGCTAAGTGGCCGAATGCGTGGCACTTAAAACACTGCGTAATGTTGTTTTTGTATTTGTATTTATCCCACGTTATTAAACAATAACATAGTTGTTTAATTTTAAGTATATCACTAATTTTAGTATTTTCAGGGAATGTAATTAAATATAATGGTAATAAGATATTTTGAATTGTTTTCGGTAGATTTTTTTTGAAACTGTGTTATATTATCATATTTTACATCATTATCATGTAAAGCTACTTTAACTTCATCAATTGTTATATTGTGGGGAAGTCCTTTAAACTCTCGACATTCACTACGGGACAGAGTGAATAATATGAGAGGTAAGAAATTATTAAATTTAATAGAAATACATTACATATTCTAAGTATTAAAAACAAATATACTTTTCAGAGGAATAAGCAAAAACGTGTAATAGACTTAACTTTAGTGACTCAAAACTTAACTGATCGAATTCAAAACTGGGATGTCAGTTATGAACTAAATGCCAGTGATCATTATTATATTACCTTTAACGTAAATACTGTTGCACAAAAAACAAAAGAAAGTCTGATTAAAGGATAAGTTAACGGTTTAAGAAAATTAATTTATATGATTGATGTACAAGTAAACTGTAATAATATTAAACAAATTAAATGTTGGCTGAACAGTTATCGAGAATATGTAAATACAGTTCTAAATAGTTCATCCACCTATATGCGTCTTGCTGTATACTGGTGGAACAATTATATCAAATGGTATAATTAAACACTTTTTCCAGACGTAATACCGAAAATTATTAGCGTTCTGTTTAAAACTATTATCCCCATGTTTGGAAATTTAGTAAAACGGTTATCACACCCAAAATGAACAAAAATCCAAATTTGTCAACTTCCTACAGAGCTATATCACTATTATCAAATCTCAGTAAAATCTATGAAAAATGTATACTTAATAAATCAAATAAATTCTTTGACAACAACGGAATAATTCGTGAAAATCAATATGGCACACTGCCGGGTAGATCGTCCGAAATGGCGGTATATTTTGCAAAATATAAAAATTTACAATAATAAAACTAACTGTACACGCTTACTTACCCTAGATATTACAAAAGCTTTCGAGAAATTATTAATCTTGTTAAAGAACCTAGGACTATGGCATACTTAACATTATAAATGGATATTTCTCAAATCGCTTCGCTACATTACAAATTGGCAACTACTCAAAAAGTATTAAAACAACTATGGGAATTCTACAAGGGTCTGTATTAGGACCGTACTTTGTGGAACATAGTTTTCTTCCAATTATATAAAATCAATATTTCCAATAATGTAAACATCTTCACTTTTGTAGATGACATAGCAATTGTAATTGCTGACACGGGTGAAGATGTACTGGGAAATATCAGGTCTATACAATAGTTTCAAACTGGTTAAAAGAATATAATTTAAATATTAATGAATCTAAGTCAACTTACATGTTGTTTAACAAAAAATTAAACGATAAAGGGTTAAACTTAACGCAGTATGGATTAGATATTTGTATGGTCAGTCAAACTAAATACTTATGTGTAGTAATTCAGAAAAACTTAAAATTTTACATTTTCACCACATCACCGATGAAATAAATAAATTTTTAATCATATTTAACAAATTGTATAATAATAATAATAACCGAATTAATTATAAGAAGGACGTAACATTATATAAAAGTATAGTGTTGCCCAACATACTTTACGCAAGTGTTATATACATAAATATGTTAAAAATTAAAAGATTCCAGAACATATTAAAAAGTTATCAGCTAACTATATGGCAGGTATTGTTATTGCAAGTATTAAACCATTAAATTATGAAATATAAAAACACATTCACATTTTTAAAATTAAAAACAATATAAATATACGTATCACGAATTTAATTATGTAATCAACAACCTTATTTTATACATGAAGGAAAACTATTAAAGAGTTCTTGTGTTAGGTATAATATAACGGTATTGTTAAAAATTATTTCCCAAATATAGAAAACAGACTAAGCAACACATATTTCGTACCAATTAGTTTTTTTTTTTAACGTACAATTCATTACTGGACATGGTCTATTTGAAGATTACTTAAATAAATATAAAATTGCATACTCTGAAAATTACGTGACGTGTAACAGTATTGACACTGTTAAGGATATACTTAGCGGCTAACTCTGATTTCAGCGAGCACTGATCAACTGGTAACCAAACTATTTATAACTTTTAACACTTCCGCGATTGCTGAACTAAATCACCGTAAAAAATATGTACATTTAGCTTAAACTTATTTATGAAATTAAATCCTAAACATATTTAAATATAATTGCACCTTGTTTTAGCTTATAAACTAATTATATAATCTCAACTAGTTTAAATTTATGAGTGGTGCAAATTGTTATTATAATATTGTAAAACAGTTTGTTCAGAATTCCATAAACTTAATTGGACGGGTTCTGAACAATCTGTTATTTTTTACTGTAGCTTTCACAACTTACCCAATGTGATACTGTGAGGATTATCTACATCTTAATCAAGGATGCTGACTTCTCTAGAAACGTCGCTATATATGGGGGAATAGCTGTCGATTATCTAGATGGTGAAGGGACGATACATTACACGGAGGTGCAATACACGAAGAACGTGGCAAGACAAGGTAAAACTCAGAACGCAACGGCACCACAGCAGAACGTTAAAATGATCGGGATTGCAGACTTCCTGTTGAGAATGGAGGGGACAGAAGGGACTTTTGGGCAAGCAACAGATAATGCAAAAATCGTAATCTATTGATGAGTACAATTCCCTTGCGACTAATCTTCTTAAACAAATAAATATACGGAAGTTTTGGGAAGAGACGGCTGGAGCTGATAGTAATAATTTAAAGTGTGATTAACTAATGCTCTCAGTGTACATTAGCTCCCATTGATTTCTACCCTCTAGCTGAATAAAGTGAATGATATCTTCGTGAGAGACTAAGGAGAAATCTATACCGCTAGACGACGCGTCTTTAGCCAATGAGTCAAGAAATTCGTTGTCCGGAATACTTCTATGACCCGGCACCCGCAAAAACGGAACAAATACTTCCACGTGTTACAAATTATTAATTAAGCTTTAGCAAAAAACTAAACCAATTAATGTATCTGACACGTTACGTTCATTGTCTACAGCCGTCATCACGCTTTTTGAATCGATAATAATAACGTAATTTCCGCGAAGATTTAAGTCCGGTAGAATTGACAAGGCTTATAGTACCGCTACACATTCTGCAGTAAATACTGAACATTCTTGGCATAATTTGTACATGCTAGTAATATTGAAAGTTGGAATGAACACTTCTGCCCCCGTTCCTCGAGTTGACTTTGATCCATTAACCAAGGGTGTGTAGTGGAAACATTTCGGAGGTAATACTGCAAGGATTAGTGTAGAAGGATAGAAACTGCAGTTTTCAGGGAAAAATGATGAATTTTGTTTGTTAATTTAAAATAGTATGCATGTACAAACGATTTCATAGTATTTAGGAACATTTAGTACACATGTGGGAGAGCCGTTCTATAATAATTGTAATTTGTTAAAATTGGTATTTGAAACAAAACTCCAAGTACGTGATAACGGAGGAAGGAATAAGTGTTTCAAATATAATTATTTTACTATTAACATTAAGAAATGATTTTATGTAAAGAATATATGGCGGATGTTTTTTTTTTTTTTAGATTTCACGATAACGTGGTTAACATGTTCGGAGAAATTTAATCTATTACCCGAGATTACTCCGAGGTAACGAACATGTTTTGACCAGCTGAGAAATTAACTCTAATTTCAGTCGGAAATATAGCCTCACTTCTAGCACAGTTCAAATCAATTTGCCACCTTATATAATAACGTAAGACGGCGATTTATTCCTGTCTGTAAGTTATTAGTAATTGCTTTAGGTATAGAACTGCAGAGAAGAGCTGTGCCGTCAGATCTGAACATCAGGTTAAACAGAAAGTGATGTAAGATACTATACCTTGAAGGATCCCTCGCTAAGCACGTTTTCACAGTAGACTTAGACTCGTCGATAGTAACGTAAAGTAACTGTTAAATAGCTGCGAATAATATTAATATAAAAGGTATAGGCAATTAATTCGCGACGCACGGTTTGAATTATTACTACTTTGTGCGCGCAAGCGATAACTGCCTGTCACGTTGATATAGGATTGCAACAGACGGCGATAGTTGCCTGATAATAGACCCGATTAATTAGGAATATGTAAACCGGTATGTCACAAGCTCCAGTAATATAGTATAGTTGAACAGACCAGCAATATTAAATATCTTAATTTACATTACGAATTTGTCGTTTAGTAATGCGATTATCGCGTAAAGGTATGTGCGAGTAGAACAACTGTAACATGTTCGCATATATGTAAACGTATGTGCTGTTCTTTTATAAGTCGTGACAATTCTAGATTCTCCAGACTTAGTAGATCATTGTTAAAATAAATACGTTACTGTAGGTTCCCACAATACGATGCCTCACGGTTAAATATAATTAATACGTATGCGACTAGTTACTTATTACGATACGTGAGTGTCGATTCCACTTTTATATATATATATATATGTACGTCTAGGTGGGTGTTCATATTATCAGATATATTAGTGTGAAGTACGAATGAAAGTATCGCTAGAATATTCTAAAAAAAATTTCACGCAATAAACACCTTCAAATCAAATCAAAGTTAATTTTGCAACCGTTATATAAATATTAAATATATTAAGATACTTCTTAACCATTAATGTGCAACCCTGTGTGAATCGCGGATGCAATATAATAAATTATGTGTGCAGAAAAATTACTCACTTTTACGCGCACACACTCAAACATTACCTAAAGTACAAATGCATATACAGTAGTAGTCCATATATATACCACATATACATATACATCAGGAATTGCGTATACAGTAATGTGCATATATATATACACCTACATTTATATATATATACCCACATGCCTATATATATATGCATAAACATATACATATACATCAGGAAATGCGTATACAGTAATGGTATATTATATATATCACCCACATTTGCGCGCGCACACACACATACACACACATATATATATACATATACATACAATCACATACCTACATTTATATACTCATAATGCAATTAATATCCTTCACGCTCGCATATACACAAATGACCATATTATGTTCAACTATCAGAGATATACATACATACATATTATATATATATATATATTTATACGTATATAATCTGCGCAATCCATACACACACATCGTATTCACTTACATTGATGTACATATATATATATACAATATGGGCTGATACATACGTACATATTGGCATAAGTGGTATAAAAATCGTATTATAATGATAATAATAAGTAATATTAACAATGATAAGAACTTATTCAATTCAATAATTTATTATAACAATGACATTTCATTAAACAGTTTACATACATGTAATGAAATAAAAGATAGACCTGTGCGCATAAACTGCGCGAACGCCGGCTAACAAATTAAAACTGCAGAATTTTATACAAACGTGATAGTAATAAGCGGAAAGTTATAAACAAGTTATGAAACGCTCCGTAATAAATTATTTAATTATATACAAATCAAATTAGAATAATCACAATGTGCGCGAAAAATAAAAATAGAACAAACTGTCCAAAAATACAAAATAAATTTAAATAACTGTAAATACACACACATAGTGATGAAAAACCGTACGTGTGAGACATTAATATTATTATATACACAATATCATCTTCTTCTGATACATATATATAATACAAATAACCGTAAATGCTTATATACACATATGCACACACACACACGAACATTTATGTACACATGGAGACAATTTGACGTTAAAGACTATACGCAAACGCAATCTTAAAAATTGTTTCGCGTATGGGTGATAAAAGTGTTTTTATGCGTTCAAATAATTTAGCACGGTCTCCTCCGCCATCTATTACGACGGAAGGGCTTAACGCATATATTACAATCGAAAGGAAAGGGCATGCCGCACCTGGCCAGACAACCCACACCGCGAGCGTACAGCGCAAGTACGCTTATGATCATGATGATGATGGTGATTATGTTGATGATGATGATATGCTTAAAGAAGAGATAACGAAGATCGCCCGCACATAATAGTAAAAGCTCGCCGAAGAGAATACGATTAAATCAATCGAAAATTGGAATACTGACGAAAAACCGATTCGGTCCGCTGCATAATGCTGCTTAGATGTGAGCTTAGGTGTCAATAAGGTTATTCACGAAGGAAATATCACCGGTGTATCAATAATAATAATAATACTAATATTTATCCGAATATTAACAATATTATTATTAAACATATAAAATTCCGCCAGTTATTTTTCGTAGTCCACTAAAATCATAATGAATTCATTTCTAATATTAATAAAAGTTTAAAGATTAACATTAAAATAAAACAAATAAAAATACTTACATTCAAGTATTCAAAAATTTAACTGAGATGAAAATCGAACACCATACACACACACACACACACACCGAAAACTAGGAAACCTGTTAAACTTATTTTAAAAGGTCTTCCATATAACGTAAATATTAACGATGTAAACAACGACATCGAACAAAAAATTAACGTAATTATTAATATAAAACAATTTGTTAAGAAAAATACCGAAAACAGTATGGCAATAAATTTACCAGTATACTCGGTAACTTTCCCGGCCAATACTAACTATAAAGATATTATTAAAATCAAAGAGATATGCTATTGTATGGTACGCTGGGAAAAATTTATTAGTAGAAATCTAGTACTTCGATATTACAACTGCTTAGGGTATGGCCATGTGGCCTACAATTGCTTTAAAAATTGTAAATGTTTAAAATGCGGTGGACCGCATTATTCTAAGAACTGTATGGATGAAATGCAAACTCTAAGAAGTGCGCAGTTTATGATAAAACATCGGACATCGTCATAAACAAAAGGTCACCCGTAATTTAGTAAATGTAAATAATAATTCATGTGACCTAAACAAACCCAATATCACACGAAACAAATAATCGTAATTCATTTAGTAATACTAATGTTTAATCAATCAATATATTTCAGGAAAATAAAATTACAAAAGTAAATATTAGATATATAGTGCTCGCAAAATAATGACAGAAATGGTATTAATTATTAACGCACTTATGCTCAAGTGGCGTCTAAAATACGAATAATTATAATATTAATAGTAATAGCAACACAAAAGATTTATTTCAAATTATAGAATTACTTAAAACAATTGAATATACTTTTTTTGTCTAAGAAGTATCATTTCTAGGTTAAAATCGAATCACAGCTCGGATATTTTTAATATAATCACAACCATTATCGAATGTGTTACCGACACCTTCAAAATGGATTAATATTTATTCTTTATGCAAATGACGAAAAACGATATTAGCATTATCGAATGGAATGCAAATTCCATCACTAATAAAATGATTGAACTAGAACACTTCATTTGCACAAATAATATTAAAATTACAGGAATTTCAGAAGCTAAAGTAGGTGAGGGCCCTTACCTAACGATGCCGAAGTATCAATTATTCCATAATAATAAAACCTGAAGTAGTAGAGGTGTAGCTTTACTAATACATGGTATTCCAACCCCACAAACAAAGCACGTTCAGGCTGTTGGAGCTAAAGTTTGTGTAAATGGCAAGTTGCTAGCAATTTATGTGGTTTATAGGCCACCGACAAAATCGATAAACTTTCAAACTGATATCAAATTTCTAATGCATTCTGCCGAAAGAGTTTTATTAATCGGGGATTTTAATGCGAAACATCGTACCTAGAACTGTTACAATGGTAACAGGGCTGGAAATGAGTTACTAAACTTGTCTGCAGCCTTAAACTTTCAAATAAAAGTATCCAAATGAACCTGCGTTTTTTCCGGGCCATCCGTCTTCAAAACCTAGCAAAATTGATCTGGTCCTTACAATAAACTACTATGAAATTATCGATCCTATATCAATTAGTAGGCAGCCAAATTGTAACACAACCAAATTATGATTACTCTAAAGCAAACTGGAGAAAGTATCAACAATACATAAAAAAACAAAGTCAAAATTCCAATAACCTTACACAATCCTTTTTACATTCGTTATCTTAACTCTATTATCTTAAAGACTGCCGAAAGCTCCACCCCTTTATTGAAAGGGAATGTTAAAAATTTTTCGATTTTCCTCGGCACTTTGCAAATAATAAAAATTAAAAATTATTATAGGAAACTTTATCAGAGATGTCATAATGAAAATATGTATTTATTTAACCAACTATATGATAGGTTGAATAAATTAGTTAAAAGACGACCGTTAGAAGAACGCTTATTATAACACGTTTCTCAGTAGTATACCACAAATGAATAATCAGCTATCGAAAGTAAACAAATACTTTTTCCGTGCACAAACAAACATGCCACCTATTAAAAAACCTGGAAGTGTCGAAATACATTTTTAACAAATAACGTACCTACATTAAACTATGCTGACTTAACCTCAACGAAAGAGGTCAAGAACTGCATTAGATCACTAAGAAATACATACTCTACGGGACATGATAAAATTAGCGTAAAAAACGACTAAAAATTTACCTCCGTAAAGGTATAGTTGCTCTCAAGGTGTTATTTAATTTCTGCATTCGTCTGTGTTACTGTGTCGTGGAGAATGTCCTTAATTGTACCTCTTCCTAAACCTGACAAGAATGCTTCCTTGATGAAAAATATAGGACCTGTTAGTTTGCTCAGTAACATTAGCAAAATTGTTGAGAAAATATTACTCATTAGATTTAGAAAACATAGAGATTTAAATGGTATTCTGAATAAATTTTAACGTGGAGACTGCATACGGAAAAAGTTTATACTAAAGCTTTTAAAAGAATAAGTCTTATAAAAGCACTGAGTCACACCCCTTGGAGTGGGGACCCCTTAACCTTACTACTTTTGTATAAAAATTTCATACGTTCTATTCTCGACTATGGTAGTTTTATTTTCGGAAATGCTTCTAATCACTGCCTTTCTAGGCTAGATAAAATTCAAAACGAGTGCTTACGCAGATATTTAGGAACACTTCGTTACCTGCTCTCGAGATGGTGGCAAAGGTTCCCCCTCTATCCTTACGAAGAATGTTTCTGTCAGATAAATTTCTTCTAAAAACATTCACTCATATCGCCCCCCTCTTTGTATATTCTATACTTAGAAATTTTTCATAACTGGCGTTTCTCTATACTTCGACGTCCTTTATTATGTCATTCCTCTGGTCATCTTTCCAGGTACAGTGATATTCTTCTTCAATCCTACCCGTCTCCCTTCTATACGATTTCTTTCGAGTATAATACCGTTAGCATTAATGTCAATATACAACTGTTTTCCTCATTTAAGAACAATGTTCTACCACTAGCCGCCAATTATAATTTTTACTCCTTGATTAATAGAAACTATCCAAACTCACTTTTAATTTTCACGGATGGCTCGAAGTGCTCTTTTTCAGTCGGAGCCGCACTCGTAACCCCGCTCTCGACATTTCAAAAAAATTTACCCTTAAAAGAATATGTTCCATTTTTACTGCAGAAGCTACAGCTATTGATTAATCTCTCCGATATGTATCTGTAAATCGCCCATCTACTAATATTCTGATCCTTTCCGATTCTAAAAGTTGTTTGCTGACATTACAGCACTCACAGCTCAACTCTCGTTTACCATCAATTATTTACAAAATTTCTAATTACATATATCGATTAAACTCTCTCGGTGTAAGACTTAAATTTGTTTGGATCCCCCGGCCATAGCGGTATCCATAGCAATAATCTAGCTGATCATTTAGTTATTTCAAAGGGACTTTTTTGTTTTATACTCCTCCTATAGATCTCCGAGCGTACATTAAATATACGCATAAGGAATACTGGAAAAATCTGTAGTCCGATCCATTTACTGCAAAGCATTATAAATCCATTCAACCCGACATACCTTCTAATCCACGGTTCTACAATATTAAAGTTGAAACGATCAAATTGCGGGTTTTTATTACTACCATTTGTCGACTGAGACTCGGCTGTAGTCGCCTTCATGCTTCGTTACACAAGTTGAAATTTATTAATTCTCCTAATTGCTCTCATCCTATGGATACCCATTTAGTGGCCGATGCAGACCATGTTATCCTAGAGTGTTCCCGTCGTAGTAATTTTCGTGTTGGATTTTATCAAGCTCTTCACAGCCTTAAAGTTCCGCTTCCTATAAATATTGCATTTCTCTTAGTTACCTGTTTTTCAATAACCGATTAAAAGTATGATCATATCCGATGCTGATGATATAACAATGTATTATTCAGGAAAGAATTTATCAACTACCATCAATATGATACAAGAAGATATTACCAAAATTATTAATTGGATGGCTGAGTCCCATCTAATGATCTCAACTTTCAAAAGTAATGTTGTTATTTTTACATATAAACGGTTAACCGACCATACAACGATTCGTTTTAAAAGTGATGTAATCACGAATTCCAATTCCGTTAAATTTCTGGGTCTAGTATCAGACCAGAGGTTATTGTGGAAGAATCATATTCAGTTACTTTGTGGAAGGTCTTTCAGGCCTCAAACATATTGAAGATGTTACGACATACTCGGTGGGGGTGGTGATCCGTTTGTCCTAAGGACACTTTATTTAACTCTGGTAAGATCTCGGATAGATTACGGATTTCCAATATTTGGCAGTGCGGCTCGAGATTATATTACTAAGCTCACACGGATTCAAAACTATTGTTTACGCTGGATGCTTGGAGCATTTCCTTCTTCACCAGAAATTGGTTTATGTTCGGAATCCTGCATTCCACCGATCCGGTTGAGAGGCCAGCAACTTGCAAATCAGTTTTTCCTAAAATTTTCATCCTTTTCTAATAACTCTTTATCCTTTAAATATCACGAAATTTTTCGCAAGTGGAGATTTACATCTAAGCTTTGCTCGCACTTTCCGCCAATATATTTCTTCCATACAAATCCTTATTACTTCCCGCTCCTTTATTCTCTCAATTCACCTTTGGTGAAAATTTCCAGTTTGTACGGTGGATTTAGAGTCACACAGGCAATGGCCTTATCTTGGGTCTTCTTCCAACTTAGAACATATCTTCATAATTCAAAACAAGTGGCCCGAATTTTTATATGTGTACACTGACGGATCTCAAGATGGTTTTCAAGGACTGGTAGGATCGGCCTACATAATTCCAAGTAAAAACGTGACCAGAAAGTTTAAATTACCATCGGCGTGCTCGATTTTCACCGCTGAAGCTTTTGCGATCGTCGAGGCTTTACGCTTCCATCGCGCTTCTAATTTTTTTAGTGGCAATATTCTTATTTTATCGGATTCTCTTAGTTGTCTTAATGCCATATCGAACTTTCATGTTACCAAGGTATCTTATTTTATATTTGCAATTTTAGAAGAAATATACAATTTCAGTTTAAGAAATATTACAATCGACTTTTGTTGGATTCCTGGTCACGTTGAAATCCTTGGTAATGCTGTTTGTGATGAAGCCGCAAAATCAGCAGCCTTCGTCAGCATTTTGTGTCCGTGCGCATTCCATATACAGATCTCCGCGTTGTAGTGAAAGCCCCGGTGGAATCAGATTGGACTGTTTTCCATCTCAATAAAGTCAGCAGTTTTTATAAAAGCTTTAAGCCAGTTCCTTCCAAAGAAGCGTGGTATTTTCCCCAAGAAAGTTTAGCGGACCAATTTCTCGTCACATGATTACAACATTAACTCGGTTTCGTTTAAATCATTGCTGCCTACCTGCTCATTTGCATTGAATTGGAATGGCCGAAACCAGCACCTGCTCTCACCCGGATGATACCGATATGATTCTGGATTAGAATCATTTGTTTTTTAAATGTTTCTCCTACTCGGCAGAACAATTTTATTCTCTAAGCTTATATCTTTAGGCCATCGGCCTCCTTATATCTTAAGTTCATTACATTTCTCAGATGATGCTTGTATATATTATTCTTTATTTCAATTTATTTTAGAATGTAAAGTTACTTTATAATGTTTTTTTTTTATTTTTTTTTTTGGTTATGTTTTATGTTTTTCATGGACAGATTGGTTAATTCCGGAGTCCAATTTATAATAAATAATAATAATAATCCCTAAAGAATGCGGGAAATTTGACCATATCGATAAAACCATGCGTGTACGTAAGATTTAAATTTACGTAAATTTACATTTAGAATATCGATGTCCACATCACCAACATATACGACTAATTTATCTGTGTTATTTAAAACTTTTCCCGAATCAAGTAAAAAATCAGAGATTGACAACGATATACACCGATTAATGAAAGATATTCATTATTTCCAACTTGAACCGGTAAATTTACTATATTAGCTGTCGACAAAATGGAATTTTTATTTTGAACTGTCACAACAACAACCCCACCAGAACGCTGTGTATATCTACATTGTCCGTACAAAACATAAATAATGATAACGGTAATAAATAATAATAATTGCGGTATCCAATAATTTTAATAAAATATTATACTAATAATATTTAATTAACGATATTAATATTTATCATTTTTATAAAGTGCATAATAATCGCAATCGTAATTATCGATGATCGGCTTAATTAACGATAAATATAAATAGGAAGTATTAATGATGGCTAAATCACCTTTTACGTAATAAGGTTCTCAACAAAATCAGACAGGCTGTTTTATACTGAGAATAATATTCGTTTGTTAGCAATTCGTAATAATATTTCCAGCTTTCAAAATGTGAGATTTCGCGTAGTTGAACGGTTATCCAGCCTCAAAAACGTCTATATTATCATACTGGTCGCTGCAAATATTAGCATATTGTTCCTACCGTTCCTTTCAAGTTATACTGTTACTATTACATACATATATATATTACAGATACTACAGTCTAACTGATAACACACCATAATTTTCAAATAATAAACAAGTCACCTAACATATACATATATAGGGGTCGTTTTGTTGGGTATTTTGGTTTATCGAGCCGGTGTAAAATAATAATTAATTATCTACTAACGGGAAAAAATATTTTACGATTTATGTCCATCATTTTCGGAGGTGATGCGTATGTGATGTAGAATATCACCATATGTACGTGTAAATTAAGACCACAATTACATAAACTTGGAATTAACTTCTTACGTTTAACATTTTAATCTAAGTTTTAGAAGTGACAGGTAAGTTTATGACTTTTTTACTTTTCCAATAGGTAATACATTTTTTCTGTACCCTTACATTTTTTGGAATTTCCCCATTCACTATTTACATACGATAATACGCCTATATGTTACTATAATATAATAACGATAGGTAATAGTAGTAACGCGCTTCTACTATAACGTAACGGGACAACTTTATTTCCTACGGTAAATGCCATTAACGTTATTGTTACGAGAAATATGTCGATATAGTTGGAAAAACTAATAAAAATTCAGATAAAAATCCAACATTTATTTTAAATTTAAAATTTTAATAAGATGCGCTAGTTTTATGCCTCGAACGCGACCGTGTTATCGGAATAATAAATCGCGTACACCTGGTATATCCGAGGAATTAACGGTAAATTCGTACAACAAATACGATGCAAGCGGCCTAGAATAATAAAAGATTTATATATATTATATATATATATATAGTAGGTGCTAAAAGTCTAAAAGTTATTTCGCATGAGCCAAATTTCCGGTTAGTTTTCAAAATACAAGTTTTGTATTCGTAATTTACGGAAATATGTACTGTCATTTGAATAATTTAGTCCATCTTATATATATATATATATATATATATATATAAATAACATAGATATTGTTGCAAAGATACGTATAACATATTTAGAACATATTTTAATAATGCAATTCTGAGAATAAAAAATTAATACATTTTCGATTACATTCATCTTATTTCGTGTAACAGAAGTAATTATATAGGATGACACACAGAAGACGGATGGTTTTGTTGTTTTCTAAATAACTAAAAACAAAATTTTTGAAGGAATTTTATTTAAAAATAGGAAAACGGGATATTAGCTTAAAATCAATAGTGGAACACAATATCTTTCTGATGACCGCCATTTGCAAACTTTCATTCAGTCTTTACAACATTTTCGAAGACTGAATTTTCGAAATTTCTTCCGAAATCCGAGTTTTTAGGTCGTCCAGATCTCGTAGACGTGTTTGGTAAACGCGGCTCTTAAGGTATCACCACACAAACAAAATCGCGTAACTTTGAATTCTTTTCGAAATTCTCTTTGCACTGTCGTGATCGATTCACGCCGAAAATAACATTTCGTACAAAACACATGCTCCTTCTCGTTATAAGATGCCATAAAAACTGAAACTGGACAAAAACGAATCTCACGTGTATATATATATATATAGCATAAATAGATATTGTTGCAAAGTTACGTAACATATTTAGAACATATTTTTTCCAATTCTGAGAATATAAAATTATTACATTTTCAATTATATTCATCTTGTCGTATGACACAAGTGTAATCATTCGAATTATATCTACTCATATCGTATACGAAAAGAGATAATTAAAATAAACAAACCCAATAAAATTCTTAATCCCTTATTGACACTTTACAATATTATTTTATTAAGACTATCAACAGATCGAGGTGCATTTGAATCCCGTAACTCTATATATCCCAAAAGTGGCCTAGTCGTCTTATACGGATGAATCCCGTGGTAATACCATTTTTGTCATTCCTTTTTTTTCGATGTCACTCGAAAGTTTAACGTTCCCCGAATATTGAGAATTTTTACAGCAGAGGCTATTAATTCACGTTGTTAAATTACAAAATGAAATCGAACAACGCGTAACTGTTTTTTCTGATTCTACAAGTTGACCTTACAGCTTTAAAATTTTCACATTTTAAACATCTACGTTATCCTATTATTCGCGGAATCAATAGACACATTTTGCAATTTTTCGATGCCGGATTATTAATGAAGATGGCTTGGATAACTGGACATGCCGGTATTACAGGGATATCGCCACATACTCTAACGGTATTGATATATTCAATAAGAAATCAAAAATGAGTACAGCCAACAAATATTTAATTTATAAAACTTATTTTGTGCCATTACTGTTATATTCCTGTCCAATCTGGTGTAGCGTAAGCAAGACAACTTTGAACAAATTACAAGCATTCCAAAATAAGTGTTTACGAATTGTACTGAATGCTCCAATTTATACGAGAGTATCAGAAATGCACACTAAATTAAAGCATCCATACATATCTGAAGCTGTAAATAGCCAGTCCAACAAATTCTATGTAAAGTGTAGTACTAACCCGCATCCCATAATAAGGAAAACCGGCAATTACACACGACAATCACTCCAACTACGATACAAAAAATATAAACATAAAAGAATTAGGCATGCGCCTCTCTAAACGGCATGGTTACCTAACTCGAAACCACGCTATACATTAAATTTTGTTTATTATCTTAAGCTATATAATAAGAATTATGTACACGAAAATATGGATATGTATAAGAAAATGTGTTATATGTTTCACTATATATATATCACTATACATTAAATAGATAAATTAGTAAAGTTAAGCAGGGTTTTTATTTGTATTTTTTCTCTGCAGTTGATTTTATTTTCTTATTCCTATATTAGTATTAATATTAAATCAAATATCGCACAGTATGAGCAATATGTAAGCTCGGTATGTGTACATAAATGGGAATTGTAATTTATTTATTAGCTGAAATATACTTGTTATTATTATTATTATTATTATTATGAGTTATTCTTCCCCACACAACCTGCTTTGACCTTTTACACGTTATAAAAATTTCTCAAAACAATATTGGTTTCCTTATAGTACAGCACCTATTAAGCTGTTTGTTATAAATTATTACAACCGAACAGTTCTTGTCCATCTTGGTTCAATAATAGTTTTGTTTCCCGATCACTTTTTCGTGTTATCATCGCCATTTCTTCCGGTCACATTTTTTGAAATATATCGTCTTCCTCTACACTCGGTTATTGTATCGATCTATTTAGATTTTGACGACGTTTTAATTTTTTTTTTTTTTGTGTGTACCAATCTATATGAATATTATAAACACAACTGCGAAAAAAAGAAAAAGAAAAAAAATCAGATAAACAACATATCCCAATGGATAATACTGTTTTGTTTTATCGATTTATATTTATTCTTCCTCCATTTTGTGATGACATAAGTGCATACCGACATTGACCTTTTTTAAGACGTCCGACAGGGTTATCTGGAAGATGTGTTGTCGACATTCGTGATATTAGTGGATTTGGATTTTCACCGAGTGTCATATGCATTTTCCTGTATCGCCGTCTGTGATTTGTTGCAACGGTTGGTATTCCGAGGTCATGATGAATAATCGTTACGAACATTAAAACCTTCGATTGAAACGATTGTATCTTATTTAGGTTGGTTTTAGACGTCGAACCGTACACCTCGAGACCATATTTGCAGATAATTACTGTGTTGTATAAGAGGACTCTGTTTGCAAGACGAAGTTGCGATTTGCGCCATATTAACGGATACAACTGGCGCAGCAGAAGTGTCAGATTTTTCCGCATATTTATCGGTCCGCACGTTAATTTTCGGTCGAATGTTAATCCTAGATATTTAACTTCTGGCGCTGTTGGTATCATCCGACCGCGATATGTAACTGGCGGACAATTCTGTCGTCTAGTTGTGAAAGTGACACGCGATGACTTAAGGTTATTTATTTCCACTTGCGAGCCCATTGTTCAGTTAATAATAAGTGTCTCCGTATATATTTTGACGCAATATCATCGGCGAAAGTAGCCTGAATAGTGAACATTGTGGTCGGTATATCTGTCGTACATATGTTGTATAAAAGACGTTGAGGGACTGATGGAATAATCATTCGCGGAGTAGATATAGCTTTGTCTATTTTGACTTGAAATGATCTACAAATCGTTTCTTTCCAAAAATGAAAAGTTTAAATTTTTTCGAAATATTTACATAAATTATTTTATTCGTTATACGTAGTTTTTTAATGGTAAATATAACACACACGTAATATATACATATATTTAAATACGTTTATATTTATATATGTATATGTATATATTTACATTCGTGTATATTTAGGGTGTTATGTTCGTCACGAATGAAAGTTATTTGTTTAATTTAAATCCCAACTAAACGACCACCGTAATTGGAAGTTAAATCATTCGTCTCTTTATAGGCGTTGGGAATGGTGAAAAATTAAATGAAAACGAATCGGGAAGAAAAATTCACCCATCCAACCGGTAGATTTCGAATATATTTAATAAGCTTGTTAAATTTAAAACGAAAATTACCATTAAGCGCACATAAGGCAGGTGTATAATATCGAACTAGTAACAGTAACAAATCAGAAGTCTATAGTGATAGTGGGCTATAGGATGATTTTCGGACTGCTTTGATTAAAAGCTTTCAGTTGACGCAGTTAAAAAATAGATTCAAGATATTCACGGAAATACTTAAACTAAATGGATAAAACGCGTAACTAAGAATGTATTAATATTACGTAATTTTTCCCCGTATTATATATATATATATAATTCTTTAAAAAAATTTTTTCAACAAGTATCGACAGATGGCGTTGGTAGCGCGGTGCACCTAGAAAATCTAAATGACATTAATTTTAATATTCTACGGGCACCGTCTCATTTATTAGGAAACAAAAAAATCTATTCTAATTCAAATTTCTCGTAGTAGTAAATGTCGTTAGAACTCTTTTAATCGGTGGATGAGGGATTCGATCCCAGTTTATTTTTTTCCACGGGATTTATACGTACAGGTATAATAAATACGTTAGCTTTACATAAAATTCGACTATATACGCTGTCTCTCCGACTATAACGATACGTCTTAATAAACGTATTAAAGTGACGAATTGCGTCCATTAACTTAATGGACTGCCTTTACGGTTTTTTTTTTTCGTTCAAATGACGTACTGCAGAACTCCGGTAGTGGGCAGAATATGAAAAAGAAAATCTATATAGAATACATACATCTACATATAAATAACGATCTTCATCGAGATGTACATAATAATAATGCGACATCTCTTCGGGAGTACCGGATGATATGCTGTTGCTGCTGCCGGTTGATAAACTACCATTTTCTGGTTAATGTTTATGTAAATACGATTTTTTACACGGACGCAATTCAGCCTGGGATAATATCCGTTTAGTTTGTTACAAGTTTTAAGCGTGTCCCGTTTCTCATTACGTTAAACGACTTATTTACCTACTACTCTCTTTCAGTTGAACTTTTTTCTGAACTATCTCACTCCGTCACCATCTATCGTTTATACCGGCACTTCATCGTTGTCATTTTACTCTAAGACAGAATTATCGCGTTCAATCTACTGATACTATATTATATATATATATATATATATATATATATATATATATATATATATATGTGTGTACCGTTTATCCGGGAATTGATCTCCGTTTATTATGGCTAGTTTATATTCCAGAATTCGAGCTATTTTTTCGAGTTTTAAAATAACACTACCTCTTTAAATTCATTATTCTTCAAATTTCTATTATTATTATTATTATTATTGTTATTATATCGTATTATGTGTAGATGAGGTTTTTCAAATGTATATATATATATATGAATGTGTGTGATGTGTATGTGATTCGAGTGATCACAAGATTGTATTTTTCCATTCGCGTACTGCATACAGGCGTTTTATTTTACGTATCTAAATACTTTGAATCAAACAGGAACTTGAAATAAATTTGAATTATTATTATCATTATTAATGTGTACATTTGGATTTTATATGTACAGATGCAGAGGTACACCTGGTTATACGATGATGCGTGTGTATGTGTGTGTATGTGTGTGTATGTGTACGCATGTATATGAGTGAATATGTTTCTTCGTATGTGTTCTCAATGAACAATACTACAACTGGGAGTTATTAATATTTTATTAACGCGTAATTTTATAAATTATATTTAAAAAATTCGATTAAGGAACACATTTTTTGTTTTGTTTTTTACAATTATAAAATACGATTTTATAAAAATTATTTACTTCGAAATATGTAATAATTTTTTTTATACATCTTCTTCTTAATAATCGGTAACTCGACTACGGCCTATTGTGACGCTCTATTCGAATATATCCAATACTATTACCTTCCTTCATCCGCTACAGTTTAGACTATAGCAAGTATCGTTCGAATTCCAAGTTTCAGCCGCGCATAGAAATATCGCAAATACGAGGGTATTAAATAATTTAATTTTTGATAATCCGATAACGAAACGTATATTGCAGACCCCTTGTCAATTTCGTGTCTGATTTCTTCTTCACTATTTCCATGGTAATCGTTCATTAATGATCCGAGATATGCATAGTACGAATTCACCACTTCTGCATATAGCTCATCCTTGTAGCGTGTTCAGTGTTTATATGTAATTTACTCGTCTCGATTTTTTCGATTATCTCACAGATCGTACGTTTCCTCTTCGAACTCAATGCGCACTGTCATTAGCATATCGTAGATTCGTTATTCGTTTTCTGCTACCATTAAAATCTTCCAACGAGTCTCTCGTTACGTATACGCCGCGTATATTAATAATAGATAACTTCACTTTTTTTTTTGTGGGAGGAATTTTTCTGCGATAGTTCGATCTAGTCATCATCGTTTATGTTTGGACGAGTACACACACGTTACTTATTCGTACGTCTCTAATTGTGTTTGAAACAATTGGGAATATTTCCTGATAATTAATAAATCATAAAATCGTACACATTTATCGTATTCATACTTTACAATTAACCCCTGAATACGATAATAAAGTAGAACGGTAGCTGCTGTATAGTAATAATCATAGTAGCAATAATGATGATAATAATAATAATAATAATAATAACAATAATAATATTAATCAAATCAAATCAAATCAAATCAAATTAAATCAAATTTCATAGTAATAAAGTGTTACACCCGCTAAATCGCAATGAAATAAATACAACAATAAGAGAATTGAAGTAGAAGAAATAATTATAAATAAACGATACACTTGTCCGTACTTCCGGATCTTTTCATACATTACCGCAGCAGTATAAACATAGACAACATGAACGTGTGTATTCGCATGTACATAAAATATACATAAATATTTACACTATATACACACATTAATAATATTTCAAAGTGTCCGCTAATAGCGCATAAATTGCGCGAGGAGCGGATTTTGTTTCATAATGATATAACATATTTAAAATATATCTTCTTCTTTCTCTCCTCAACCTTACGGTTGGTGGGCTTGAATAATTTATAGCCATGTTAAATCCGTCTTCGGGAACACATTCGTGCTTTTATGTCGACATAACTTTCGCCATGTTTTATTCGTTCCATATATCCAATTCTAGGTCTTCCTTTACTTCGGCTTCCGTGCATCTTCCCTTCAATTAACGTTGTCATCCATTCTGAGTGTCAAGTGCCCAACCATTTCATTTCTTCCTTTCTTTATTGTATCTCCGATTTCTCGACGTTCATTTATCTCTTGTAGAACTTCATCATTGGTAATCTTACTCGTCCATCCAAGGTATTTTCAGCATTCTGCGCCAGCACCACATTTCGAACGCTTGGAGCTTATCGTTTTCTCTTTTCAAAATCGTCCACGTTTCCGCTCCATATAGAGCCACACTCTAAATAAAGCTTTTTACGAAAAGTTTTCTGGTATTTAATGGCATATTCTTTGATACCAGGGACGGTTTTTTTATGAATGCGTTTTTCGCGAGAGCTATTTTTCTTCTTATGTCTTTTACACTTCGACCGTCTGACGATATTATATTTCCTAAATATGGGAACTCTGTTACTTGGCTAATATTCTGGTTGTTCAAGGTAATATTTAGCGTCTGATTTCCATTTTTGGTACAAGCCACGATTTTAGTTTTTTTGGTGTTTATGTTCATTTTGCACTTGTCCTGTATAGCTTGACTTAACACGTTTAAAGATTCCTGCAGCCCTTCCTCGATTTCAGCTATTACTGCTATATCGTCAGCGAATCTTATTTTATTGTATATCTTACTGTTAATTTTTATTCCAGTATTACTTTTATTTTTTAAATAAATATCCATTGCCTCCTCCATGTAACTATTAAAAAGTAACGGTGAGAGATTGCAACCCTGGCGTACTCCTTTGCCTATCTTTGCTTTTTGGTCACCCATGACTACAGATTGATTTTTGTACATTTGAATATATATATATATATATATATATATATATATATATATATATATATATATATATATATATATATAAAGACGAAAACCGAATTGCTATAACGCGAAAATAATAATATTAATAAATATACATATAGATGCATACATGTACAACCACGTATACACATTAAGAAGAATAAGTTTTCTCATAATATTCACTTAAAACTTCCTTTAAAACCCGTAACCATTTACATCCATTCATCTGAATTCACTCTCTCTCACACACCATGTACATTACACACATATATTCCCAATATACGTATATAATATATAAACACATATAGGCCTACACTATACGTTAACCACACATACACATACACACACACACACACGTCCGCATATCATGGAACATCGAAATGTTACAAAGGAAACAACTCGGTTGTAAACTAAAGTTATATTTTAAGTACGTTATTTATTGAAAACATAAATATTAATAATAATAATAATATAATCGTCCGAAGTAACTTTAATACAGAAATCCTCTCGTCTAACACTCCCCTCCACTAAATGGAGATTATAATTCGAATAATCGTTACTAGCCGGTGGAATCGTATTATATCGCGTCCATCCTAGTGTCGTAGTCACAAAGAAATATCTAAAAATACAAAAAAAAAAAATTAAAAAAAATTACGAGGTTCGCGTTAAGTTTAATTATTATCTGCCGGAAGGTTTGGAAGTTAAGACGGTAGTAATTAAAACGTAACACAGACTGGACAGCTTTATAACACAAATCAAATCTTCCAAAGGCAACCAACGGGTGGACTTAATTTTTTCAAAGTTACTCCTATTTCGGCCTAAAGAAAAGATCGATCATCCTCTAAGTTACTAACGGAGTTGTTGTAGATTTTTAAGTTCACGAGATTAACCTTCCTTAACTCCGCCTCAATCTGTCTCATAAAATTCGAAAAAGACATCTTACTGAAAAATAATAACAAAAAAAATCTTTGTATTTTACACAACGACATCAACAGCAATAATAATAAAGATAAGAAGAAGTTGGTTGATAATAATTTCAGAAATGATAATGAAGATGATGATGATAATAATAATCCAAGTGTAGCATGCTTGACTCTTAATTCATAATGATATAACGCCTGTAGCGAATTATTTTTAATTTTATTTCTTCCTGGTTTCAGAAAGATAATTCAAAAATATTCGCCAGGACTTAATTATAATACTTTCATCGTTTAATTAGTTTCGTCCTAGACAATGAACCGAAAGCCCGGACTGTTTATTCAGCATCGGACGATTCCTTTACATAACAAGAAATATTCGTATTTAACTAATAACCATAAATTATTGTTATTACCGGCAATGTAATATCGTTACTAAGACAGGTTCATACGCAAAAAATATCTAATACACACATACATATAAAACACGCGTACACATCTAAGTGCATATATACATATATATATATTAATATATTACAACGGTGTTTTACTTCATGTAGCTGGTTTATTAAACCTTCATTCTCTTTAACCGATATTACGGTATTCACATAACCGGAACGTGTAAATTCTCATCGCCGATAAAATTTAATTTGAACCAAGATTTCAGTACTTGTACTTTTCTTCGTAAAATCGTTTCGACGCAACTCGCAATTCCGCTATTAAGCTACCATCTCCATATGTTGTACCTATCCTTCGAGTTCAAAATGAAATAACCGTTCTATTTGTTAGGACGAGTTTAGCTTAGGAAATACCACGATGGTTAAAGATAAATTTAGAATTTAAATATTAACAGGTTTCCGTTAACTATATGATTCTGTCCGGGCGGAATAAATTCGAACTTCTTAATCGCAGGCCACTCGGGAGGCCACTGTTACGGTATAAGCACGTGGTGACTTAAAAAGATCGGCGACAGAGAGCGATAGGAAACTTACAGTTCACGATCGGAAGCTATGGGAAAAACTGGTGACCGAATGTCTGAAAACAATTGTTCACGAAAAAAAAAAAAACGAAATGCGCTATACATATCGGCAATGCTGATATCCGGTGTCAACTGTGACCCTTTCAAACTACACATCGCATCGTGCTCGTGTCTCGTATTCGTTATAAACATGAATGATTGCGAATTCCTCATACCACGTATAACAGGAGATTATGATATTAACCTAATGCGGAAGATACGGCAGTAACTATAAATAATGAAAAAATTGAACGCGGAAGACCCGAGGACAGGAAATTGTTATCGGTAAGGATAATGCAGCTGGAAAGGAAAAATATCGCTCGGCCGGATGGCATTTGAAACATTAAGAAGCTTTTTTAAAAATGAGAGAAATACCGAATAGCCTAAAAAGTAAGCTGTGTATAATCAATGTGTGATAGCAATCTTGATGGAGCTGAAACATGGATCCTAAGTAAAGAGAGAGCTAGAAGTATTAGGAAAACTCAAACGGCTTACGAGAGAATTATCTTTGGAATCGAGCTCAGAGATCTCAAGACGGCTGCATGGATTAGGGAGCAGACGAAATTGGTAGACGAGTTGGTTCGCCAGGATAAAATGGAAATGGGTCGGATATTTGTCAAGACAAGAGGATGAAAGACGGACTAAACGGATATTATTCAGTGATGACCAACTGGCAGACAACGTCCGCGAGGGAGGCCTATGGTTAGGTGGCGAGATGACATTGTTAAATTGGCAGGAATCGATTGGATTCGAGCCGCACAAGATAGAAGTCGTTGGAAAAGTTTGGGGGGACTGCCTACACTCAGCAATAGGCATATGGTGATATCGTAATATATGTATATAACATGTATACGAAATGTATAAAGTTATTATTGAATTGAAATTAAAAAGTAGAAATACCGGGTTAAAGAAATTTTTTGATATTGCGTAAAAACAATTACTCGTATTAGCAGGCTACATTATTAACGCGTGAATTGATTAATGCTACCTACGTAAATAGAAAAAAGATACGTTAAAATAATTATCTTACTGAAACTGGTAGTATATATACGTGTTTGTGATATTCTAGATGGACGAATACTATCGCAAAGATAGTATATCTAACATTTACTAGGTCTGCGTTCGTAATTTCGTATCAATGGATGTACATTTTTATAACTGATAAAATTTTTTTTTGGATAGTTTGAGGATCAACTTTACATATGGCACCTGCGAAGCATTGTGCGTATCCGAAATTTTAATGTATACGAGGGACGATTTAAAACATCGATTTTGAACTAATTACAGTTTATTAAAACTGACATTTGAGATTGAAGACTAAACTGAACAAGAATATATTCAGATAGGCGCCTAATGACGGATTTGTAGATTAAGTATCGATGTTTAAATATAATAATTCTCTACGAATTTTTATAGAAATAAACGAAAAATGTAACCGGTAATGATGATTTTATTATTATTACGTCATCACTGACATCGTTCGTATTAATTTCGAAGAGAGTTTCGCAATCACGCTTTTGGCAATCACAGATGTCTTACACGTGAGTGATGGTCGCTTGTCTATTATGCTCACGAAAGGCTATATATACATTTTATATATATA
Organism: Coronaproctus castanopsis; assembly: GCA_032883995.1. Classification (NCBI taxonomy): domain Eukaryota; kingdom Metazoa; phylum Arthropoda; class Insecta; order Hemiptera; family Monophlebidae; genus Coronaproctus; species Coronaproctus castanopsis. The sequence goes on along the minus strand of CM065052.1, from coordinate 107,944,460 downwards.
TATATATATATATATATATATATATTCGCTAATACAAACACGCAACCTATCTCATGTACGATATTACATTACGCGTCGTTTTAACACGTTTTCGCAAATAATTTTCAAGGGAAAATCCAGTTCTCCACACGCTTATTTAGACGGGAGTTATTATTATAGCGGATACTAATAAAGTCGGAGGTAAACGATATAATAATTGGTCGAATATACACAGTTATAAAATTGTTGAGTAACGCCATTTCAAATAACGAAAGTTAATAATAGTAGAACTAGTAATTATCTTGCGCAATTTAACACGTCGAAATGTTAAACATTTTTTTTTTTTCTAATTTGAACTATAAGACCTTAAGATAGAAAATTTTACAGGTCACTAGATCCGTCATCTTATAGAAAAGAACAATTTTTATGAATTCGCATTCGCAGCAGGACCAAAATGGTACTTAAAAGAGAAAGATACTACAGTCTCCGACATAACGGAATTATTAATAATGACGATAATTGTTATTATCGCCAAACGCCTATAAATACTTAACTAAAAAAATCTTTAAGTAGATTTAATATAATATATATATATATATATAGATAATGAATACATTTGACTAAATAAAATTATACATAACTGAATTCATCAAATATAAACAATCTGAACGGCACGAGAAAACACCGTAACTATTACTACTTTAATAATATATTGAAACTAGTTCTACCGAAGAATACTTTTGAATGGGGGGGGGTGTGACCATTTTTGAGGGATTACGTACATCGCATTGCATATTTGATTTTTTATCGGCGTTACAAAAATTACGTAATTAAAATTGCCTAATTGTCTACCTAACAGGATACACAAGTGGAATGTTAAAAAATACTATACTGATTTATAAATACTTCCTTGCGCAATGAATAGCGATGGTTATGCTGTTTAGGTGGAGTGCGTTTAATCTATTGTTTATTATCCTACTATAAATGCCTAATCACCGTATCAAATTTAATGGCGCTATATGTTATATAGCGTCCGCCATAATGAATATTCTGCACGAATGATTCGAGGGTCTTATCTCCCGTGAATTGGTGATTAAAAAATCATCCGATTTGACCCCGGCATTTTCTTATGGGGTTTCCGTAGCCGGTCTCAATACTCCACGACAGCTACGTTCGAAATTGGACAATAGGACCGTTCGGATCCGTACCATCTGTAAAATGTCGCGATGTTATCTGAACGATATTCAATACACATCTTTTCAAATGAAAAAGATTTTCGTTTAATATTTTGTACACAGCTTATTTTGTTCCATTTCATTAATTTCATTATCGTCAATGCTCGTACAAAAATGTTAAAATAATCATAGTTTTTTATCGCATTTTACTTAACTTCAAATAGGCTGATGACCGGTAATTAACGGTTATAATTACCTATCTACTCCTTTAATAACTCTACACGTGTTCGCTATTAAATTTTCGTCTATTCATCTGATATATTAAGTCTGTCAACGAAAAAACAAATTTAAACGAAAAAGACGTCTTTATTGTCTTTAGAGAACCGTCGACATTAAGTCAAAAATTTCACCGAATCCCTTAAAATTTATTATTCTCATTTATATTGTACGCGATATGGTGTTAGAAAATTTGACGAGTTTCAGAAATTTTCTACATATAAGATAAGTACTATAATGGGAACGTCGATATAATCATAATAATGTTTTTTTTTGTTTTATTTAATTATTTTATTTCTAGCGGCGGGGGTTTTTGGACGAATATTTCGTAAGTTATTTTAATTATTTTTCTACTTTTTAAGTTTTTTTTGTTTTATTTTGTTTATTTAATCCAAGTATTTTGGCGGTGCCCGAGTTGGTTTTGGACAATTCGTTTTGAAGTTATCAATTTTTAAACTTTTTCTAACTTATCGTATAAGTGTGTTTGTTATGTGGCTGCCTGTGGGTGGTACTCACTTACTTGGCATATGGATTCGTTAAATAAAATGGGTGAAGGCCACCCGGTTAAGTAATAACTTTCATGCACAGTTCAAAAATAAATGTGTTTCTGGAAGCGAAAAAGAGGCAGTCCTCTTCCCAGTTGAGGAAATCGACACTATTATGATCAAGACTAGTGGAATCATTACTCAGCCTAAAGCAAATAATTGCAAAGAAGCTTCTATTGCCAATGTGATGAGTAATTACATCAACCACATAAAACTCGTACTATCACCTACAGGGATGCTGTTATGAATAATAAAAAAAAAAAAAAACAGTTAATAAGAACAAAATTACTATCATGTTAAAATAATATTGAAGATTGTAACAAGCAATTGAAGGAAAAGATCTCGCCTTCAAAAGAAAAAAAGATTGTCACATTTTTTAAAAGAATAAATAATACAATTATAATTAATACCGTTTCAAAAGATAACTCCAATAAACTACCGTCAATTATCACAGAGCGTGTTTCCAACGCTACTGTTCACCAGCAGAAGCTATTAGATGCTACTATCTGCATCTTTAGAACGAATCATATTAACGAAGATGATATTAAAGAACACCTTATGAACGTCTACCAACAGGAACCAATTTCTGTAAAAATGGTGTCGAATGGGAAGGCTGGCAGAATTTATGTTCGCTTACAACTTTGCATATATAAATTATTACCTTTGGAAAAACGGATTAGAGTGGGAGTCTTTAGCATTTTCCGACGCCATTTAATGCTGGCCATTCTTCAGTTGTTGTCTTCTTTAACACCAAAAGAGCCTTCGATAGCGGTAGTTGTTGGTTAATAATTCTAGATATTTTAAATACTCTTGATATTAACCCTCATATAGTTAACATTATTATCAGCTACTTTGGTTTTTGATGGCTTAATAGTCAGCAGAAAGCTGGAGTGCGGTGTTCCTCAGGGCTCTGTCCTTCGACCCACACTCTGGAATATTCTTTACCCGTGTGAATGTGAATGAATTTATGTCTATCTCTAACCAAAACTGTCTATTAATTTCGTATGCTGACGATCTTGACATTTGATGTTGATAAATACTGTTACATTAAGTTGATAAAGGCTGTCTTGAACTTACAATTAATAACTGAGAGCTCACTTTCTTTGCAAACAAATACCAATTTATTGTATTTAGCAATCAGGGACTAGTTCAGAATTTAAATTCGCTCAAAATTGTTTCAGAACGTATCGACAATGCGAACTAATTGAAATATCTAAGCATTATCATTGATCAAAAACTTACCTTTTTATCGCATATTGAATACAGCCATAAAAAATTAAACTATTTATGTACATACAATTATAACTATTATCACTGTTATCATTTACAAAACACGTGCGAAAAGAAAAACGTTTAATATCGATATTTCCGTTATTTCTTAATGTTCATACAATCTAAAAATAATTTCTAATGCGGCAGAAGTAGACCATCAGTTGGCTAACTGCAAGAATAGAAGTTTTAATTCGTAATAGAAAATTTGTGTCGCGCTGTACTGGCTGAGAATTTAAGGAAGGCATGTTATAGCAAGCTAAGAAGTAAGAGATGATGAAACACAGTAGTTGGTCTATTCTGTTTATATAATTAATTTTTATTTTATTATTTCAACTAAAATTCGCGTTCGTACTTACGTATTAACAGTATTCCTACTTGCGCAATTTATTTTTGGGCACTTTGTTTTACGTGTCGTCGGTGGTCGAAATGGAAATTTCGAAAAAAGTTAATACTCTATTGTACGAACGATCCAAATCAATATTTTATTATTCTTTCGTCCGGGACAGTTTTCTGGTAAGCGCCGGTTTTTTTTTTCTGTACCCTGATTCGTAAATAAATCCAGATCATAAGTGTCGTCCTTTGCGGAAAAAAGATTTTATTTAACCGGCCCGTCAGCGAATGACACGTTTCGAACAGTCGTGTCAACGGACGGGCCATATCCGCGTTGATCGCCGTACTTGGAGATGGCGACGGGGAATGAAGAATCAATTTTCTTTACTTTTTTTTCGTCGACAATTTTTTAAATTATTTTTTTTTGTTTAGTTGTAAGTCTGGTTGATGAGTATAATTTGTACCAGATGGCATTTAAATTACGGCTTACAAAACGGCAGCGATCCATCGTTATAGGGTGAGCGCATCCGTGAATGCTTTACGCGTCGCCTCCTACTGCGAACTGTCTTTAAACGAAGCCGGTAATTTTCTTAATTTTTTTTTTTTTAATAGAAAAAATGAAAAAATATTTTCTTCCTTTAATTCCGTTCTTAACTTTTATCCACATCCCACCCAAAAAAGAAGAGAAAAGAAAAACAGCTTTATGTGCACTGGATATTACGATTGGTTTTTCTTTCATCTTGCTAGGCCCGGCCGACGTAAGTATAAGTACGGATATATATATCCATACCGATAATATATACGGTTATAATACTTTTTTTTTCTATATACTTTTCAACGTCATCTCTCTTACGAATTTACTAATGAGACTATAACTGGAGGATAACGCGATAATAATGAGATAGCGGTGTGCTAATAATGTTTAAAGAAAAAAGTATGGAGGGTATTCAAATCGGTCGCATCGCTTATTATTATTTACTATCAAACTCGTCGTAAATGAACAGAAATAATACCGAAAACTTATTTAAGCTCACGAGTATCGAACATTTAAGTTTAACACATTTTAGTCGTGCGTTTAGAACATTTCGAAGTAAAATTATAATACAATACATTCTTCTCGGGTGAATCGTAAATAATTTTCCATGTCATCATCATCATTAAGTGGTGTCTCCGTATCGGAGAGGTAGGCGGCTACTTACCTAGACATATTTCATTGTACAGTGTAAGTAGCGTACAATCGTAATCTGAGCGTAGATAGACACATACACACACACCTGGGAGAACTGATTCTAATCGTTTTGTTGTCACGATACGATACAGCCCCGCATTTTTTTTTGTAGTGAACCATTACTAGCCCTCATACGGTGTTGTGCGTGGTGGTTTCTTCAACGCGATAATTATATTTTTATTTTCTGATGATAATTTTAACCCGGTACCATCCCTATAGAATTCCGTGTTCTAGCTACTAGGGGTTATCCCGACGACTTTACATGCGAATATTTTTAATACTGAATCATTTCGTGTCAACCCCGAAAACATAAAAATAACAAATTTCGTTAGCTCCATCATTTCACGTTGTACCATATAGGGGGATATCGTAAACGTTAATACATTATCGTTTTCGTTTGATTTTTTAAGAACGTTCTCCATTTCAGATAATTCAATTTGTTAAGCACCTCTATTCGGTTTTATTACGATAAATACGATCTGTATTGTTAATTAGGTTCGTTAATATTATCCCGTATAATATTAAAGTTCAATTTTTTGGCTTGTCTAATTTTTTTTTTTTTAAATTTAAATTTATTATTAATCGATACATTATTCGGCTATTTAAATAGTATGCCAGGAGACTAGCAGTTGGGACGATCGTGTCAAAAATTAGAGATTTTTTGAAAATTACATTTTGATAAAAATGATAAGCGTTGAAAAATGTTTTTTGCGGAAACTGCAATTTTTCGAGAAAATCAGAATTTTGAAAAACTAGATCTTACTGTAAATTTCATCGGTCATCGGGGTAATGCGCCATCCTCATTGGTTTCTTTAATTCTACTTTTAACTAGCCGAAATAAACGTAACAGTTTCCAACCTAACTGCATCTAACCTAACCCAGCCGGGTATTTTGTTTCTTTCCTTTTTTCCTTTAATTCGACTTCTAACTAGCCCAAATAAACCTAACTGAATGTAAAGTCGAAAGTTGACTCCCGCACTACCGTTACAACAACGATGAGTAAAATTTCGAAAGGACGTAATTTTAAAATCGTTTTTTTTACTTAATGTAAGTCCGCGTATCTCGGTAAAGTTATTTATAACTTTTTAATAGTTTTCCAAAAATAAAATACGCGTCCTATGGTCGTCTAAACTGCGATCCAACCATGAATAGATGATTTTAAAGTCATTTTTTCCTCAGTTATTTATATAAATTTTTCACGAGTGTATCTGTTACGAATGTAAATTGCGTAAATGAAAACTATTCGGCGTACGTGTAGTACTATTTACTTATTTTAAATTTATAAAATTCACATACCCACATATACACAAAGTCACAGTTATAGTACTCATTCATATACTAAACACCAACACTCTCGCAGTATCTATTTTTGTTTACCATATTGCGATTACATCATTTAATAGTAGCAGACGCTATATTAACTTATTGCTAATCACTTATCGCACAACTTCAAATTCATTATAAATTATTATTTATTTTACTTCACTTTACATAGTTACAGTTACAATCTTTCATTTCTTATTATTCCGTTTATATTATTCTCCGTATCTTGTAACCACTCTTTCTAACTGCTGTTTTAGTTTCCCAATCTTTTTTTTTTTCTTTCAATATTTCTTCCTGTATATTATTTAATCATCGTCACGTATTTATTAGTTTGTTCACTAAACCTCGACCGTGCCTTGTCCGTTTTCCTTAGTTTATATTTTATTCGCGTGTTTTCGTTAAAATCGATTTTTTTTTTGACTAAATAATCCCGAACTTTGGTAAACAAATACAGTCCCGCTATATTTAATACACTATGATGACGTAACGGATCGTTTAATGGTACGATTTCTACACTTATACTCGTTGATTAGGTTCGAACTTTTTATTTGCAACCGATTTATTTTTCCCGTGTAAACAGTATACCATTTTCATTGTCTCCTGACCTACATAATTTCTTAATGTATATAATGTTGGTATTATTGATTTCAATTTATTTTACACTTTTCGTATTTGTAAGTTCCATCTCAAGTGTCTATCTATCGTTACACCTAGATATTTATATTCACTTACCAATTCTATTATGTTACAACCCAAATTTGAACGTCTATTATTTCCCGACCAGAAATGTGCGCGCACTTGTTAATGTACATTTTAACTTCTGGTTTATAAAAATCACATTATCACTCATCAATTTCAGCAACATAAATTTCGTTTCTCTTAACTGTAAGATTAAGGTCGTGAGCCCATCTGCTTAATAAATCCGTATTAATATACTTTTCTGTCAGTTTTCCTGTGAACTGTCATTATAGTAATAAAAGCGAAAACCCTGATGTTAGTCAACTTTTTTTTGTAATATATAATAAACAATAACGGTGCTAGATTACTAGCTTGCGGAATTCCCATATTCATCGGCATATATTCACCTCGTGTATTACTTATACGAACTACCGTTTTCCTGTCCTTTAGATAACTTTCAAACCATAACACTACCTTTTATACCGATTTCTTCAATCCTTCCTAGCAGCTTATCATGAATAACCGTAATGCTCTTGTGAGATCTAGGAAAGTCACTATATTTCCCGTTCCAAAGTTTATCCTTACCTCTTCAGTAAAATCTCCCAGAGCCTGTGGATTTCTTCCTTCGAAACCCATAATGCTCTTTATCGATTATGTTATTTTCTTCTAAGTACCTAATTGTTGCGCTACATATTTTTCCATAAACTATTATCGTGTTTACCGCAATAGGTCTATAATTATCGTATACTTTATGGTTCGCTTTTTTTTGTATACGGGCCTAAATTAATGTTATTTCAAGTTTATTAGAATCACGTTTTCCTCTAATGTTTGATTTATTAACCTAGCTATTATCGTAGTAATTCTTCCTTTATACGTTTTTTATACGGACTTCATCAATTCCGTGAGCTTTTTGTAACATTAAACCTTCTATAATTTTGGCAACCTTCTCATTTGACACTTTTGGTATGTACCTAATAATATGATGTATTCCTTCATCGGTTTTAATGCTCAAATTTTGATTGCCAAATTCACACGTAAATTCCTTAACTACTTCCTCGATATTATTCTTTCCGCACAGATATTTAATTACAGTTTCATCAATACTCATCGTTGTCTCTTTTCCCGTAATGCTATTTATATTCATCCAAATTTTCCTAATACTCCCTTTCGTTTGTTGAGTACTTTTTGTAGCGAAATCATCTTTCTTCAATCTTATTATTTTGTTTATTGCATTTCTTAAGTTTTCATACTGTTTCCTCGGAATTTGATTAGATATGTTCTTTTTACTTTTTTTAAAAAAAAAAAAAAATGATTTATCACGTTTTTCTATAATTTTCAATATATCTTTAGTCATCCAGTCTTTTATACCTGTAACTCTTCTATTTATTTTTTTATTTAATTTTATTCGAAATTGTTCATATACTTCCTTAAATCTGTTATCCTGTTATATGTTCTGTTTTTTGCTGATTCCCTATTATTGACCAATTTATACTTTTTAATTCATATTTTCATTAAATATCTTATTTTTATTTAGAAGTTTATGTTCTACAATAGTTTTCATAAACTTACTTGACAACGTATACTTTTACACCAATTATATTATGATCAGATACTTTTACACCAATTATATTACGATCAGATATTTATTAATAAGACTTAGACGCCATTGAGAATATTCCACAGTCACAAAAATCTCAGGCGCAATTGAACTTTTCGTCCATTGTCCTCGAGAATTTCCTTGAGCCACGTAGGGAGGCATATTGAACTCTTTATAATCAACTAGGAAATGTGATTAATGAATAAGAGAGTATATGCCACAAATAAATATTTTTATTTAATACGTTGGAATGAAAAAATTCTTGAGCGGTAAGTGCGCAGACGTACAATATAATAATGTATGCAGGGTTCACAACGTTTGACCGGATTTAACGTAATTTATTTGATACAGGGATTACGGGTCAGGTTCGTCATCATTTGTCAATTCACGAAGTCTGACGCAGGTACTATCTGGTTTCGCAGCGCAATCCACCAGTTCGTTATCTATAATTTCCTTATGATCTAGAATTTAAGACGAATTACCATGATTAAGAGTAGTAGATATAACGAAAATTATTTCTGGCCATAGAATTTTGGATTTAAATTGCTATACGATAGGAAGGAGAGCGATGCATGTGAGAGATATACTAGATTACGACGACCGCAAGACTTAATTTGGTTGAAACAATGCTTAGTAATGAATGTTGATTTATTTATCAGTATCGCACAGTCGGCCGCTCCGTATTTGGCACTGTCGGTGAACGTATTTCGAAATAACTTGATAAAAGGGTTAAAGAACTCGTCTTCAACAGCTTCAGATGTGTGAGCTGTGATCACCAATCTAAGAAAAAAGATAAATTAATGTGTAGAGAAAAACTTGACCAAGGGGAAAGACAGAGAAGTATAGTACTACTTTGGAAGGTTATTGAACCATAATTTGACAACATATGCGACTTAAATAGAGACGTTGATGCACATCTGATGAGTTAAGAGACTAGAATCCAGAGAAAAAAGATACAATTCGGATGAGGATTAGTAGAGCGCAATTTTCGACGACCATTTTCCACTTTCTCACAATAGGCAGATAGATAAGCAGTAGAAAATGCTCCGGTCACTAGTGTAAATTCTGAATAGGAACCATGTTCGGTGGTACGGAAAAAATTGATTCGAGTTTTGAAACGTTGTATAGAAGTGATGACCTGTCAGCACCGTTGGAAATGTTATAGAATTTTTTAAGATGTTCATTTTACTGAAACACGAGCTTCTGACTTTGTCAATATGGGTGGTAGCAAGCCAATTTTCGGTCGAAAGTGAGTTCAACGCACTTGTACACGTTGTTAAGAAAAAATGAAAGGATCGTATTCGTAATTTCTTAATCGTAAGAAGTAGGTGGCAAAAGTTTCAGCATGTGAAAAAAAAGATCTGAGAGCTGGTTGATTGAATGTTATAATATTTATTGTCCCCGGACAACGTTGAATAGGGAGTGAATATGGCGAGTCCGTCCGACATTTAACAATAAGTTGTTAGTTCATCGAGGCTAGATGAAATAAGATACGACTGAGGATTGAACTTTGCGGAACTCCGTTACATCTGATTATTAATGATTTCTGCGTACTTTTGTTCTGTAGCGATTGACCGAAATTCTCATTAATTCAAGTCAATGATGTATAAACGAGCTCGGGTTTCCTCGGGTTCATTTGTTACGAAATTTTTATTACATCTTATTATATGCTCTAACGACAGTTTTACTTTTCTGCTTTCGACAAGATTTATTAAACTTTTTATTTTCATCGTTTTTCGATGAAAGTTTCTTAATGTCTTGTTAAACGCCGATTTTCAAAGCCATCATTATGAAAATTGTTCTCGGAAGTCTATACTAATATTTTTATTTGTGGTTATTGTATTCTATATATATTTTTATATATTACGACGATCATCACAATTATTTCATATATATAAATTAATTTATTACAAACAATATGGAAGCTAATAGGTGAATCCGGAAAAAACCCTGAAAATTAATTAAAGTGGTAACGTTTGTAGTAAAGTATTGTGATATATATATATATATATATATATATATATATATATATATATATATATATATATATATATAGTTACGTCACATTCAAGAAGACGTTGGAAAGACAGCGCGAGTAATTAACAAAAATATTATAATTTTCGAACATTAAGCAAATAGGTTTTATTCTATTTTCTTATTAAAATGATCATATTTTTTAATGTACATTTTAAGGCGTACGCAAATATAACAATGCGTGAAATAAAATAAGTTTTAAATAATACATCATTCGAGTGTATTGAAATAAAATAATTTATTATAAAGTATATTATATAATTATGATGTAAATAATTTAATCTGTATGAGTTGCCTCCTAGAAACACAATACGAAGTCCGAATACATCCGATAGCCTCATCTGTAGTTATATATTCTTCGTTTTATATATATATATATATATATGTGTGTGTGTGTGTGTGAAACACAGTTTATCGTTTTAATCAAAAAGTGTATTATCAAAATAAACCCATTCCTTCGAATTCCGTCATGTATATTAAAAGTAAGCGACAGTTATTTAAAGTTCCAATAAATGATTACGCAAACGTGGCCGTGCTAGAATAATTTAACGACTCAAATTTCCCCGCGGATAGGTAGAGTAGTGAACAATCAACCGCACCAGACGTCTTACCGTCCTGTGCGACATCGTCCAAATCGTCGTAATTGTCTTCACGTATTAATTAACCGCAATTAGCGACTTCCAGAAAGAATTTATTCGTGGTGCGTACGTTTCATCTTGACCATCATCGTGCAAGTAGTAGTACAGCTTCTATTCGGTATCTTCGAACGACTATAATTAAGTTAACTCTATACGAGAGTTCCGATGACGAGTTTTAGATGGATCACTCCTTACAGAACAGCTGAATTCCTTCCAAACTATTTTTAATTTTATTTTTTCCTTTTCAACTTCAAAGAGCGAACAGCTCTTCGATAACTTATTAACGGTCCAGTTCCAAAAAAATCACACCGATAGATAAAATAAAATTAAAAAGTATAGTTCCACTTTTATTATTATTACTATTATTATTTTTTAAGTACCCTACGGCCTACAATTATTATAAACGCGCCCGGATTGCTAGCGTACTAATTTTCGTTACAAAAACGCATTAACACTACTAATACCATCTTCGTGAAAAAACTCCAGTATTAGAATATTATCGACGACGTTACGATACGTGTATTTACACGATTATCAGAGCATTCACTATCGTAAAAAGAAGGTGTCGTCGTACTAGAGCAATTAAGTTGATCCGATAGACGATTGATTGACGCTTGACATTACATGGGCGTTACTTACGATAAGAAAGAACTTTTAACGCACTCCGCGTTCGAGGTGATGTCAAACAATCCGTACATTCCGAGATTTTCCTGCGCTGCTAGACGTAATTATTTAAATTCGAAAGGTTATCGATTTGCGCGCGTATTTAAAGATCACACCTAGACAGTGTAAAAGTGCTTATTAATTACACCGCTCTTAGATCTTTATCTGTAGAGAATGAAGTAGAATTCTCAAATTAATTGATACCGACTACAATCGTATATGAGAGAAGAACCATAACATTTATATATATGTATATATGTATATATAGATACAGATAGAATACGTAGATATAAATGTAAACAAACGCGCACCGGTATATATACGAACAATATATCAGACACAGGATGCGAACCAATGGTGCAAATCGAAAAAATTAATATAGATTAAACGTTGATCACGATACATCTCATAGTTGTATTCTATTCATATAGACACACACATATATATATATATATATATATATATATATATATATATATATATAATATAAATACGCATGTATATAACCAAATTAAAATGTCGGTTTAAAGAAAAAATAAAAACCTTATCTTAAAATATATATTACTCCCCGTATTACGACATTTCTTTCTCCACTTCCTGCAACTTAATTCGTGGTAGCTTAATGAGTTTTCATGGACCCCAACCTGGAATAATAATATCAATAAGTTTCACAACCGCAGACTGTGTTTTCGTATTTTGAAGACAATAGATCCTTCTCCACCCCTCTCCATCTACCGTTTACATCATTAATATTTGTAAACGGGAAACACCAGATTCGGTTATAACATCACCTTTCGAATGATGAAATACACTTTCCTATATATATATATATATATATATATATATATATATATATATATATATATATATATATATATATATATTATCGTCCTCATCTCGCACCCAAGCAAGAGTACTATTGATTTCCAGTTATAGATTTTTTTCACAATATATACATGTATTACATACCTATTCACTATACCCGTAAATTAGTTAAAATTTTCTACGCTCAATCGAAGTTAGACGGTTAATTTTCCGTTGTGGCCTGAATTAATATGTACTGCATAACATGCTAATTTATTTAATTGTAATATAATCGCCAGCAATGTAATAAATGATAACTGAAAAAAAAACGTTTAAATAAAGATAACTTTTACAACTGATTTCTCGTTACGCCATTTTTTATGGTATCCCATCAAAGAACATTGAGATAAGATATAATAGAAAGTATATTAAAACTCGATGAAATATTGTTCCGGGATACGACAATTTAGAAGTTTCGAAAAATATGCCTTCTTTCAATCGCAAGTTATACATTTTTCTAAATTTGATTTGCTTAGTGTATATATAACTGCTTCCTCTTTCTTTATTCGATTATTATCTACTACACGCGCATTGGACTTTTTATTTTGTGCTGATTACAATTTGTCTCAATTTATTGCAGTCATACCTTCCATTCATATTTAATTCGGTATTTAAATTGATTAATTATTCAACTTTGTATACCCATATATATATATATATATATATATATATATATATATATATATATATATATATAATATTAAATATCAAAGTATTATCAGTAACTTCTTAAAGTTTTATATATTTTTTAATAAATAAATATGATGACGATAATATTAATTCGTGTTCTATGCAACTGAAAATAAGTAAATTAATAAAATTATATATATATATATATATAATTGTTTTTTGTTCGACAACACTGTATATATATATATATGATAACTTCAATGCCTCGTGAATATGTTCAATCTTTACATAGACTGGAAGATTCAGCATTATTCTGCAGCACATATTATGTAGCCGTTGTAACTTCGATAAGTCAGAAGGCTAGTATATGAGGATATGGGACAAGCATAAAGCATAATTGTTGTTATTATAGTTTAGTAGATTTTTAATTTATTCCGAGCTGACGTAACATCGTTTCTTAAATATTGGATATTGCTTAGAAACGCGTGAGTTTTATTGCAGGTATATTCTGCATGCTTAGTAAATGCGAGACCTCGATCCAGTTATACACCGAAATATTTAAATCATTTTTTCAAACCAAACGTGTGTTGTTCACTATCACAGGTGGTAATGCGGTTTCTTTTCGCGAACAGAATAGATTGAGTTTTATCGGAATTTATTTTGATTCTCCATTAAAATACGAATTTAATTTAAGAAAAGTATATATATATATATATATATATATATATATATATATATATATATATATATATATATATATATACTTTTCTTAAATTAAATTTATACATATATTCTACAATTGCATGAAATTTATGTGCATATTGAAAAAGTCATCTAACAAGTGTAATTCAAAGAAATGTAAAATATATAAATAAATTACATTTAACAGATTATTTTTGTTTAACCAGTAGCCAAAATATTCGTTTTTTAATAAATTATTTCAATTTACGTCGTCAATTATAACCAGTGTAATATTTTAAAACGTTTGTGTTTTTTAAATAACGAGGTTATTATGCGAATTTACAGCGAAAACATTTTTAAGGAAATGATCAAAATTAACTAACAAATTTTTGTCCAGGACACGAACATTTTTGATTTTTGCGGAATGAAAATGTCAAACTGTCCGCTCGAATTAGCATCCGGTTTTTTACAATCATCCTAAATTTTTCATTTAGACCTACACAACTAATTAAATTCTAATAAAAAATCGATAATAATTATTATACACTAAGAATACACATAATTGTATATAATTATATACATATTTAATATATATATACGTATGCTAGAGATAGTAAAAAAATCGCTATTATTATTCATAAAGCGTACGGTATAAAGCCAGTGCCAGTTCAAATAAAGTCGTACTGCAGCGGTACAGTCATCGTGCGTTTTTCTTGGACGAGTTTCCAATTTCATCCGTTCCGTTCGTCGAAACGGTTACATCAGTAGTGAGTAATAAAGACTTTCATCATTGGAAACCCACCTATCGTCGAGTCTTATTTTCTAGTAAATCACAAATATTAGGTCTGGCCGCCGACAATAATCCGTTAAGTTGACACAGGGTATTTGTCTGCTAGCTTTATTTTCCTACATAACATTTGTAGCATCTCCATTTGTTTATCTTTCTACAGACTTTCCATCTAAGAACCGCTATACTCGCACAAAATGCCCACGTGTGTATATATATATAAGGATACTTTCGAATCTCCGAAAACAAGGACATTCTTTCACGTAATAAAGTTTCAGCTACTCGGGCATTTCGGTTGAGAGGCTCCCACTCGTCAGAACGGTAAATAATACAAATCGACATACGTGTGCCTGTCGGTTTTTATATAAATATAGTAATACCAGTATCAAATAACCAAATTGGACGGTTCCAATAAAATTGAAAGAATACGCAATAAGAAGTACTTTTTCTAGGAAAAGGAATCAAAATAATATTATTATTCTGCTCGTTGAGATATTATTCGCAGACCTAAAAAAAAAAAAATTAGGTTTGTGTGCTAATGGAAACTACGTGAGCACAATCCTCTCTTGCGAAAATGATGATGCTGATAATGATGATGCTAATAATAATAATAGTTTTGGTAATAATTTTTGTCTTCCTTTCTAACTTATGAGCAATTAATGTTTTTTACCGTTATTGCACGAGTTTCACGATTACTAAAATATCGTACTATTAATCAGTTTCAATTATGAAAGTCGCAAAGATTTAGAAACAATTTAGTAGATATATTAAAACGAATATTGCGATTATGAGTACATCTCCGCCAAGTTAGCATAATGTGATGAACCGTTGTTAGCGGAATTTGATAGATCTGGAGGAAGTGATATGGCCAAGGTAGATTCTGTTAACTTTGCGAGCGGATGTCGAAAACATTTAGAAGCCGAATTTACAAGTCTTTCTTAATGCTTCTAAGAAAGCGTGAGTTTCCCGGATTCGTCACCTGCTGACCATAATAGTTTTCAAAGTCTTGTTCTAGCATTACCAATGAAAAGTATAGAGTTGGTCTGGATGAGTTCATCTTTTGAATAAATTGAATCAGATATTACTCGTTAGATGGCAGCTCCGACATTCGCAGTAAACATTGGAGTAAGGCTAACAACTTGATCGTGAGAACTATGTTCGGCAGATTGAAAGAAATGTAAAAGCTTGTTAAATGGTAAAATATTTACTAAAAAATAATTCTAAAACAGCCTTGAGTTAAACATGGGAATCCCCTCCATTTTATCTTTGTATTTATCAAGTCATAACTGTACACTTTGTCATCTTGGTAAATTAAGAGATCATCAAAGGTGAAGTTTGTGAGGTACGCAATATTGAAAATATCGAAAATAGTATTTGGTCCTGCCCCAAATACAAGAATGTAGTTAGCTTTCTGTCTGAACTTCTATCGATAATACTACTTGAAGAGCATATTGTGTGGATCCTACCGGCTTGGATGTGCGTACATTATATAATTTCATTAAGGTCAATAATATAAATTTAAAATCCGAACAGTCCTCTTAAACTAGTCAAAAAATGAAAACTGTAAAAAAAAAATGAATGTGGGACTATCTGTTCCGTTTTTGTGGGTGCCGAGTTATATAGGTATTCCAGACAATGAATTTGTTGACTCATTGGCTAAAAACGCGTCGTCTAGTGGTATAGATCTCTCCTTAGTCTCTCACAAATATATCATTCACTTTATTCAGCTAAAACGTAGAAATCAATTGGAGCTAATGTACACTGAGAGCATTAGTCAATCACCCCTCACTTACTGCTATCAGCTCCAGCCGCCTCTCCACAAAACTACCGTGGTTCTATTTCTTTAAGAAGATTAGTCGTAAGGGAATTGTACTCATCAGTAGACTGCGATTTGGACATCATTTGTTGCCTGACCGTCTTTTCCGTATGCAGCTTAGAGAAAGTACCTTCTGTTCCCTTCAGTTCCCTTCAGTTCCCTTCATTCTGAACAGGCAGTCTGCAATCCTGATTATTTTCTTTTTTAATGCTCTGCTGTGGTGCCGTTGCGTTCGGAGCTTTACCTTGTCTTGCTACGTTCTTCGAGTATTACACCTCCGTATAATCTATCGTCCCTTTTCCATTTATATAATCTACAATTATTACCCCATATAGTAACGTTTCAGAGAAGTCAGCATCCTTGATTAAGATGTGTAGATAATCCCCACAGTATCACGTTAGGTAAGCTGTAAAGGAACCCCTAAAAAAAAAAAAAGGCGATGATGATTGTACATGTATCAAAATACGGATAGGCACAATTTCATTCTTGCGTTACATAATTTATAGTTACAATTTAAATTTAGTTATAAAGTTCCTTCTTTAATCGGATTCCAATAGTTTACTGATTTTAAATAGTCTGTACTCTTTTAATACAGTTAAGTTTTATCGTATCGTAGTCGGCTATATGAATGTGTTTGTGAACTATTAAATGGGGCACCAGTTGTTTGGCCGCGTATTCACCACGACAATAAATTATAGTTTCGATTTTGATTTTATTTAAATTTATTTTATTTTATATACATGCCGTTTAAAATTAGGAACATACATACAAAAAGAAAAACAAATATTTGATATAATTAACTAACATTAAAAAAAAATGTCCGTGCACCTTACATAGATGACTGACAATTCCGACTACTCCTGATGATCGTAACAATTTCGGTCCGTTGATAACAAACGAAGGCTCGACTTTTCCACGGATAAAAATATATGGAAGTTTTGTAAGTGTGATATTTGGCGCAATTCTGCAGCAATGATTTCGCATTATTTGTACTTTTTTATAAGTACTATCAGATACATAAAACCACACAGGACACGCATATATGTCGATCTTGGTGGGATTACGGTACTATAGATCAATTTTTTACTTAATGTACTAAGACCGAACTTTTTATTAAATATGGAGTACAGAATGTAGATAGTTCTACGAGCTTTATCAACAGCGTAAACGTGGTTAGTAAACGTTAAACGACTATCCATTATCACTCCTCAAACAGAACATACTTGGATTTCACCAAAATGTCAGACAAGTGTGATGGTCTTCTTCTTGAGAATAAAATAGCTACTGTTTCCTCAGCATTAGGGTTTAATTTACATTGCTGATAGTATTTAGAAATTGTGTTTACAGCTTTCTGTAATCTCTTATGCATGGTCTCTTCTATATGAAGTGCAGTATAAAGCTAAGTCATAGGCATATAATGCGGTATGTACAAATGGTGTCTTTCGGATATCGTTTAATAATATTAGGAACACATATGGACCAACACTTCCTTGTGGGACTCTAAACATAAAGGATAGACAGCAAACTAAAGAGAAAAACTATCGTTTATAAACATTTTAACCATCCGTAGAACAGTACAAATAAAATAAATAATACAACACACGCTCATATATATATATATATATATATATATATATACTCAGTCATACACACTCACGTTTTAGCACACATAATTCAATATATCAATATTATAGTCCAGTAAAACTGCGAAACATGCATTAAAATCCGAAATGGTAAAACTGTGAAATTATTTTTAAAAAAGATAAGACGAATGATATTTGAAATGTCAACGAATTTATACAATTCGTTATATATATTATATATATATATATATATATATATATATATATATATATATATATATATATATCATCGCTGGTTCGTTTCGAGCATCGTGACCCTATGAATCCACAAAACGAACGTGTTTGGCCACCATGTAGTTCGATCTGCTGCTCGGTCCATCATTTCTCGTATTTATGCGGTGCCAGCGATTCTTTTAATTCTGTCTATATATAATTGTCTATATATCTTGTTGGTGGCCTCCCTCTTTTCCGACGACCATCACCCATACCGTCATAATCATTTTTTCCAATCCATCCTGTCATATGATATGTCCTGCGTATGCTGTTATACGTCTCTGTACCACGGTTTGTAATCTCTGATCCACCTTAATTTCTTGAAATATTGACAAGTTAGTTTTTTTTTGCAGTCCATGATAATTGACATTCGCCTCTAGCAGTGCATTTCAATCGTATTAATGCGTTGTGTATCGCTCTTTTTCATTGTCCAGCATTCTGATGCATATAGGAATACGGAGAACACCAGCAAGTTCATAAGATGTATTTTTGTGTGTATTGTTATCTCATGGCTCTTCCATATTTTCGTTAATTGTAATAGCGCTATTTTTGCTATGTTTATCCTCCATTTGATTCCATCTGTTAAGTTTCCGCCCTTTGTGATTAACGTTCTTAAGTATACAAATCTATCAACCACTGTAAGCCGTCTATAATTTATGTACTCTGTGATTGACTGTTGCTATCTATAATCGCCCCCCAACATACCTTCTGGGATCCGGTGCTCTAACCGGATCGGAGCGCGTCCACAGGTGGTGGATAGTGAAATAACCAGTAGATATACTAACCAGCTACGAATAATCAATAAGCAGTCGCGAACCAAGACTGTTACTGGTGGAAAGTCCCTAGAAGACGATTCGAGTAATGACAGGGCAAGGACACAAGGATGCAGATGGACAGCTTGAGGTAGTGTCCACTAAAAGTGGGCAAAAATCCTATGACTGTCTCTCCCTCGGGGGTTTAGGTCGCTGCAAAAACCTTTATTCGTTACCTCTTAAGTAACAACCCGCTGCATTGCGGTTAGGATTTGTCTGGAAGCCTGACAGAAAACAAAGTAGGTAGCTTCTGTACTCCAGAGGAGCAGGCGTCTGTTCCCTACGTTAAAGGCGGCCTATTTTTATGCGCAGAAGGAAGCGGAGCCCCACTGCTTTTTTATATACCTCACGAAAACCTATGGATTACTAAAAAAATATATACATGTATATAAATGAATTGATGCTGGAGGAAAGGTCGCATGGATGTAGTAAATATGCCATGATGTTACCAGTAAACAATGTGGTGCATTAAGCGCAGTGGGATGGTTGGCCAATATCATAAATGATATTGTTTCCAGGTAGCGCCAGTTGTTTTGTATTTTTCATCTTAATCATTTGTTAAAATGCAGCATACGATGGAGGATCATCCCATGCTGATAAATTACATTCCGATATTGATGAAGGAACAGTAAAATTTCTGGTATATTGGTTGCAGAAAGGGTTATGACAGGATACGATATTATAATAGCGGAGACAACAGCCCTGATACAAGTTTATATTTTCCAGCTTCACAGCATAGCTCTGTGCATATTGTTACATAAGGAATGTTTAGATCATGAAAAATGATCTGGTTTGCTACATCAAAGGCACACTTGTTATGAGCTGAAGAATTTTATTTTGGGCAGTTTGTATAGTTCTTACATTTCTCTGTAGCCTAACAGCTGCATCCCGAATGTCCAGACAGCCCTTAAAATCCCAGTATAGATAAGACGTTTGTTGTCTATAGACAGCGTACTATTTATCCATCAAGCAGAATAGTTTTTTAATACGTGCAAGTTCCTTCTTCTTTTGAATATGACTTCGATATGTTAGTCGGCTATCCAAGTGTAAACCGAAATGCGTAATTGATTTTTCTGTTAGTAAACTGCATATTTACAGATTTATTCTCATTGACTCTTATGTTCCATTTGTTAAAAAAGTTTCAACCCTAGTGGGTGCTATCTGAAGATTATAATACTCGCTATATTTGGATCGATATCAGAAGAAAGAAGTGCCATGTCATAGGCAAATGTGGCTACCTGAATATAATTAGTAATAGAAAAATCATCTGTGTAAATTAAATACCACCTGGGGCCAAGCAATTAGCTTTTAGACCCACCCGCAGAGACGGGATACAACTCAAAGAACGCATGATCATAGTGGACATGAAAATATATTTCACTAATATAGGATTCTAACAAGAAATAAGGGTCTGTAAGAAGTATTAGCTCCAAATTATACAATAAGCCAAATCAGACCTTATCAAATGCCTGTTGAACATCGAAAAACACTGCTGTACATTAGTTTCGAATGAATTCTCTACGATACTATCCTATACAACTGCTCAATTGAGAAGTGTTGTTGTAAAAACTGAAGCTGGTGGTTTGGTATAATATTAATCGAACGAATATAACTTGCTTAGTAGTAACTTCTCTATAACCTTCAATATAATTGGCAACAAGGAAATCGTGCGTTACGAGGTGATTGAAGTTTCCTTTTTTGGCTCCATCCGTGTATAGTACCTCATGGCCACCATATATTTTTAGTAGATTTTGGAACGAGGCCTCGATAATGAATGTGGCAATGAGAGGCAGTTTAGGAGAGACGTGTCAAAGATTATGGGAATGGTAATCTAAAGAGGAATAGACAGATGGTTTTGGCTTTGCAGAGTTGAAGCAGGTTGATGTCAAAATTATGGAGGATGTTTGCAATTTTATTGTGAACAAGTAAGTTTGAATAAGGAATGGTTTGATGATTGTGGTGATACGCTGCATCATCAGGAAGATTAGGAGTTGAGAGTGAGTGAAAGTGGAATTTGAGTAGGATGTAAGAACGATGAAGATCGGTGGGAAGTTCTCCAGAATCATATAGCAAATGGTTTATTGGTGTTGATCTCATTGCACCAAGTGTTAGGCGTAGTGCAGAGTGGTGTACTGAGTTTAGTCGTTTCAGGACTGTTGGTGTAGCGGACGCGTAAGCAGGAAAACCATAGTCACATTTCGCTTTTATTAGGGCTTTGTATCATTTTGTCTGCACCATAGGTGGTATGTGACAACTTTTTCATCAGATTTAGTCTTTGCGTACAAGCTGCTCAGAGGTAATTTATGTGATCCAATCAAGTCAACCTTCTGTCAAAGACCAGTCCAAGATATTTAATTCGAGAAACAGTTTCTTTAGCCTCAGATCCCAAGATGATGGCCACCTGGTGCTGGTAGTGACGAATTCTACAGAAGCGTATTGTTTTAGTTTTTTCATGTGACGCTATTTGTGGACCATTGAGTAAGCTTCTGTGTAGCTTCTTGAAGTATGGTTTCGCCAAGCTTATAATCATGACAACGGACAAAAATTATCATGTCAGCAGCGAAGAGTACACTTCGGATCATTGGATTTATTTCCGCCAGCATTGAGTTTAAATGTAACTCTGTTCCAAAGATAGTGGTTATACTTTATTACGAAGCTATTTCGAACGTGAAATCTTATCATGCTCAGCATTAACAGCCGCATAATTTTTTCGTGTAAGATAATAAACGTATGGGGATAGTGCAGTTTCACTGTTAGTCTCTACAACGTTTCACTACTCCGTCGCTACTTGAAACAAATAAAGCAATAGATTTTCAATCAATAGCCGTCTATGACCCGCCACTATTTATTAACTAACGTTTTATTTCCAGCTAACCTGAATATATACATACGGTGATGATTCTATTGTTGTCCACTACTATTCGTGAAAACATATCTAAACGCGCTGGAAACTCGTTGAACACGCAATTAAACTTCCAACTAGCAATGTTGATTTCCTACAATTCTTATTATTTTATATATATATATATGTAAATTTATATAAGTGCTGTGTACTGCTACAAAGGCCAGAAGCACGGTTTTAAACTAATACATTAAGTGTTAAATTAAAAGTGTGGAGAAGTTATTACGATAGGTGTAGTATATTTGTCTGATTGAGGAACGTTAGATTATTAAGGTTAGCAGTGGAAAGTATTTCATTAGTCGTGGTAGGAAAATTAATAGAACGGAGGATGTTGCAGGTAGGGCAATAAAGGAGAAGATGAGATAAGGAAAGTTGGATATTACAAAATGCACACATTGGAGGGTTGGTCTTATTGAATATGTAACAATGAGTTAATTAGGAACGACCGGTCCGCACTCTTGTCGGTGCTATGTCTTCTCTGCATTATGACGCACTAAGGTGGATCGGCTAGACTCCGCTGTATTACAGTAATTCTGAAAATCTAGTATTGGTTTGTTTGATTCCTCAATTTTTTAGTAGATTATATATGTCACTTGATGGCACCGGTAGAAGCTGAACTGATACTATATATGAGGCATCTCTAGCGAGCTGGTTTGGTTCCTCGTTTAGGCCAATACAGCTGTGTCCAGATATCCAGATTACATGGACTTCTATTTTCTTTTCCTGAGATAATGAAATAATCTTGTCAGCTATAGGGTGAAACATTTCTGATTTGCTGCATATTTGATGAACGGAACATAAGGAGTCCGTAAATATAGCTACATTAGCACGGGTTTCGTGTCAAACCGTCAATGAAGCTTGCATAATAGCAATGAGGTCGCATGATAAAACTGAAAAGTAGCAAGGTAGAAGATAATAAGTTGTTTCATTGTTATGTATGATGGCGCAACCACAGCCATTGATGTTTTTTGCACCATCAGTGCAAAAGCACTGTGTACATCCTATAAAGTTTTAAAAGAAGGTTCTGAAAAGATTCTTTCAATACGCGTGCTGCGAAGGGGCGGTACATAAAGGAGTGAAGTATCAGTAATAACGGTATGGATGCGCCAAGGAGGAGTTAGGAAAGGATTAATCGGATCTATTACT
Organism: Coronaproctus castanopsis; assembly: GCA_032883995.1. NCBI lineage: Eukaryota > Metazoa > Arthropoda > Insecta > Hemiptera > Monophlebidae > Coronaproctus > Coronaproctus castanopsis. Next base: position 107,921,228 of record CM065052.1, on the reverse strand, counting down.
ATTAATATTATTATCATTATTTACCCTATATTTTTTCTTTGTGATCTCAGTTTTCAGTATTATTTTATTTTCTGAGCATATAATTTCATTCATATTCAGCAAACTTACGTTTTAAATAATGTTCGATCGATAATATTATTGTAAATAGTATACTCAATCGCAGCATAACTTTATAATATCGTATAATTAATGTTAGTCAATAGTTTGCAAATAAGGAAATTTTCTATTACAGACATTTTGTAATCATTCACGATTGAAAATTAAAATTATTACCTCGTATTATCATTTTCATTATCACCTTCTTCTTACTTATTTTTATTATTCTTATCATTATTATGTGTTAACGTTAAGGCTTTTTATGAATATATATATATATATATATATATATATATATATATATATATATATATATATATAGTCACGTGTCCCGTCCCTTTATATTACTTATAATCCCATTCGCAGCCTCAGCATTTCCAAAAATGTTAAACGTGTGGCAATGATTAGGCGACAAATGAAGATGTCAAAAAGTGAATGTGTCCTTCCTTTATAAAATACTGCGGGTCTGTCCTTCTGTTGAAATATTTAACGATATGCGGGTCGATCTGATTACTCCCTGCCCCGTTTATTTCTGCACACCGTTCTTAATTTGACCGTCATAACAAGGGAAAAACTACGATTACGATTTTTTTCGTTTTTCATTTTGTCTACATTATGTGCATTATGTATATATATATATATATATATATATATATATATATATATATATATATATATATATATAAATCGTCTCATAATAAAACGTACCAACGGCCAGGATAGCGTAGAAGTTGAGTAGAGTTTATCTCGCTTTTAATAACGTTTATATTAATCCCGACATCCTTCAACCAAATTCCCCCTTGGGATATAATAAAATAATAATAATTATTATTATTATTATAATGAAGAGGAATGAACAGAAAAAATATGTCCACCACAAGAAAGGACTAAAGCGAGGTTAATGGGTGCTGCGACAGTCGGTCGAGTTGTCGTAATAACAAATGATGGATGAGATAATAATGACGTTCGAACTTTCAACCGAACAACTTCCTCTATTCAATGCGTATCGTTGTTAATTGAACGAAACATCTACATCGACGCAAGTATTACGTCTTCACACGTATTAGAATACTACTACTAAGACATTTTTTTTATACAGCTAATCCGAAATTGACGATTATTAAAATTTTAAAATGATCTTAACGCGCTCTATCAGGGTCGATGAAAATACGTCGAAACCCGTCTCGTTTTCTTACAATTCGAATAGTAAAATTTTACAGCTGGGTTCACGCGATGCCCACCAAATTACGAAGTCCACGTGGACAAGTCTCGTTTAAAACTGGTGTATACGTTACGGCAGAAACACATCCAGGAACCTGCGTACACTCTTTTCTCTTATGTGTAATATTCTATAAACGATATTCCTAGTACCGATAATGTTGAACTTACTTTGTATTCTGACAATACTTTTCTGACATCGTCGTTATCATCGCGTGGATACTAACAAAATAACCGCCGCAATTATCAAAAATTCTGTAATCAAAATTAAAAATAAATTATAGTAGTAAAATATTAGACAAAAATCTGTTCTAACTAGACTAGAAATCCAGTGTCCGGTATCTTGCCGTTACACTAGATAGCGATGTCGCGAAATATACAAATGAACTTATATTCGAAACATGTAAAAAGTTAAGCGCGCTGTTTGCGACATATTACGTCGAGCAGAGTGGTTATTTTCTGCTCGGCGGGCTTAGCGCTTAAAGGTGATCCTTTCTATAAATATCGTTAAGCTTTTTACTGCGTTAACAACGGGAAAACAATCAGTAAATCGTTCGTGAAAATGTGCCGAGTCAGATTGATGAATACCAATCTAGAAGTAGGCAAGTATCCGGCGAAGACCGAGCATCTTGAAACGGGAAATTAAATTCGTGTTAGATAATCTTAGAATCCTAAGAGCTACAGGAATCGATAGAATTCCTAATGCGATTATAAAAAATACTTGTAGATAAAACAAAAGGCGCTCTATATCAGCTGCTGATGGAAAAATTCTTTGAGAACTTTCAGATGAACCAATTGATCGCTATTCCAGAAAAATAATAGTGCTCAAATATACGAGCAGAACCGTATTCTTAACGTATTATCTCGTACACAAAAAATTCTAACAAGATAATTTATGAACGAGTAAAAAGAAAAACAGTGAAGAACTTACCAGAATATCAATTTTGGGTTCAGAATAAAATTGTAGAACAAGAGAAGCTATTCTGACTCTCAGATATTTTAAAAAGAAACAAAAAGACTGGGGATGAATAGAACCATATATATATATATATATATATATATATATATATATATATATATATATATATATATATATATATATATATATATATCCTTCATTGACATTTTGATAATGTTCAACATTATTTATTTATTTATTTATTTGCAAAACAATACGGCGTACACGACAGCATAACGCCAATTACAGTGTACACTTTTACAGAATAATTATAAAGTAAAAGTATTAACAAAAATAAAACTGAACCACACACACACAACACGCTAATGTTTTAATGTCTAAAAGAGGTGAATGACAGACTTCAGAAACTGAAGAACTGCGTAAAAATCAAAAAATCGTGATAAATGAAAAAACTTTTGACAATATTAACTGAAACATTATGTTTCGATATCTAAAAAAAAAAAGTGAATACAGACTTTTGGAACCGAAGAAAAATCAAAAAATCATGATAAATAAAATGACAGCACGAAGATAAAGAAATAAGTCGTACAAGGTTGCTGCCTGCCCCCACTACTGTTCAACATTTATGTGGATAAGGCAATGAGGTGCTTCCCCGATATTGATGATGGAGGAATAAACGGAATAACATACAAAACGATTAGACAGACTAAACACCAAATTTTTAATGAAAATCAATGAAAGAAAAAAACCAAGCTATCAAGGTGCGATACAAAAAGAGAATATCAGATAAAGATCATAGTAATGGTACAACAAGTGAAGGAATTTGAATATCTGGTTAGCCTAATAACAAATGATGACAGATCGGAACAGGAAATAAGGAGAAGAATAGCTCAGCAAAGAACGCATTCAGCAAAAAAATTGGTCTCTTCTCATCTCGGAATATCGTCTCGGATGTTAGCTTATAAAGAGCCTTATTTAGAGGAATACACCTTACGGATGTGAAACGCGGACGCCGCTGAAGAAAGATAAATATAAATTGGAACATTTTGAAATATGGTGCTGACGGTGCACGCTGAAAATAAAATGGACTGATCAAATACCGAACCGCGAAATATTATCCAGAGTTAATGAAGAAAGAGAAATATTAAGAATAATAGAAAGAAGAAGAAATTCCGCAATATGACATGTTATACGCCATTTAACAACGCAATAGAAGGAAAAACAATGGGTAAAATCCAAAAAAGCAAGACCACGAAGGAGGTTCATGGATGAAATCAAAGGAAGAATGCCGTATGCGAAAATTATATATATATATATATACACACACACACACATATATATATATATATATATATATATATATATCTTCTTGTTATTCTTTATTGCAATAACAAAATAAGATTAATCTGTAAATTAACGATTAAACAATATTTAAACCATCATCGTTGTCGTTTTGTTCATTGCCGAACATCATGACTAGCCTATTATATATTTTAATGGACTAGCATTCATGATGCTAAACTATATGCGACACACGGGTGATTATCTTCTCCGTGATAATTAAAAGTTATACGACGAGAAACTTTAAACCGGGAACTGAAGCTGATGGCAACTGTGCCACTGTGGCTATATATATATATATATATATATATATATATATATAACATTATTATTAATCGCAGACAAGTTTAATCAAATGAAACAAATGTTCTCTCTTTAAAGTTAAAGAGAAAATAAACAAGGAGAAAATGCTAAAAGATTTAACGGATGACAAAGATGGAAAAAGTAACAGAATTTCGTATACCTAAGTTTAACTAATTTCATATAAGAACAAATAGACGGATATAATACATCGTTCAGTGGCGCGAAAATGTGGAAAAGTATTGGATGACGAAACAAAAGCATTTCGCTAAACCTTAAGAGCATAGTTTTTATAATAATTACTTGCTCTCATCGTTGACTTACGGATTTTTAAACATGGTCACTAAGGCAAAATCGAAAAAGTATACTAAGCCCCAAAACAAAATAATTTAGAAGAACAATACTGAACAGCAAGGAATTAGACAAAATATAACTAGAAAAATTTGAGGAAGAATAGCCGGTTATAATAACGTATTGTTGTAATATTCTATTAATAATAAAAAATGGGAGAATCAATAATATTAGTAACATTAATAATAATCATCAAGTCGAAGCAAATTTATTTGTGTATAATATGCAATATCACAATTTTTCTAATGTATTTACACTTATTTACTACAAACATTTATACATGTTTGAAATACATAAAATCATGTCTATACAATATAGGTAAAGTACATCTATAAATGCACGATAAACTAGCATAAATAAATGTATTAGTATTCAAAGACATGCACGTTCCCACCTGTGCACATCTACAAGCACAAACTTATTTACAATTAAGCCGACATGCATACTCATGTATACGCTCACACGTTCCAGCGAACATTGAGGCATTCGTGCATAGTAGTATGCACCAGTATACCTCCAACCAAGTACATTTTAATAGTTAATTTCTGTCCACATACGCGCGAACAGCGCGAGCTGTAAACTACACAATTAAGAATTGAACAGTTGCGCCGATGAGCTAATTAAAATAACATTTCTATATAACCGTTATGAAAAAATCTTATGTGTAACACGTCCAAACATATATTCATATATACACATACACATCCGAGTCTATCATTCCAAAAGGATATGTAAGTAAGAGAACCATCTATACCCCGCTCGGGACTTAATAAAATACGGAATTTTCGTTTTATATATATATATACAATTATACCAATTTATTTAACGAATAACTGTCCTGGATACACACATAAGAGAAATTAAAAATAAAGAGTTTCAAAAAAAGTTGCACACGACTGTTATTAATAAAACCGAGCCAATCAGTTTCGTTTCTGTGGATTCCAGCTCATGCCGGAATTCCGGGAAAGGGAGGTGCAGATAAAGCAGCAAAGAAGATGGCTACATTGTTGCCGATCTCAAACGTCGCAGTTCCAGCTATTAATATACGTAGTTATGTCAAATCAGGACTTTTTTGCTTCGTGGTAACAAAAGTGACAATCGACCTCCTCGTTACGTAAGCTTCGCCAAATCAAGAATTACGTTTTACCTTGGAAGAATTCGCTTAACCGCAAAGATGATGTTGTCTTCAGCAGACTGCGGCTGGATCAAAACTTACTCATTGACAGCTGATCAACAGAACTCCGGTTCCCCAGTGCACCGTGTTTAGCGTCACGCTTTCCGTTTATATCATCATTGACTGTATACTCCTCACTCAGATTTTCTTCCTACCTTTCCTCCTCACTTCCTTTTCTCTTCAAAGAAGAATACTCCTTTCTACCTAACCTAATCATGTTCTTATGCATGCCACGCCTCTACTAATAATAATAAATCATTATTCATAGATGTTTAAATTATCCAGTTTTTTTTTTTAAATCTTCGTATATACTTATTAGACTAAAGAAAATGATTAATTGAAATTATTCGTTTTTATCGCGGTTTAGTGTATATATTTAAGTTTTAGAACAAAACAACATAACAACGAGAGTTAACGCTATTACGTAGGTTTTCCCAACATTTCATTGTCCTATAAAATAAATTTTAAAAATCGAAATAAAACTTTATTTCCGAACACTTTTTAATCTATAATCTATGTATCTGTTTTTAAAACGATTATTAATTTCAAATTGGTACGAAATGTCGCGAAAACCGTACGATAATAAAACTGGTTTATGCATCTGGAATATACGCACATTTTTATCCATCACCCCGAATTAAACAAACGAGTAAAAACCGTTCATCCTATTTAATCGAGAGGTGGTAAATCCGCATTTGGGGAAACCACCCAGCAAGACGATGATATCGTGTTTTGACTAACCGTTATCTTCTAAAGTATACACGCGTGATTTATTTCACACCGGGCTATTATATTATACGTTCTATTTTCATTCGGTTTCGAGCGAATTCGATTAAAGCGATAATTTTAAATCGAACGTAGGGGGAAAATTCTTCTTGGAAGTTATTTTCAATTGGCGGAGGATCGAATATACCTTAGAATTTTTAAAAAAGGCCACCTCGGTTTTTATATAATCGACAACTATCGACTATACACCGCTTTTGTCCGATATATCATCTCGTTCGATAGAAAGCGGATAATATATACTTTTCATTATCACCATGATCGTCTGTGTTGCTCTGTAATACCGTACGTCAATCGTGCTCGAGAAGTTTCTCGCGACAATAACATTATTAAAACGGTCAACAAACAGACTAGAATCAACCGAAAACAGCAGTCGGACAATAAATGCCCGTTTTCTAATATCCTCCCGAATAATCTGAATAAAAGAAAAATATGAAGAAAAAAACGGATAGAAAGAGAATAAAGTAACGCGCGGCACATCGGAATTATTCGAGCGAAATAACGTAAATCGCGCGTGAAATAACCTTCCGGCTTACTCGGGGTTGTCTGTAAAACCTTCTGTTGTTTGCTGCAAAACTGTCGGTACAAAAGGACCTGTTACAAACAGAATTCGACGTTGTCTGGAGTAAATTTTGAGCATGTTCTAAAATATCCATATACAAGTATAGGAAAGTCGAAAATTTTTTACAGCAAACGTTATATAGAATGGGTCAATCGAAGATGAAGACAACTGAAATGATAAAAAAAAATATTAAAAATAAACAAGAAAAACACAAAGAAAAACCCGGAAAATTGAACCGGTTTACAACAAAAAAAGGAAAAATCCTCTTAATAAATGTCCCGCCGATATAGTTGCTCGCAACCAATAAATACGTAATATATTTTTAAATATTCAGATTAACACGATTACTTCGCATCTGTACGGGTCGATAGTTTGCAAAGTTTTATTCATTACCGGAATAATTCGACAGTTTGTTTTCAACGGCCTTTAAAAAATATTTATTTAAAAATTTTATTTGTGCAAAAAAGGCAAAAAATAAAATAATTTAAATTTAAAGTTCATTCGAGTTTTCGTTTGATTCAAAATAACTTAGATAGATAAAATAAAATGCCTATATAATGCGCGAATATCAAAATACGATCTTTTGTTTACTCACGTCACAAACCACACACATTCATATGCATACACAACTATCTACACATAACACAATATTTTTATTCTACAGTGAATATATAAACACAATAAAACTAATGCATTATTGAATGAAAACGTATAAAAAAAGTAAGACTTATTATATAGAGATAATTTAATTCAATAAATTCAAATAAAAACTAATGCAAAATATAGGACACAGTTGGCGCATTTAAACACTTGATGAGTGGCATTTTTTACATTTGAGACAACGTTCTGGGAGATACAATGAAGTAGAGAGCTACGCCTTTTTCGCATTATTCCCATGCAATGACACAGGAAGAAAGGGTACCTTTGTGATAAAGATGACGAAATTGTGTACCGGGTGGAAATAAAACTGAGTAAACAGGGGGAGAAATGGGATCCGAATCCGAGCATTTTTTATAAAATTGAGAGACAGAGGGTATATCAATGAAGGGTTTGAGCTCGTTTTCTACCTCGAAAGCAGCAAACGATGAGGGTAAACCCTTAAGTATCATGGACAGGCTTGCGGTTATAAGTAACATGCATGAAAAGGGGATATTAGTATTTTCCAGTTTCGCGGTAATGAGATCGAAGTCATTATACTAGCAAACAATGAAGTTTTATAACGATTATAATCTCCAATCTTAAAAGTAGATTTTACGTATTGCTTAAGACTAGAAATTAAATTTTTAATGTTAACCTTGTTGTCCTGATTGATAATGGTGATTGGAGGAAGCTTTTCTGTGTGAATACGATTGGAGATGTATAAATCGGTTATGATTCAGTTAGTGTCGATAACATCTCTTTTTTGTTTCTTTGGCGTACTTTTGCCATTGTGCGATGTAGAATGTAGTAGTAGCACAATCGTGATTATCGGATGAGTCTGACGTGATATCGTCTTTTTTCCAGCGAATTGCATGAGAGTTGGTGCTAATTACGACCAGTGCACCGTCATTCAAAAAAACCGTTAGTGCTAATACAAATAGATCCAACACTTTACTTCCTATTACTAAAAAAATCAAGTCTTCTAATAATTGTTCTGTACCCAACCTGGTTGTGAATGTTCCTAGTAATGAACAAAGATCTTAAGCTTCAACACTTCGTTGTCCCCGTATTGTAAAATCCTAGCGCAAACAATGAATATTCTGGGCTTGCTACGCGAATTTAACTTAAGTCATATTTTTAATGTAATTAAAGCTATATTTAATAATCTTAAATTACTTAAAAATAAGGATGTTTTCTATATGCTACAGATAATAATTGAAACTATTATTAATACGTATTAGTTGCAGTCCACCCTTGCAATTAAACTAGCTGCTTGGAATTGTAATTCCTTAATCCAGAAGTATGATGAGCTTTATCATTTTATGTGCTTCAACCGTATTGATGTTGTAGCCATATCTGAAACCAATCTGGACAGCAAACACAATATCCAGTTTCCTGGTTACAATATATTTATAGCTGATGTAAGTGATAGAGGGGAAGGTGTTGCTCTTCCCCTCATCAAGAAACACTTCCAAGTAGAACTACATCCACTAGCTCACTTGAGCTGTGTCCAAGCTATTGGTGTCAATATCATTACCAACAACAATTATTACGTTACTAGTGACACTCGTGCTACTAGTAACCTTAATAATTATCATAGTCGTAATTCCATTTCTATACTTTCTATATATAAACCGCCCGCACGTATCATTAGGCAATTAATGAGGGTCAATCACAAGGTAATTTTTAGTTGGAGACTTCAATGCCAAAAGCAGACGTTGGAATTGCTTTAATAATAAATTGACCGGCACTATCCTTAACTAATTGTCATTAAATGGCCTTCTTCGCATAGTGGCTCCCTCTGAGCCCACACGTTTTCCCAATCGTGCAGGATGCAGAAACAGCATCTTAGACTTAGCACTTGTAAAAATCCTAAACACATCAGACCTAATCTCTGTTAACGATCTCTTATCCGATCGTTATCCCATACTCATTACTATTTTTACAATTAAATTCTTCTTAGAACAAAAAATGTTTAGATTACAAAAATGCAAACTGGCTTCAATTTAAATAATACATTAACAACGACATTGTTCACACTGCCATAAGCGGTCCCTCTGACATTGACAAAACCTTAAGTGACCTTGTCAAACTAATTCTGTCATCGATTGAACGGCGTATCCCTAAAAAGGCCACTGTTTATTCACCAACATCTAATTTACCGTCTTACATACTTTTACTCATCACATTCAAAAACTACATCAGACGATTGTGTACCAATCATTATGGCCGACTAGTCGTCTCTTTTTTAAAGCAGTTATTGACTGTCTTGATCAGAACTCTTCGTCACTGTCTTATAAACCAGAAAAATAAAAAATACAGTCTTTGGAAGGCGACTAAAAACCTTACCCACCGCAGTAAGTCTCTTAAAAGGAAGAAGAAGAAGAAGGGGATATCATTTATGACTTCGCTACCGAACACGGAAAATGACTCTATAAACATATTAAGGCATCTTATTTGCTCGACGCACTAGCGGATGTTAGACGTTTTATAATGCCCCAAACGTTATACTTATGTAAACAAGTATATAAATAATAGAAATTATTTAACGAACTAATATTCTATAACACGTTTAATTAATAATTAATCGTTTATATTGATTATTTAAAAACATCGATTTAAGATTACAATGCGCATTTATAAAATAAAAATAAAAAATATATCGGTAACTCGTCTAAATAATATACATATATAAGTTGTCGAGATAGCCTAGTGGCTTGAGACTTCTATACGGAAGATACCGAGTCCGAATCGGCGACGCAAAAATTATCATCAGAAAATCAAAATATAAATAATCCTAATATTATTATCTCGTGGAATAGCAAACCACCACGCGCAACACCATATACGCGCTAGCAATAATGATATAGTATATAGTATAGTACACAAACACGCGGAGCTACATTGTGTCGTGACAACAAAACGATTACAATCAATTATCTTGGATGTGTGCGTTTATCCGCGCTAACGCTATATTATAATTACCTTGCACGCTGCTTACAGTGTACAACGAAATATGTTTAGGTAAGTAGTCGCCTACCTCCGATACGGAGACGACAATGATGATGATGATGATGATATAAATATAAAGATGTAGACGGGGAAAAAAATAAATAAAACTAAAAGATAGAAAAACTTATACCCGGAAAAATCCGGTAAAACTCATTTATATTACGATTTCTCCTTTTTCATTGTTTTCCGTTACGCGTGATTTGGTTTTTCTTCCATCTGTAAAGTTAGCCGATTAAACGCCCACAAAAACACACGCACACACACACACCGCCCCGCATGTAAATAATATTACAAATCTGCCGGGAAATATTGTATTTTCCGACGAAATATATTGCGCAGGGTACACGTAGCTGCGCAAGAAAACAAAAAAATTACGGTAACCTCATTTGCATACATATTACTTCGAATAAGAAAACTGGAAAATGAGCAGATAATACTAGCAAAAAAAATTTACAATATACCTATATTCGTACGTACGGCTAAATATACATAATAAATACCCATAAGATAACCTTCGTACATGTGGTACAATACGAATATTTGAGAGTGTGTACATGTTTCTATCGCCCGCGTACATTTGTGTGAGTATATATAGATATTATGCGTTGAAAGATCCAGTAATAGAACTGACCCCCGGTTTGTAAAATGAAATTGGTAAGAAGCGAGCATTGTACAAAAAGCAAGTTTACATACATGAACAAACCTTACTAAGCGTTAGTATATATTTAAATTATATATATATACATATATATATATATATATATATATATATATATATATATATATATATATATAGTGTACTTCATTTTTGAAACTGCAAGTTTATTTATCCGCTGTTTGTTTTACCCTGGTCAAAAGTTGTAGAAAATTTCGAAAAATGTAAATTTTCCAGTCTATAAAGCGATTAATCAATCGCACGTAATAACGGAATGATCTGCGAAAAAAATCAAACGTCGTCGATACGCACACAGGCGAGGATAAAGAGTTTCAGGTATATGTCGAATTGAGGTGAAGTCACAATGTCCGTGCGTTCATTCTATATTGGTACATTCACTGGAATAAAGCGTGATAAGCTACAGGTTCCTTGTGTCGAGGATTAAATTCTTACGATTTTTTCCAAAATTTTTCAATTATTGCTGTTCGCGTGAAAATAAGTCGATTAAACACCGTTTTAGGCAATTCTGATTGCACTACAATTTATATTAAAGCGTAGATTTCTATAATACTTTTAACCGTAAATTTTCATTTATTATTTGTTAATGCTCTAGAAAAATGTATCTCAATATTTAAGTTTCACTCCGTTTATTTTTAAATTTAATTCACTGATTCCGCAAAAAGCACTCGACTATCGAACAGGTGTACCGAATTGTACATACGATACAAGAAGGCTTTGATGCCAAGCAAGTATGTCTGGGTGTGTTCCTAGATGGTGTCGGGCGAGTCTTTCATAATGGCATTATGGGCTATTATATAAACTTAAAAAATTCTACCGCATCCATACTTAATTCTAAAATAAATACTCCGCTAACCGTTTTGTTTTCGCTGCCGTGCCTCGAGGATTCGGATCCGGCGCTTTATACGGCTGATTTTCCAGTTAGCGACCGTTTGCGGACGATACAGTCATTTTAGCTGTAGCCGAAGAGCAAAATCTAGTCCACAAACTATGCAGCGGTCTAAAGAAACCTGGTTGAGATGTTGGCGTATCGCAGTTAACGTTTACTTTGCCAACACTTAACCTGTCCACCCATCACATTAAATGGGGAATTAATCTCTCGATAGAGTTACGTTAAGTATCTGAGGATGCATCTTGACAGTAAATTAATATGGATCAGGCATGTTGAACAGAAAAGAAAACGACATAAAATTGAAGCAGCTGTACTAGCTTCTTGACAGACACTACAATCTAAATAAGCGTTTAATTCATAAAATAATATTAGAGCTTGTGTAGACACTGCTGTGGGCAAGAAATAGTCATATGAATAGAATTTAACGGGTCCAAAGTAAATGTCATTAGGCTACGCACTGTTTCGGTTTCAAACTATACATTATATCGTGACCTCCTCATTCCTTATTTTAAAGACGAAATTAAACGCGCCGTTAAGCAGTATAAAAGGCGCCCGGATTCTCATATAAATACACTAGCCATCAATTTATTATATAACGATTTATCCTAATTTCTACTGGGATTCATTGGAGTAGCATTAGTGGATGTTAAACCCCTTTCACACTAATTCGCATTTCATAACAATTGGTAGATGGCCCCAGTTGTAATTATGTTATTAAAAAAGAAACAAGGAACTTTATTTTTAAGTTTTGTGTCTTTCTACATGCTAATTTTCTTAAAACATTATTATGTATATATATATATATATATTTCCGTTTATTTCAGAAATTTCACTTTCAAGAATCGCAGGTTTTTTGATTTATTGTTTTTGCGTATAGATGTTTATTTTTGGATACGCATTTTGTAAAGTACGTTTATTCCTACCATTACCTACATAAATGGTTCTTTCTTTCTTTCGTATAACACGAAATTCAGTTTAATTTTTTTTTTAATAATACAACTGATGATTTTTCGAGGTAAACGGTAACGAATAAAAAAAATAATATGTAAAACATTTTTTTGTAAAGCTCCACCAAACCGAAAGCTGTTTCAGGGATCCTGTCAAAATATAGTGGGAGGGTAGTTTACTAATACCTCCCCAGGACTTTTCGACAGTAAACTGATACGTATTTACCCGGAAATTGGATTTTCCCGAGAAATTTCTTTGCCATTCAAAATTCTTATCGGTAGCTGGATTCAAAGTTGCGACAGTTTTTTCCGTCTTCAATTTTTAGCTTCTAACGCTTACAATGGTTCAAAATAACATTGACGGCTTTCTGTAAGGTTTAAGCGTCTTATAACGATGTGATAAATATCATCGGCATAAAGCGCGATTCTATATCGTTTAATGAAATGATAGTGCCAGTTTCCTCGATATCACACCGAAGTAACTATCGAAATACCGTTTCTTCCACCGAGTCGATTCATTTAAGCCAGCTCAATACATTTCGCATTAACTTAAAACACAATTTTCTTTTGCCATAATGATTCCTCACCTAATCGATTCGCATTCTGTCTTAATTTCACTTGTCTTACATTTAAACAGTTCGTCTATGCCACAACGAAGTGGTCATTTAAACATCAACGCAACGTTCACCCAACATTACGATATAACGAGTCGTACGAACTGAACGACTCGTTTTACCTTCTTCTCTTCCTCTTCTGGTGTCGTACTCGACACTTACTGAGCATATAGACCTCACATCATTCGATCTTTTGCTCTTCCGTTCAGCTCGATGTCATCCGCTTCTGTTCAATCTTTAATATATTTTAACCAGTCACGTTTTTTTCTCTACCAGACCCCAACGGCCAGGAATTTTCCCTTGGATTATTAATTGCGGCATGACATATTTTTCTACGCGGATGATAAGCGAAGCATCGGACTTTTCGTTCTTTGACTATATTATATGCGCATTTTCCAAGACCTCTTCATTTGAATTTTCGTCTTCTCAGTGATTTTTCTTCGATGAAATCACATGTCACAAACAGCGTAACGGTCAAAAAGTACATCTTATACAGTGTGGCTGCTTCAATTCGAAACAGTAAGATTAAATACATATATCATTTCACCATCTCTTGTCTTATTGCTAAATTAAGGATGCTATCACGTAGTAATTGCCTCATATTTATGAACGCAGTATATGCACAACGTCGACAGCCTCCAATATTAATCGTGTACTATTATACTGAAAAAAAATGATATTCTACTACTTCAGGGTTCCTATTTTTTTCGTCTACGATAAATCAGTAACTTATCGTATGTGTAAGATACGCTAAATAATATTTATTATTATTTTTATTCATCCTGATTATCACTCCTATTTAATTGTATATATATATTATATATACATCTATAAAATAACCGCTAAATTTTAAAATCCGGTATTATCAAAAGAACAACTTTGTCACAGAAGATGGAAATGCTCTTCTTCTAACGTTGAAGAATATTCGAGTTAGATAAATTTTCTTTAATATGCCGAAGTGTTATATTCGATTCTTCCTTAACCTATACGATTTATGGTTATTATTCCTCGCTAGGATAATAATATTATGGCGATTAGTTTCCGAACAATTTCCTTGCACGATAGCTTTTCAGATGTTTCGAATAACAAAAAAGAACTCAGTTTGGCAGAGAGTCAAACATGTATATTCTAGATACTTATATAATAACGGAACATCGTCCAGCCATTAGGTAGAGGTTATGTATCGGGATGATCTATTCAAATGTGTTAAATTACACGTTACGTAATATTTTAAAGAGGGTAAAATTATATGCATTTTCAAAATTGAAAAATTTATTAAAAGAAATATATAATATTTTTTTTTTTTAATGGGGATGCCTTTACAGCTTACCCAACGTGATGCCGTAAAAAATTACTAGCTCATATTTTTATAATCTCAGACAACTTCTCTAGAAAAATCGCTTTGTCCGGGAACAGATGTAGATTCTCAATATGCAGAAGAGACAATACGTTGTAAGGAGGACCATTAGGAGACGCGTGCAGTAATTTAAGATACAGTTCAGAGCGTAATGTTGTTAAAGAAGGGCATTCGAAGAACACGTGATCAGGGTTGCAGACTGCACGGCCAGCATGTAGAGGGCAACACGGATTTTCTCTAAGCTGCATAAGGAACAGGCGGTCCGGCAATATATATATATATATGTTTCTCACAAATTTTTCAAGAATTCTTAAATGCTCTGAGCATCAAACAAATGGAAAATAAAAAATTAAAACTGGTTATAATTTCGGGTAGAAACTTTAATGCAGACATAATTACTCAAGCTAAAGGAAGAAAGTAGCGTACTTTTGTTCAGATATAATTTGATTTGATTAAAGTCCACAGTATATGGCAAAAATATAGTTACTTTGTACATGATCTAATTAATCAAAAGTAAAATTTGAAACATTGCACATATACATTATATATATATACATATGTATATAAATCATTAAACATCATCAATCAAGTAGTAGTTTATTATAAATTTAAACGTTTCTGTCCAAAAGACCATATTGCGATATATAAAATCCTTTAATACAACATATTTATATTACACACACACATATATATATATATATAAATCTCGTTATAAATATCCGTTTAGTAATAATTAATTTCCTGTTCCACATTCCATCAATTTCGTACTAAATCACTTTTAATGATTAATAAACCCTCTGAGCTTGTTATTTCAAGAACGTATATAAAACGATTAATGGTTTAAAAATCATAATAATAAATAACTAAAAAGGATATAAGATATTTACAAAATGAAGAAAATCCTTCTAAAGCAAAGTCGCCTGTATATATATATATATATATATATATATATATATATATATAACTGAATGTGTGTGTATACCATATTCATTCATGACATACTACTTTTACAGAGAATTTTGTTAATCTGCGTGCGAATTTCAACAACTGCTGTAGATGCTTCTGATGAGTTGTATTCCATCGATGGTTAACAAGCTTTTTCCTATCGCACACCTTCTGTACTTCAGTATAACATCCGAACGTTGCCAGCTCAAAGGACATACTCGCGTTTATAAACACATACGGATGTATGAATACTAATAACGATAATATTAATGACAATGTCGATTGTAATCGTAATAGTAATATCAATAATTATTATTCATTAATGTTATTTAGGACGGTTATTATTATTACAAGTATCAATGTTATTAATAAAACGCGGTTATAACGACAGAACTTTAAATAACATTTATAATGAATCCTATAGCTTTCTAATTAATAAACCTCTTCTCTTTGTAATTATCTAGATCCGAATTAAATAACGGTTCCTTTGTCTGCAAATTTTCTTCACATTTACACCGGATAAAACAAAAATATTCGTCACGAATTTCGGAGTTTCTGCATGAGAAATTTCTAAAAAGAACATTGATGTACGGAAATTGTTGAACATTCTAATGCGGTATCAGCAGAAATTGTAATAAAGCTACGAATGACACGTTATACCATGACATACGTTAAAATAATAAAAACTCTAAATTTTATTTTGTACATCTGCATGCGTGTATCACGCATGTATGTACATATAAAAACGCATACTTTATCGAATGGTTTAAGATACACGCACGCACATATATATCATCAAACTGGCCAAAAGGTGAAAACCCAGACAAATAATGTTTAATGCACGCTACTGTAAGTTTAATAATAACGCGCTCTATCGTATTCAAACGACAACAAATATTAATTAATAAACAAAGAACTAGTTAAAATAGCTAAATTTTTATATTTCATTTTTTGTGTCCACTTGATAATGGCTTAATGGCCGAAAAACTTTTTGGTCTTTTTATATAACGTACTGTTGAAAATATTAATTACTTTGGGAAATCGTATGATTGAAATATTATACAATTGAAAATACTATTTAAGTATATATATACTGTGGGGTAAATTTTTACTTAGCTCTGTGATTTTTTATAAAAAAGAAATTAATGATTTTAACTTCTGGCTTTTTGTTTATTTTTTAAAATATCAATACCTTCCACACTTTTCAAAATACATAGGGGGATCAAAAGAAGACGGACGTTTTTTGTTTTTAATAGCGTCGTTGGTAACACTGCTACATGCTTCACGTTTAGTGTACACAGGAGAGATTCGTTTTTGTCCCGTTATCATCCTATAAAGAGAAGGAGTGCGCATTTTGAACGTTAGAGTGGAACCTTATTTTTTCATAAACTCGTTTTTGCTTCCCTCACTTCGTGATCGTCGAAGTCGTCTGGCCCATGGTTTCAACAAGATCGTGCAACGTGTCACTTTATCCGATAGAAACACTCGCAGTACTGAAAGAAGCGTTTTGCAACCGCATATTGTCGCGTTCGCTGGATTTGACAGCTGCAGATTTTTTTAATGCGGATACCTTAAGAGCCCAGTTTACGAAATACGTCTACGAGAGGTCTGGAAGACCTGAAAACTAGGATTTCTGGAGAAATTTTAAAAATTCAGCGACCTATGCTCGAAAAAGTGTTCAAAAACGTTGTAAAAAGACTGAATGAATTTACTGTTACAAATTGTTCCACAAATGATAAGCTAATCTTTCGTTTTCCTATTTTTAAATAAAGTTTCATCCAAAAATGTTGGTCTAGTAGTTTTTGAGTTATTCAAAAATCAAACCGCCGTCTTCTGGGTCCCCTCTTATAATTGTAATATATAATTACTGAAATATAACGTTCTTACATATAATGTTATGATAATCTATTACCGAATTAAGGTAATCGTATGTTCTGAGAAGTTCCTATGTACAACATATCCATTCGTCATCCGCTTATCTCTAGAGACCTTAAAAAAAATTATTGTTATTATTACACTTTCGAAAAAATAATCCTTCTCTCTCTAAGTGTGTTTAAACCGTTTTTTTAACTTTTCTATTTTTTGCACGCATCTAAATTAAGTATTTTCTTGCATTTTATTTTATTTTTTGTTTCTCCTTTCATATTTTTTATAAATTGCATATATTTTTTTACATTTTTTTTTTTGTATGAGGGCTTAATAGTCGAAATGATTTATTTCCAGACTTGACGATTCGCTCGAATTTATATTTTTTCACGCGAACGCGAAACTTTTTAATTATGTTTCAGCGACTAAATCCTAGTACGTACTATATAAAAAAATTTATTGATTTTAAACTTCAAGTAGTTTTTCTTTACGATGTGCAAAAGGTTTCTGTTCGATGCGATCTTTCTTCGCATAATTTTTATCCGCGTTTATATTCGTAATTATCCTACATTCGCTACCAGTTACTGGTATACCATCATTTTTTTGTAGCTATCCCAGTGTCTTGTTAACGCCTTATCATGCGGGTAATTTATATTTATCGATCCGTTCAGTTTATAACTTTATTTCTTAAATGTTTTGTCATCTTCGCAGCGCGGAAATTAAATAATCCGTACGCTAAGGCTTGATTTAATAGGTATTCGTTTAATTTCGAACCGTCGATAATCAAATCGCCTTTAATAAAAAATATTTTTAATGTTCGTATTTAAAATTAATTAAAATTTAATTAAATGTTTATACTTTCGGTCGAAAAATGTTCGCGACCAGTCAAAACTTCTTTTAGATCGATCGTGACCGAAGCGAGACTGGAGCGTTACCGATAGTATACAGCTTACATTGTTTCTCATTTATGAATATTTTAATGACCGTACCTATAGTGTGAATCAAGCCTACAGGAAAATCATATCGTATACACTCACACACACATATACACAGAAGTTTGTATGTCGTAGATTCCTCTGTTTCGTTTCTTTAACGTCGACATAGATTTACATCGCAATGTATATCCGTTAGTCGACATTTCGTAACTAATATTTATCGCCCGTCGTATATCGGCACTTCGGAATAAAATTTACGAATCGAAATTCGGATTACGCCTACAAATATGCTATCTGTCTCTCTCGCACACATATAACGCATACGGCTCGACCAAAAATTCTTTCTCGAGTAGGTGCACTATTCCAGACTTGACGATTCGCTCGAATTTATGTTTTTTCACGCGAACGCGAAACTTTTTAATTATGTTTCAGCGCCAACGACTAAATCCTAGTACGTATTATAAATTTATTTTTCGTTAACTAACGGACACGCCTACGCGAACATTTCGGCGGTTACGCTGCAATGTTCAGCGCGAGTTGTTGATACGATTAGTACTTCTTAATCGTAATCTACCGACAGCGCTGCAATAATAAGTGCTCGCCTACGTATTCGGGCGACGACGATCGCATATACCGTAAACGAGTACGAAAATAAATTACGCAGCGGGATATCGACGGTCGTTTACGGAGGATGCGATATAATCGACTCAAAAAATATCCGGCAAATATACGAGGACAGTTAATCCGCGATTGCGGAAGTAAGAGGGGTGTAACAATTAGAATTTCAATCATGACGCTACAAATGATATATATATATACATGTTGTACAACGGTTTTAGTGGTTGCCATTGACAGTTACAATATAGTTTTCTGCCACCGTTATATTCGTTCTTATCAGTCTGTTTTTTCACTATCTACATATCGTAATGATCACAA
This sequence comes from Coronaproctus castanopsis, assembly GCA_032883995.1. Lineage (NCBI taxonomy): Eukaryota > Metazoa > Arthropoda > Insecta > Hemiptera > Monophlebidae > Coronaproctus > Coronaproctus castanopsis. Next base: position 107,901,668 of record CM065052.1, on the reverse strand, counting down.
AAGGTTAATATATTCCTAATTACTGTTGTCGCTGTCACAATTTTACGCACCATTTACTAGGTGCAAGACGGTACGTCTTAAACAGATTGGAGGAATAAATTAATCATTTAGAAGAATATTTGAAGGATCGATCCGATGTCAGCTCCCGGGTAGGTTTTCGCCACGTATATCGCCGATTTCCATCGTTTCCCAATCATAATGTAATCGATCTGATTTCTTGTGACCACCATCACATGATTACCACGTGTATAGGCGCCAATTATGTTGTTCAAACCATGTGTTTGACACAATCATTTGTTGTTCTTCACAGAATTGGCGCATTCGTTCTCCACACCCATTTCGTTCTCGTAATCCATATTTTCCAATGACGCCATAATGTCCATCATCTGGGTCAACATTCCCAAATTTAGCATTGAAATCTCCCATTAGTATCATAATGACTCTTTTTGGTACCGTCTTTAATACTGATTCTAAAGTATCGTAAAACTGTTCTCTAACTTGTTCAGTGGCTGAGCTTGTGGGAGCATATACCTGGATGATACTGAGAGGCGCAAGCCTCGCATTTATCCGAACCAACATTATCGTATTATTTACTGCCTTTAATCCAATAACAGAATTCCCATAAGGCTATGCGACAATAATGCCAACGACATTTCTTCCGTTTGTTTCTGCACTTGACATGTAAACCATATTTCCATCTTTTATTTTAAATCACCATTTGTATTCTCGCTTACTCCAATAATTTGTAGTGCATGTCTTCCCATTTATTTTTCTAGGATAATTTACCGCACTGTATTAGTCCTTGTACGTTCCATGTACCTATTTTTAACTCTTCACATACAAGATTCCGTTGGTTAGTACAAACGGTGATTCTTCGCATCCCTACCCCATTTAAAGGACGCCAGAACTCAGGGCGATTTATATTTATTTTACTCATCATCGGGTTTTCTTGCGAAGACAGACACAATGATTTCACGCTGCCTTCTGTGACCGCAGTTAATATGCATCCAGCATAACTGTTGCCCTACGCTGTCTCATTGCCTGTAATTTATATTTGCTAATTGTATATATATTATTTTCTTCTTTCTTCTTTTCTTTATTTCAGTTTAATATATTGCTTTCTAGTTGTATGGCTTAAAAATTCTATTGCAGGATCGGGTGTGATATAACTGCATTTTCCTGTTCCTTTGTCACTATTTCGTGGTGATAAGCGTCTGAATAAAAATCCTAACCGCAAGGCAGTGGGTTGCTATTGAGAAAGTAGCAGTGTAAGGCTTTAACAACGACCAAAACTCGCTGAGAGAGTGAGGTGGATTTTGCAGACTTTTAATAAACAGTTCCACAAGATGCCCATCTGCATCCTCATATTAGACTTTCCACCAGCAGTCGCTTTTGGTCCGCGAATGCTTATTTGACTACGTCTTATTCGCAGTTAACCTACATATCTGCAGGCCGTTCCACCCTCCGCAACCTGTGGACATGCCTCGTTCCGGTTAAAGTTCCGGCCCGGAAGGTCTAAAGTACCCACCGCGGAGAAATAAAAAGTGTTCTAATTAAAATATTTTAGATTTTTTAAAAATAGACTTAATACATAAAAATATAATTACGTCGTACCCAAAATTATACAACGGGCGTATAAGATTAGTAAATTATGAATAAATTATTTATAACACCAATATTCACTTATGTATATAGTTCTTGAGATATTCAAGCTGGGAAATAGTGTATCGAAAAGTAGCATACATTGGGCGTGAAAGGATTAAATATCAGGAGTTACAAATCCGAGCAACTAAAATACGCCTATCCTAAATACGGGTGGTTAAAATTCAAACGACGTATTCAATTTAATTAGTAATAGAGCTCGCTAATTTACTCTGACTTTTTTATTAACCTTTCAGGCACCGTGTTCAGAAATTTTTAATACAAATAAAATTGCCTATTTTCGTATTTACTTTTTACATAGAACACAATTCTGAAAATATTTATATCGAACACGTTAATATATATATATATATATATATATATATATATATATATATATCGGAGAAGGCAGTGGCACCCCACTCCGTATAACATCATATGCACGCGCATCTGCGTTGCATATAAATAGTGCCTTGAATGCTAGCGAATTTTGTATGTAAAAATAAACGTACAATAGCTAGTCAGGACGTTCGACAACGAACAATACGATGATGATGATATATATCGTTTCATTAACAAATTGAAATTGAATCTAGTTTGAAACATACATAACCTGAAGGTCAACGTAAAGATAATCAGTAAGACAGAGTTCCAGCTAGATCACGGTCACCGTTAATAATGATTCTGTTAAAATCTAAATTCGCAGAAGTAAAAATGAGATATAATTATGCACGCACAACTTTTAATAATGCGAAAAATTCTACTTCAGAATAGATCCATGTGTCCGGACATTGGACAACGTTGAGTAGTGTAATTTTAAATATTCGAATTTTGTTGTACTGTACCAAATCAACCACGTTTATTAATAAAATATAAACTGAACGTCTGAAAGCAACGAAGACGTGGCTGCTCAGAATGTTGCTAAAATGATGGCGAAGACCGAAAGGAAGCTAGTTAAAAGAACGAGATTGTGGGGATATTATCAGATAACAATGTGTATGATGTTGTAGCTCATTATTATTATGGAGCACAAAAAGAAAGACGGTAAAGATAAATATGATGAACACAGGCTGAATAAAAAATATTAAGAACTTGAAGACAAATGCCAGCTAAATCCAATATCTTATCTAAGGAGCAAGCGAAATCAAATTTTTAACTGCGCCATCTTATAGTCAACACTATGAGTGACCACCAGTACGGTACACTAAGAATTATATATATATATATATATATATATATATATATATATATAAAATCGTGTTATGGTTCTTGATTCTGATATTAAGAGTAATCCTTCCGTGTACCACTTGAGTTTTTCTAATTCTTCTAACTGTCCCTTTAGTAAAACTCCATGTTTCCAAAACGCACCGATTTTACAGCTTGCTTTTCAGACAATTATCTATTTATCTAAACAAAGTTTTGAAAACAAACAAAATTACTGAATGCGGTGGAACGAATCGCCAGGCTAAAATAGAGTTGAGCGTGTCATATCGCAAGACAAGACGACGATGGGTTAATCAAACGTATGGTGCAGCGGTGCTTGACTAATACTCGTCGTATACGAGCAAGAACTATATCACTAGGTGGAGAGATGATATTGCGAATGTTGTACATTTTAGCCCTAATATAACATTTCGACAAGTTCTAGGAATAAAAGTTCATTGCTCTATTCAATAGGAAAGATATAGACGTTCTAATAGGGTTATATTTCAAATGCCAGTCTTTCGGCCACATAGACCCCAATTGTTTCAAGGATCCATTTATCGCTAAGTGCGCCAAGTCACATAACACGAATCTATGCTCGGAATCAAACTGTGTTAATTGTCAGGGTGCCCACCCTGCGAATAGTAACGACTGCTCTATTTTTCTGACAGTAGAGAATAATATTAAATTTAAAAATCGTAATATTTCTAATAGTGTAAGAACGAGTCCCTCTGGTATTATTAATAATAATTATAATCGGTTTAATCTAATTAGTGATAAAATTAATGTGCCTAAAGGTAATAGTAGTATCAATAACAATATTGATAGTAATCTTACAAAGACTAGGACGTACAGAGATGTTACACGTGGTGTATCATTAACCCGAAATAATAATGATTCTAGTCACATTAATCAAAGTAATACTCTTAATGTCACTGATATTTCGGTTATTAAAGATATATTTAGTCTATTTGAAGATTTAAATTTGAAGAGACTTTTAAAATTACATTATATAGACTCCGGAAGGCCGGCGATACATTTTGTAAATTTGCAATCATAGCTGAAGTGGTAATAGACTTATTCAGCTCTGATTAATTGGTATTCTTAATCACTTAGTCAATTATGTCTAATATGAATAATATCTTTAGGAATGCTAATTTCATTAAAGATAAATTTTTAGAATTCGGGCATCAATGCTAACATAATTACAAGCTAAGATGCCCTGGGTATTTACAGATCAGATCGAAATACTAGTGGTGAGGGAGTAGTTCTTTTCATTAAAAATTATATTAATCATTTCCCGATTACAATACCTTCCTTAAAAAAAAATCGAAGCTGTCGGAATTAAAAATGCCTAATCATAATTATTTACTCGGTCTATTCCTAAAATTTCTTCTAAAAATTTTTATCACGACATCCATAAACTTCATTCAATTGCCGCTGAGATTTCAATGCAAGACACAAAGCGTGGAACTGTTATTCTAATAATTCCCCTGGTAACTGTATCCTAAACATGTCCGATAAATTTAATTTTCATAACTCCAGATGAGCCGACGTTTTATCCGGACAACGTTCGTTTACACCGTAGCATTAATGATTTTGTGTTAGTATAAACTATTCCAGAGGTGTATCTAAACCAGTTTATACGATTGTTGAGCTCAAATTATAATCCTACCGTCTTTAAAATAAGCACCACAAGTAATAATTCGTCCGTATTTACTCTTCATATGTTTGAAAAGGCTGACTGGAATTTATTTAGATATTATATATTCAATAACTTTACAAGATCCTTTCAAAACTAAAGAACAACTAGATGAAGAAGTAATAAACCAGTTTATACCATTGTTGAGCTCAAATCATAATCCTACCGCGTTTAAAATAAGCACCACAAGTAATAATTCGTCTGTATTTACATGTCATATGTTTCAAAAGGCTGACTGGAATTTATTTAGATATTATATATTCAATAACTTAACTTTACAAGATTCTTTCAAAACTAAAGAACAACTAGATGAAGAAGTAATCCCCTTCACCAATGTCATTCTTACTGCGGCTGATGCAGCTATTCATAAAATTACTGTTTCCTCGAATAAGCCTAAAAAAATTTCACCTCGACCTATTACGTTGATAAAGTTTAAAATTTTCATTAGACATCAAAATTTTATTATATACTTATTTCATGCCGGTTTTGGTGGTGGTTTTTCCTGAAGTCTATTTTAAGTTTCGTTTCTTTTATTTATATTATTATTTATATCACGATACACGGGGAGAATTTTGTTCTCGGTACGATGATAATTGTTTATTTTAAATGTAAAAATACACTTGTTATTTAATTATTATTATTAAATGTGCACGTTTCTGTATTTTTACTTATAATTTCGAATTATATAAACTACGCTAAGTTAGTCTCATCGGCATAACGTATAAAATTAATCAAAAGCGACCGAGTTTACAGCGAGGTCTCGTAACGTGTAGTATAAACTAAAAACGAAAAGAATCGGTCGCTAATTAATATTATCATTAGGACCAGCGATAATGACAATGATGGCCCGTTGGATATTCGAATAGAATCTAAATAGGAAGGACCTCTGGAAGAACGCGGTCGTATTCTTCGTAATCGACGATATTCGAAATTGCGACGCCGGTCATCGATTTAGGTTTATAACAGATTTTAGGCCAGATACGATTATTCATTATACGAGAGAATTGGCTTATATGTTCGACGAACATCATTAATTACGATTACACGTATTTCTAAACGTTTCCTATATATAATTTTGTCGTGTATACACTTGCACACACATATATATATATATATATATATATATATATATATATATATATATATAATATGTTTCATCTTGTTCTCAAAGAGAGGTGTCGATACTTTTGAAGTAAAGGACGAGTTACACAACTCGGTGGTCTGCAATGATGCGCGCAATCATTACTCTTGTCTGTCCACGCAAATGACAAATGAAAATATATATCTCTTTCCCTCTTTAAGAACTATCCAATAATAATAACGATGATATTCATATACATCTATTTCGCGTTATACGTTGTTGTTATGTATGTGTATATATCTTAATAATCGATGTCATAGTTCTCTAGATGACATTTGACATTTGTCATATCCTATCCCAAGGAAGACTAAAGAAAAATCTTCTCTACCATTACGCGTTATCTCGACGATAATGATCGGCGCAATTCTATACGGAATATACGTGCGGTATTTTTACGTACTATAGTGTGAATGTCGAGTATTACGTGACAACTGGAACGCATCTCAATTAATCATAACAAAAGCGCTACGTGCGCGTGTTATGTGTTTATGCGTTATGTATGTGGGTGCATGGTTCAATGTACGTGCGTTTGTAAAGTCAATTCAGTAAGAAGGAATGAAAGAAAAAATCGTAAAACACGATCGAACAGAAAGAAACACCGAGAAAAATTTAGTTTTTCCTTATCAACATATTTCACGAATTGTAATCAATCGATAATTACGATAAAAGATTACTAATTAATTACGAAGTCTCGAAATAAATGTTATTTCATTACGCGTATATATATATATATATATATATATATATATATATATATAAATTTGATATTATCTCCGGATGTCAAGCGAATTACAAAATAAATATAGGTCGTAAAATGGGAAATTTTTGGTAGGACTCAATTTTTTAATCAGCTTTTCACGATATGTGAAAAATTTCCGCTTATTTTTTTTTTTTGTTTGGATATATTCATCCGGCACAAAAGATTTCGCCCAGTTGGGTTAGATTATCAGAGATAGTGGATGAAAAAAATGAAGAAGGTCGGGTTATGTGATAAGATTGGAGGGCAGGACACTCATAGAGAATGTGAACAACAGTTGTATAGTATCACGACGGATCTATCGAATATATGCTTGTGTGTAAGGGATGTATGTCCGATGCTTAGCCGGGTAAGAACTACTTCTTCGCGGCGCCATGATTCGTGGTTGGAGTGTCTATCCATATTTTCTTCCACGTATCCCCGAACTGATGCTCTACATGACTAGTAACATCCTCGTCAGGAACAGCAACAGGTGGAAATGGAAACATAGTTGATGCTTGTTTCGCTGCCTTGTTAGCTGTGTTGTTGTGAGTGATGTCTGAATGACTTCGGAATCAAGTAGAACATTACGTTTAGGTTGGATCTATAAACGGGGATTTCTTTGATATTTTGTTTTAATTAATCGGAACTAAACTAAATTGCAAGTTTCCAGCTCCTTTTATAAGTATTTCTCCTAATCGGAAAGTTATACTCCGACAGCTGTGACTGGTTCTCTAATGTGAGACGATTCATTATGATGATTTCTATATGTCCTAAAATTATATAAAAACGAGGCGAACATTTTCACTAAAAGAAAATTCGTACGCGTATAACGCTGCTCGTTGCGCGTCGGATAAGTTGGAAAATCATATTGCGAAGGTGGATACGATTATTTTGGGTACGAACGCGCAGTTGATGTGTTGCGGATTAACCGTCGCTCGAAACGGTTTTGTTGGAGGTCGATGGATTATACAATTTAAAAGTTTAGAATTACATTTCCGTTTTACAGTTTTACCGCTCAAAAACCGAGCCGGGATAGAAATGAAAATTTAATTACGAAACACGGAATATGCGCGCCGGAACCAGGCGGCTTAGTTTATTATTTTACACATCCGAGCAATTTCCAATTTACGGCGGTTTACGTCATTAATAATTATAAACAAACGAGAGGGTCTAGATTTCACAGATGAAACAGCTCCGGAGTTTTAGATAACACACATACATGTACATATATATATATATATATATATATATATATATATATATATATATATATATTGCGGACAACGTACCATATATATCGCAATAATATATCTTCTTTTATAATACGAATTGAAATGCCCCACAGGTTAGAAAGGTGGCATTAATGGCAGCTGCGACGTATTAATTTCTCTTCTTATTTATTAACAATAACCGAAGCGACAAATGCTTTTGTCACATTCGCGGATATTTGCAGAGGGCGATGAAACCATCATCGTCAGGGCGAGTTTCGATTAATAACGACGAATTGCGATAATAATGACGATAACGCTAACGATAACGATAATAATAATGATAAATAATAATCCGCGTTGGTAAAGTACAATGTCCTAAAATTAAACCGAGGGTTGTTAAAGCTATTATCCTTTCTGCGCAAAATTCTGCCTGCCCTACTGTCCTAGTCAACACATTTCTATTCCTGTATACGTACGAACGTAATACCGACCACGATGATGCTGTGCTGATGGTGATTATCATTAAAACTATACCGTCAATTTCGAGTGTTTGTTTACATTGTTAGCGTACTCCCGCAGTAATAATAAAGAAACGAAACGAATAAAGGCTTTAGCGAAATTATTATAAATATTTGTTGGTGTTTTTTTTTCGGCCCAGCTTGCGCCACAGTTTAAATCTTTATCTCAATGCAACTACGCTTGGTAAAGTTGTATAAACTGATTGTAGCCGAAGACAGTGGGTCAGAAACAATTAATTCGATAATCGCAAAGAAGAAATTTACGTTAGCCAAAGTATGAGATCTAAAAACTGCGAAGAAGCTCAGTTTTATTTTCCGAATTTTTAATTTACCACAATTTAAATCTAACATTCGTATCACCGGTCAATAAAGTTCATTTTGTAGCTGAATAAGAATATTATCTTTAATTAATATTTTTATTAGGAGAGAAATAAATTTTTTATTCTTATTTTTTAAATGGATATTCCCCTTTCTAAAGTTACTTGGTAGGGCAAATTTATCGAAAAAGAAAATGAAGTTGTAAACGTGCAGAGAACGAATGTGGTTATAAATAAATATGTGTCAGTGAAAATGTAAAAGAAAAAAAACGAATTTAATTAGGTAAAGTAAAAATAAAGATATACACGTGATAGCTTGCTGCAATGTACAACCAATACATAGGGTCCAATGCATGATGAAAAACATAAACTATATGTCAAATGGTAAAAAATAAATGAAAACAAAAAAGGGAAAAAATTAAAGACAAGGTTATCTCTCTCTCTCTCTGTGAATCGTAAATCTTTCGTGGAGAGTGATTATGAAAAATCCATCTGTTGTACACCATGTCGCCATGAATCCCTGTTGCGAGCCATCCGGACGCATTCTGCAATACTTCCTCCTACTACCGCCCGTACAATGTCTGACCATCTTGTAGGAACATAACCACGTCTTTTTCTTCCTTCTGCTCTTCCCTCAAGAATTCTCGCCTGAAATGGCTCTTATTATAGGCCTGAAGTATGTTAATATTATTCTAATTACTACCGAAGACAATCTTCTAATTGTTGCGCCAACTTTTTGTAATATCAAGTAATTCGTCTTCTTGTCAGTTCACGGGATTCTTAACGTCCGCCTCCAACAATACATTTGCAGCGCATTTATCTTTTGTCTGTCGCATTTCCGTAGTGTTCACGTTTCTGCGCCGTAGAGAACAAGGCTATAAGTGTAGTATAAAAGTATATATATATAAATATATATATGTGTGTGTGTATGTGTGTGTAAAAGAGAATGAGGTGAATGTAAAGAGTTGGTGAAGAAAAATGACCCAGAGAAGTTTAAAAATATTAAAAATTAAAAATATTTAAAATACAGGAACAATTAAATATAGTACACGTAAATGTGAAACGTGGAGTTATAATTAAAAAATAAAAATATACGAGTGAAAAAAGATAAAGCATTAAAAAATAATACTAATAATAATAGTTATAGTTCGATAAAAGGTATGTATGTACAAAAATTCTAAAATAAGTGAACAAAAAGTTACCATGAGAAATAAAAACTGAATGGAAGTAAAGAGCGTACATCAAATATGTGGGTTCACACTAGAATTAATGCAATGTTAAATACAAAAATGATTGTTAAAAAAAATGAAAATTCAATAACCATTTTTAAATATTTTTGGTATTGACAGCTACATAAATGGCAAAATACTGGCACGATTACTGTAACAAAACAGAATAGACTGACCTCTATGTATATTAAATTTAGTTTAAAGATCCTCAAACATAGACAATCAAACGTGGAGTACCATCAGTAGGATCAGAGAAGTCCTTACTGGAAATACAAAACGCACACTCGGAGGTGAGAAGCAAGATAGAATCCATGCAGATAGGAACCAAACTCGCATGGCCAGAGAACAAATAAATACCCTTTATTAAAAAATATTACTGGCTACAAGTAGGTCCCTATAATAGAAGCTTTGGTATAGAACTTCTGGTCAGGAAAATTATTTACACGGCGTTATTCAGATCGATTACGAACACGGTTCCCTGATTTATTATCCTAATATTTCGATGATAAACGAAAAAGAAAAATCAAAATGGAACAAAATTATCTTAAACGTAATATCTGCACATAGACATATCAGGATTTATGCAGTGGGGATTTACAGTTAGAAATGATAAACGAGATTAAGAAAAAAAAATATGAAAAACATCAAAATTAACAGGATAATAAGAATACATAAAATAAAGGAAGCGGTACAGAAATACCTGGAGAAGAAAGGGCAAAACGTTTTTATGGGAAAGAACTAACAGGAAGACGTACAAAATAGTAACAAGAATATAAGCCAATCAGTCTAGATTTCTTTTGGATACAGTTTCTATCGGGACACGGGAATTTCGCTGACTACCTAAAAAAAATGGACTTAGAAATAATGATAAATGCTGAGAATGCCAAATCAAAATTGATCCGCCAGATTACACATTTTTATACTGTATCATAAGAACTAGCTGAATACAACATGAGAGAAAACTAAAACGGGTTCAAGAATAAAACGAAGCAATTAATTGAGATACATAACTACAATATTAAAGGAAACCGAAAAAGTAATGACATTTTCAGCTGTTCTCTTTTTGATATGTTGTAAGTAGCGTAGATACGGATAAACCACCGGTCAAACGGTCTTCGCCCACAAGAATGTTTATACTTCATGTTTTGTCCGTATTTATTTATTTATTTATTTATTAAGGGTATTGTAATTTATTTTTATAAATATCTATTCTTAAATAAAGAAAATATATAGCAAAATAAAAAAGAAATCAGTTTCAAATATTTTAAAGTTTTTTATTCTTTTTTTTATTTATTTATTTATTTATGCTCGATAAATTAATTATAATTTCATGCACCAACCTATGTTTTCTCAGTTATTGGGAGCCTGGGACTATTATATTGTTATCTCGACATTTCTAAATAAACACACTTAGAAGATTCATTAACGCACAATTTTAAATATTCGATTATAATTTTTCACAGCTATAATTATTATTCATTTATTTTATCTTTCGCAATTTTCTTTCCACTCATGTATCTTTTGCATCTTTATAAACACATTATGTATCAATGAAAATGCCTCTCTAAGTAAACTGAACGTTTGAATATATATATATATATATATATATATATATATATATATATATATATATATATATATATATAAAATAAAACGCAACATATTTTTTTATAATGTGTAGAACGAAGTAGGAGGGCCTGACGAATCCTAATAATCCTCTGTAGACACATAAAAATGCCGAATTTAAAAGTCAGTTTATTTGTAAAGACAATTTTATTAAGTTTGCGGTTAAAAATAGAAATAAAATAATCGAAAGATCAAATAGATATAGACGATCTGGTGACAATTTTCGTCCGTTTCATCATACTGATTATTCGGCTAGGAGGAATATACTTGCTGAATAGTACTAATACTATTTCATTTCGTTTCACTATATATTATATATATATATATATATAATAAAATGTACACATATATATAATTAAGAAATATATGAACTTCTCGATTAAATCCAGATTACGATGGCGCCACTGGGGATGAGTCACATGTAAAAATTATCCATTTGATTCGCTACATGCCAAAGTGTCAAAGTGGATTTTCGGACGAACAAATTATAATATAACATGTAATATTATATAAACATTATTATATTCCATTTTTATATATTAATATATATATATAATTATATTAAATATAAATATTATGTTGTTAGACATTTATATATTATTAATAAATAAATGTATATATGTAACTGAAGAATTTTAATCATCTAATACAAGTACCTTTGAAATAATGAACTGACCAGAATCCATCCAATTAATTTTGCGGTAGTCAATCTATTTTACAGTTAACATTTTGATAAAGTTTATATTAAACTAAGATAAATGTAGATGAGTTTTCCGGTGTGTTATTTCAGATATTGTAAAATTTCGAACTGTTGAAAAAGTAAAATTAACTAGATGATAAAACCTGCCTAAATTTGTCATTTTCGCGTGCATCGATTATACAACGAACAACAGAATTTCCGTTCGTTATTTTTTATATTCCTAACTCTAGGTCGCTTTAAAAGGCATAAATTTGCAGCCCGAATAGCTAGTCAACCTAGGAACGTATTCGAGCTAGTGTTGAAATTATTCAGTAGCCTCCTTACTTAAAGTCGCTTTAGTAGAAGTTTCTCACTAAAACTAATGACCAGAGTTGTTAACGCGTGATAGTGATCTCTCACCTAGATGCGTATCTGCTAGCTGCTCACGCACAAGTATTAAGACGTCGCTCGAATCATTTCACACGTATTTAGGTTTTATGTTCGTTTGAAAAAACGCATTAAATATTTAGGCGCTATTACTGTTAAACGTATATTAAGGTAATTAAGTCGTTCGGACATATGAGCGATATTCTTGTTTTAATTTTATAAAGCGAAATTTTTGTCTTAACTAAGCTTTAGACGATTTTTAATCTACGCCTACCCATCCTTGATAATTGAAGCTAAAGTTATTGTTTTATCTATCGGCGGCCATATTTTTATCAGAGAAGTTTATACTCAAAGGGTTCCAATTCTACGCATTTTTGATAATGGAAGATATTATTCTGCTTGTATCTTTCCCAAGGATTAGAATTTTCTTCTTCAGTGTTACTCTTTTCTTTATAGCTCTATACTTTAATGTTATAGTTGCCTCCGGTTTGGACGTTTTTCCAAAAATAGCAGTTTTTCGGAACACTATCTCAAATGCGACAAATGTCACGTCGTTATTACTCGTTTTGAAGAGGAATTTAAATGTGCAAACTGTGCTCGAGCCCATCTTGCTAACTCCGATCGGTGTAGCGTTATTGAAAATAACAAGACATAGTGTCAAAATTGAAAGACTTAACGTAATTCACACTATGGACTTATTATACCTAGGAATTATTCCTTTTTAAATGGTACTTCATCCTCAAACTTTACTGCACATGTCTCCAACCACGGGCAAAGAACCCATGTAAAGGCTCTTAAGTCTCCACAAATTACTGACTCTGAATCAGCAAACTTAACACAGTATATAGAAAATGGTTACGAACAGAAATAAATCACAAGTGTCGCCTTTGTCGATCTAAAGGTGGCCTCTGATACGGTCAGATACGGTCAATAAGAATTTATTATTGCATTAGATTTACAGAGTAACCAAACATTTTACATTTACAAAAATAGTAGAAATAATGGGGTAGTGTTCTGACAGCGCCACTTTTCAACATTTATACCAATGATCAACTAATTGGCGAGAAAACTTGTCACTTTATTTACGCTGATGACCTTGCAATTTTCCGCCATGTTCGAGCTGATAGAAAGCACAATGACAGAAATTCTGGATACTTCAAGCGCATATTATGCTCAGAACTCATTAATTCTGAACTTATTAATTCTCACATAAGCGCCTTTCGTATAAGAAATAATGAAGCGAAACGAAAGGTAAAAATACAGTGGAACGAAACAATGTATCTGGTAGTGTCACTGGATAGAATTTTAGCATACCGTATGCATTGTGAGAAACTAATAACAAAGTCCAAACAAGAAATTGAATAATAAGGAAGCTGGTTGGATCTTCATGAGATGCGAAGCCTGGAGTTATATGTTTTTGCTTTTGAACCGCACAATATGTATGTCCCGTAGGGGCACAGTCGACGCATGCAAAGAAGGTTCATGTAATCCTAAAGGAAACAGTATGCATTATGACAAGCTGTCTCAGGTCAACAAAAGTGAGCAATTTATATTTACTAGTTTATTACATTACACCTCAAGATATAAGAAGGAAAGTGACCCTCGATACCATATGTATAGACAACGTGCGGCAACTACACGATTGAATCTAGGAAAAGCTAAACGATGCAAATGTGGCGAGATAGATATACAACCAAGAATGTTATTGACTGATGCGGACGAGGGTACTTTAAAACTGGCGGAGTATTAGTCAGAGAAGATTTAATATAAATTAATTTAATCTAGTTTTAATTTAATATAGTTTTAAATTAATCTACTTATAATTGACTGGAACGCGAATAAAAAAAGCATATTATTGCTTATTCGATTTTAGAACACATTGCGCAGAATATGCACAAAGAACCATAGTCGTTCATTTATATCTCCTACTTTCAGTCTTGGTAAAATTAGTACACTACTACCTTATTAAGCATAAAATGAAGAGGCAATATTCTCTTGAACGTGTGTAAAACTCTTAACTAAACGCAGTGATACTCTTCCACCGCTTTTTCACTCGGTCGTCGTTGATTATATATACACACCGATGTCTTGCTTTTCACTATTTCAACGTCCCTGAACAAAATATGTACTTTGATTCTAATTATCAGCACATGAAAATTAACTCACCCGTTCAGAGATATTTCAAAACAATTAACACTACTTATGGTATTATTGAGTTCAGAACTCGAGTGATAATTAAGAATTATTAAAAAATTAAGTCTTAGCATTCGATAGTACCGAATATATTTCGTTGTCTATAACTAAAAAACTGTCTTTTTAAGCTCTCGTTAAGTTCTCCATCATGATTAACGGAATTATCAGACTAGAATATATCCCCGTACTTGGAAACTTTTCGAGCTCATCTAATAGCTAAGAAAAAAAAAAAACATTTCGCAGGCTTTTAGCTATTTAAGTATCACATGCTTACACATCTGATGAGTACGTCAGGAATTTAATTAAATTAAACAAAATGAAAAATTAATAAAAATAATAATAAAAATAGAAAATAAATATATTGATTAAAGTGTGTATAAAATCATGTTAAATTAGGAAATTTCAGAGTAAAACAGAAATAATAATAAAAGGTACATATGTAACGCTATACAGTGGTCGATGGTAGGGTTAGAAAAATAAACACTGTCATACGTGTGGTTATGTTATCGACGACTGGGAAATTTGGATACATATATATGTATATATAACCAGATAGATAAAGTATGTCGAAATGACCAATCTGTAGGCTGTCAGTTCACTCTAGTAGTCTCTCGCTACTCCGTACTCGCTTTTGACATTCGTTATTGTATACTAGTCGTCACTTGTCAGTCGATTTTCTATTTAATAGTCGGTCCGTCAAGAAGAGATACATGGAAGATTTTAAATAAATATATTAATAATAAATATAAATTATTAAAATGGATTTTTCCGAGAAATCGAGTATTCCTCATGTCATTTCGCGAAATAATAATAATAAATGAAACAGTCTTTTCTAAGAATCAAAATTCTAGTCTCTACGCTTATCAAAATACTTTTTTTTACTGTATTAACATGCTATAATAACGATGTCGTATATTCACGTACTCCGTGTCTATCTGTTACTGGCGAGAATAACATCGAGTTCATATAAATAAAATCCGTATATATATATATATATATATATATATATATATATATATATATATATATATATATATATATATATATATATAATTCTCAGTTAAGAATTATTACGGTGACGTATACAGCAGAAAAGTGTTACCTGAACAATAATGGAGTATTGATGGACAAGACGATTTAAATGTCAATTGTTTACCAGAAATAAGGACGATGAAAATGAAACACACTATCCGAACAGTTAAAAATAATAAATCGCCAGGATCGGACGGTGCGCTACCCGAAATGATCAAATATGGCGGAGACATAATAATAAAAAGACTCTCCGAAACCTATTGAACAAGTGCTTCAAGTACAACACTTTACCAACAGCGTGGAACCAAGCTTAAGTAATTCTTATACAAAAAAAGGGAAGTCCTCAACAACCAAATAACTATAGGACCATCAGTAGGCTCCTGCAAATGTATAAATTATACACAGGACTATTGACTAATCGGCTAGCCCAGCAAATTGATTTCAACCAATCGAAGGAACAAGTCGGTTTCAGAGCGGGATATAGTACACGTGACCACTTACAGTATTAATATAGAAATGTGAAGAATATGGATTATCTCTACACATTTTTGTGGATTATGAAAAGGCATTCGATTCGGTTAATACATGGGCAACACTAAGAGAGCTGGATAAATTTGGAATTGATAAGCAATATATTCGAATTATCAGGAACCTGTACAAACCAGCTACTATGAAAGTACGCCTTTGGGCTAACACTGATAAGATCGCTCTGAAGAGAGTCGTTAGACAAGGCGACACTATATCGACCAAACTGTTTATAACAGCCTTAGAGGAAATATTTAGTAGCTTGAATTGGGGAACAAAGGGAGTAAAATTAGATGGAAAATATCTCACCCATTTCAGTTTTGCAGACAATGTTGTGCTGTTCAGTAATAACATAATAGACGTACAGATAATGTTACTGGAACTACATGAAACATCCAAGAAAATAGGATTGAAAATAAATCTACAAAAAACAAAGATAACGTCTAATACAGCTGGTATAATGCCAATAATGATAAATGAGAACGTAATAGAAGAAATTGAAGATTATATATATCTGGGCCAAAAAATTAACATGAAAAAATAAAGAATACCGTATGCAGAAATATCAAGAAGAATAAATCTTGTATGGATTGCATTTGGAAAACCGAACAACGTATTCCGTAATAAGGATATACCAATCAAACTGAAAACGAAAGTACATGAACAGTGTATTATATCGGTATTGTCGTACGGAACGGAGACATGTGTATTTACAAAAGGAATGATAAAGAAAATTAGGAAAATGCGAACGTCGCAAGAAAAGTTAATGATGAACATCAGACTCAGAGAAAGACGAAGCCTGAATCAGACAAGAAACACAACTGATGGACATTATAGAGCATATTACCACACGGAAATGGAATTGGGCTGAACACGTCGCCCGGAAGAATAATAACAGGTGGTCCAAGAAAATTTTACAGTGGTGGTCATTGGACCGTAAAAGGAAGAAGGGCAGCCGCAAACGCGATGGAAGAATGGTATCGTGAAAACAGCGGGGATTAACTGGATCAGAGAGGCACAGGACAGGAATTGCTGGAAGGAATTGGGGTTAGTCTATGTTCAGTAATGGGCTGACAATATCATAATAATCGTATAGTGTAATATATATATATATAAATATAAAATATTTATATACATATATCGCAAGCACAAGCTGGATTTAGAAGCGGGTTCTCAACTATAGATAATATTCATATAGTTAATCAGGTTATAGAAAAATGTCGAGAATATAATTTGAAGCTATATATTGTCCTTATAGATTTCAGTAAAGCTTTCGATAGGATTAAACACAGTGCGTTGTTCGATGCTTTACATCATGCAGGCGTGGAAACAAAGTATATAAATTTAATTAAGGAAATATACAAATTAAGTATGGCTTACATTTCACTAGAAGAAGATAGTAGAATATTTAATCAATCCAGAGGAACAAAACAAGGCGATCCAATTTCTCCGGCACTTTTCAACACGGTACTTGAATTTGCTATAAGGAAATCAAATTTGGAAACTAAAGGAATAAATATAAATGGACAATATTTATCTAATCTTAGATTTGCAGACGACATAATTTTATTTGCGGGATCTGCAAACGAACTTTCCATAATGTTAGAAGAACTCTACCGTAATTGTAGAAATGTAGGTTTAATTATAAACAATAGCAAAACTAAGCTTCTTACTAATAGTACACCAGAAATTATTTGCCTAAATGGAGAAAAACTGGAATACATGCAGGAAGCAATCTATTTGGGTCAGTGTTTATCATTCAATGATTGGATGGATAAAGAACTAACAAGAAGAATTGCCGCAGCATGGAAAAAATTTTGGAGTTTAAAAGGAATTTTAAAAAATAGAAGCTGGAAAATTAACCTACAAGCAAGAGTTAACGTTCTGGAAAAATGCGTCGTACCAGTTTTGTTATACGGTTGTCAAACGTGGTCTATGAAAGCAGCACATATTGACAAAATCAGTCGTGTACAGAGAGCAATGGAGAGATCTATCCTTGGAATTCGAAGATTGGACCGAATTCGTTCGGAAACTATTAGGTATAAAACTAAAATGAAGGACATTGCGAAGTTAGCAGTCAGCCTGAAATGGAACTGGGCCGGTCACATGATACGTCGGGATGGTTTGGCCGCAGATGCAACCAGGTGGATTCCATATTACAACAAACGAAGTGTAGGCAGACAACCGTTACGGTGGGCAGATGACTTCAGACGGCGGATGGGTTCTACTTGGTTGCGATTAAGCTCCGATAGAGCGGAATGGAAGAAAATGTGTCAATTATATGGTGTCCTTAATCATGGTTAATTGTATGGGTATATGGTATTTTTGTTATGTGTTTCATCATTTTATTAATAGTTTCATGGGTGGGAGGCCTTCGGCCAATAATTGGCGAAATATAGGCTTATTTATTTATTTATTTATTTTATTTATTTTATATATATATATATATATATATATATATATATATATATATATATATGTATGTTAAAACAAATAATTTATATGATTAATAATTTTAATAAATTTGGTACATTCGACGCGAAATGTTGTACAGAAGGCGTTGTCGTCTATCAGGTATGGAGAAACTTAAAATTTTAAAATAGTTAATTTTCATTTATAGCCGATAAACTAATTTATAATTCTAATTTAATAAATAATTCATTAATTAATCTTATATACATTTTTAATAGATTTAGATAAAATCATCGCGGGATTAATTAAAAATTAATAAAATGACATTCTCAAAATTATCAATACTTAATAAACTTGCGATTACGCGAGCGCGTAAAAGTAAAATTAAATTATAATCAATACGTATAAATCATAATCTACTAATTCTTGCTGAAAAGATTTTTTTCATGTTTGTTTTAATTTTATTTTTACGGCCGGAATCTGTAGCTATTTTATAGTACATTCTTTACATCCTAAGTATTCGTATCGTTCGCAATATTTTAATACTTTTCTATTGTAAAAGTTGTTTTATTATCTCGCAATATTCTACATTTATCTTAAATTTAACAAAATTACATTCGATGCACATAATTTAATGGGATGTAAAATTATACGTCATTCAAATTAAGAAAAAATTTTCCGAATTATATTGACCCCTAGGACGAAATTCCACGCTTAATGTATACTGCAAACGCTTCTCTATCAGCGGATAATAAAACTCATTTAGACATACGGAATTACATTGTTGACATGCACTAAAAGGCCCAATCGCTACAAGATACAAGCACAACGAAGTATTATACTCTGAACTATTATTCGACTCATATATAAGTGATTAATCAGATGATTAAAAGACTATACAGTTGCCCATCAGAAGAGACTTCATCGACTTGTCAACGTTGAAGCTCTGAAACTTCTGAATACCGGCGAAGATACACGTCGTTTAAAGTGTTCTAAACCGCAGGACATTTGCATTGTAACTGCTTTTGTTTGTAGGGGCTTTGATTATTGGACCAAATGACCTCACGCATGTTTTGTTTTACTTTACTTTATTAAGCAATTGTTTAACTCTTATTTAAGCTTGTGCTAAAATTATACGTCATTCGGACGATACGGAACTTAAGTATTAAGAACTTATTTCTCGGTCAAATCTTCCTATCACAACTCTCTTATATCGTATACTTCTTCCACAGATCTACTATCTATTTGTCGAAACATCGAAATACGTTTTTTACTTCTCCTATGGTTTCAGATCATACAGATTAGTAGTAATTTACCGAATTACACAGTTTTATTACTGTGTTATATATATATATAGATTGCATTTTAGAAAAGAAAGAAAAAACCATTTCCTTTCTCACTTTTTAAAGTGCGTCTTACTACATCTACATTCTAACAATCGCAATTTTATTACAGATTACGAGCGTATAATCTTCGACTATTCTAACTAGTTTCATTTTCGACGTGCTCCTGTATAAAAATTGTATTTTATTACACAATCGTTTCTTTATAAATGCATCCTTCCTTCTGTAACGTTCGGCTGTATCTTCTTTAATCAAACAACTGTAACTCATCTGATTGGTAACTTTCTATTTGTCATGTTCGAGAGATAATTTACGTTATTTCCTATTTTGTAACGAACAAATCGACGTGAAAACCCGACAAAATCGTTCGACCCAAAGTACAACAGTCCAACTAGCATCGAAGAAATCATCCGTGAGCGCGAGGATTGTCTCAGCGACAAATTATCCTCGGTTGTTACCTAATAGTAAAAAAATAATCATAACGTTCGTAGGCCGTAATTATCGGAAAATTAAAATATACACGTACGCATATCGCGAATCTCGCTTACACCTACGAATACGCGAAATGTTACGTAACGCTAAATATCGTGCTCGAATAAGACGACCTTATAGGAATTACCGTCGCCCGGATGCTGATAGGCAACAGCCTCGAGCAGAATGTAAAAGTATGTTTAAGTGAGCGGTGTAATTAATGCGGTTAAGCGTTTCGCGATATTTCATAATGACGACCGATAGGCCACGTTCTTCTAATAGTTGCGATTTCAGTCGATTTATCCGCGCTCAAAGTTCGCACCGCGAATAAAAACACACGCCGAGAACGTATAAGTACATATTGAGTTCAGAGTAATAGAAAAAAAAAATATTTTTTAAAAAGAAAAAAATATTTTTTTAAGAAGAAAAAATTACTTCTATTTTCTTCCTTTTTTTGTTTTATTGGTCCCTTTTTACAAAAGTTCCGATCGCGACTGATTTAAATAGTCCTATTACATTATCCGCATTCCTTTCGGGACATGTTTATCGGTTTAAAGACGACTATCTCTCCAGCGAGTATTTAAAAATAAAATAAAAATCTATTCGCATACCTTCATGCGCCAAACAAGTCGTCCTAAAGTATAAGGTTGTTAGAACGACGAATAAATTCGATCGATTTGTAGCATGTATTTTCGCGATATATACATCCATATATATATATATATATATATATATATATATATATATATATATATATATAATGTAAAAGCATGGAGGAAAAAACGAGATGAAAGGGAAGTAGATACAACTGATCATTAACGCAAGACCGATATAAACGATTAAAAGTTCTATATAACGAGAACGGCAAACCGTTAATATCGATACGAATAGAAAAATCACATAAAGTAAATACGAATATCTTGAACGCTGAAATCGTTACTATCTGAAGATCGAAGCTTTCGAAATGTAACTTTACAGAAAATAAATTATCAGTAACGAATTATAGTCAACGGTAAAAAAACGGTTCGTGACCAAAAAGAGACTTCATTCTAGAGAAATAAGTTAAACAGATTTTCCTCGCTCAAAAAAAAAAAAATTAAAACAAAAAATTAAATCAGTTAGTCGATAAAGGGCTTCAACTTCACATTAATATTCGCTAAATTTGAACGATAAAAATTGTTCTCGTATTCTCAAAGTCTTGGGTTCCATTAAATTTACGTCCGTCTTTTATATACACATATATATTATGTATATCATATATTATATATTATATATATGTGTATGTGTGTATGTGTGTGTATGTACGCAGGTTATATATATATATATATGTGTATGTATATGTATATATATAATATATATATATATATATATATATGTATATATCCTTTTCTTCTTATACTATTACTCAATGTTTCGATTGACGGACAAATAGAATAGCATAACATCTTAAAGCTCAAAGCCGTCTCTTTCAAAATACCGCGTACGTCTCTACACTTATATTCGCTTTTATCTGGGTGTTGAATTGCCCTCGTGATATTTCTCTTGTTAGCTATTTATCGCTATTTCAGATATTATTATCAGATATACGTTAAATCTTAATATGCTTACTATATTGTCATATGTTACCATTATTAAGAACCACTGACAATTTTTGACATTTAATAGCGATTTCTTTTTAATAAAAGCGGCATTCGCTTGCACTATTCTAGACCGTATTTCCTGATATATGAGTGTATGTATATGTGTTCAAATATATATAACGTTACCTGAATGTGTAGATGTGCCTGTATATATATATATATATATATATATATATATATATATATATACACAATATAGTGAATGAATGAAAAAATGAAAGAGTGGGAGAGAGACACGTACACGTTTCCATTACACCCATTTTAGGTGAAAACTGCATCATCTTTATTATATATGTTTAATGTTTAACTCAGTTTTACTCAAAAAAATACCTGAAACAGGCAGATTAGGTTGGTTCATTTGCGAGAAACATTTACTATTATCAAAGCTAATTATTAAGTATTTATATATATACATATATGAGCGTGTGTGTATGTGTGTATATATATATTTATAAATATACATATAAGTATATATGTATATATTTATACATATTTATAAAGCCTCATTTTATCGTGAAATTACATATATATATATATATATATATATATTATACAATATAATTACGGGAAAATATATATACGAATTTATGCAATACAAATGTATATATATACATATGTGCACATTCACATTTTGGATAATAGCTTTATGAAGTAATGCGTACTAAATTTGTTTCTTCGGTTATATCTGGCATATTCAGTTTATTTCTTTTCATATGGCTATCCGTATTTACTATCAATATCTTTTGCCAAAGGAAAACAAAACGACAAGTATCTTAAATTATACAGGCATGTACAGTTTTTCGCTTTAATGAACGTACGTCTAATCTTATAATGAACGTATACGGTACGTATAATTCTGGCACATTCGCCGCCTATGTACAGATTACAAGTTCACAATAATTGTGTGACGAAACCAGTCTGTGGTTGCGTTGCCAACGTAAAACTGAATCTAGACACGATTTTTACCATCTCACGATCTGGGACATACTACGATTTACTCTTTACACGTTACTTCTAGAAGGATTTTCTGCACCCGGAGCCAATAACAAAGCAATGAACTAGCAATGAACTACTTGCATAATTTTTATCACCTTTAGACAACCACTATATATATATATATATATATATATATATTATATGCATGTTTAAATGCTGCCTTCTAACGATGTAAATATAACTTTGGATTTTGTCTCTTTTTTTTTTTTTTTTAATCTTTCTCCAAATATCCTTTATTATAAAAGTATGTGCGTATATTGTATACACGCGTTAAAACTTAATTCTATAAACCAATCAACATATTCAGACTTATATAAATAAACCGAATCACTTTTAGAATCCGTACATATATACTTACATAATAATTATGTAGCGCGTGTATTTGTGTTATAGACGACTTTAATAGGAGAACGTGTGTTTCTGTATACGAATTCTCAATAGCGATGGAAGATATCGCGATACGCGAGACATTTATATTTATAGGATAGCTGCCTTGATCCTAGAAATGCGAGACTCGGCGTATCGCTTATAACGATTCCAACGATTTTAGTTCAATTACTCGATATTCGATCGCGAAAAATTCCTCTCGTTTCTCGTATCCTCTAAATTCTGACTTATCGCGAAATCTCGATATTTCATTTTAGCGTTTTACAGATTTTTTCCTACACGAGCAATATCGTTCCATTCTATTCCGAGCGATTTTAATAATTTACGCGATACGATCGATTGTTACTTTTCGCTAAAGTCAACCGAAAATTGTAGATAATTTTCGAATCTTAATTAAGAGAGTTAAAATGAAAAGATTATTTATTACCATCTTCTAAAAGTCTTAAAGATAATATAAAATATCATGTTCGCCGGCAGACACCGGTTAGAATGTTTCCTGTCGATCCGAACACTCTCTCTCTTTGATAGCACAGATGTTCCTCGAATACAAAAATCTTTTTTTTTCGTCAACTAGCTAATGATTGGGTATTGCGATCGCCACCGCTTCAAAAAATCGTCGCTTTTAGAAATCTGCTCTTCCTTTAAACGAATCATCCTCCGGGAACAGTAGTTTAAGGAAACAATTCGCTCATTTCTCTGTTTTATCAACGCGATCGAACGCATTCATTTTGACGAATCGATTTTTCACAAAAGTTCCACAATCTATTCGAATTAGTAATTACGTTCGTTGATTGAAGTTAAACGGTGGTCAAACTTTAGTTTTTAAAATTATTTAAATTTGTTTCATCGAAATTATATAATCTATTTAATTAATTAATTAATTTATTTATTTATTTATTCGTGTGTGCTTGTGTAATGTTTGTATCGGTAGTTAGGTATATGTGCACTTGTATAGTAAACTGCGTTCAACTTATTTCTAGCGATATAAAGTTGTTGTTTTTTCTGTCTAACACGCATTTAACGAAAAGAACCACCCAAGCTAGCGAGATGTATGGTTTGCGAACGATGAAATTTCCAGCATAACTTACTATCTGAAAATCTCTTATTTTTTCTTCGTTAACTTATAATCGTCTATTTTATATATATATATATATATATATATATATATATATATATATATATATATGTATATATATGTACATACGTGTGTGATATTTTTCTTAGTTTTATTCCAAATGTAAATAACGAGATAACTAGTTAAATCTCGCATAGTATATGGCAGTAAGAGAGTAATTCAATACCGAGCATAAATTTCACACCATCTTTGAAATCGATAATAAATACGAACCGAAGAAAAAGAAATTGACGTATTGAGCATTGAAAGTTACTCATGCGAATTACTATAAAAAACGAAGCCTAACAACAATATATTTATACGTATAAACATATTCTACATACACATATAAATACACATATGTGCGTATACAATACGAAGTATTTATGTTCCCTTTTTTTTCGTTCCGACCCGTACGTTTGACTGCAAAACTACTATTAAACAAACTCACGAATACGATTTGTTATCGAGCCCGACAATCAATTTACCAGCTTTCTCCTTATCTTACGATTCGCATCTTCCTCAGAAAGGAGGTGTCGTATATTCAACGTATATACATGTACACACCTACCTATATATACGTATGTAATTTATATTACGATATGTTGTGAAGTTCCGAACGAGTTGAGTTAAAGTGTAGAGGCCACACTGCGACGACGCTATTGCACACGACGTAACGAGTTATGTATTCGCAAGTTATTGCCCTCGATGGTTGTATGTATTTCCAACTGTAAGATTCCCTTTAAAATTTCGTACAAGGAGTTTATTGAAAAACTCGTTCAACTTCCTATTGTCGGAGATTTTTGTTAATGAAGTATCCTAAATTTATCGAAAATCGCCTAAAAATGGGACTTATTTTTTCGGACGCTTGTTGTTCTCAAACTATAATTTAGATTTGAGAAAAATTCGCGAGTCTTCAAGCGAAGTAGTTCGCTCTCGCGAGAAAACTTCCGGAAGTTAAGTAAGAGTCGCATTTTTGGACACGTAGGTGTTTTTTATTACAGGCGTTCAATTCAAAACCCATTCCGATTAACGGATTTTTGGCAATCAAATTTTCGGATCAATTTTAAAACGTTCTTTTAAAACTCATTTACAGCGTACATTTAATTAATATTCATATTCATCGGATTATTTGCAGTCCGCCAAAGTCGAGATCGTATTAACGAAACAAAAGCTCTTTAGTAAATCTTTAACCCTTTTGATTAGCATTTTCCATCATTATACGGTACGTAAAATTTGTAATTTTTGGGTTAACGTTAAAAGTCTCGATTTGAACTTAATAATTAGACTCGTCGAGATACTGAAAAAGCTGAACTGTTTACTAAGCATTTGTCCCAGACTTTTTAACAACATGACATTGTGTCTAATATAGATCCAATTCCAGTTTATCAAACTGAACAACGAATAACCTATTGAAGTAGCAACGGAAATAGATAAAAATCTAAATTCAAAGAAAGCTCCTGGTATAGATGAAATATCCTCAGCTGTCGCGTAAAGGTATCGTCCTTTTGACATATCTATATAATGCATGTTTACGATTAGAATATGAGCCAACTTCTTTTAAAGTTGCAACCTGACAAACCAACTAGGGAGGTCACTTCATATATGCCTATTTCGCTTTTGCCAGCCGTATCAAAATTATTTGAAAAATTAATATTAAAAAGATTATTACCGATTGTAGGAGAAGATTTTCCACTTCATCAATTTTCACTTAGGAGGCACCACTCAACGATCGATCAAGTGAGGCGGGATACTAAAATAATCTATTCAACGATAGAAGAAAATTATACTGTTCTGCGGTGTTTTTAGACGCGGAACAAGCTTTCGACAGGGTCTGGCATGATCGACTTATATTTAAGTTAAGCAAACAACTGCCAGGAAACTCGCGTCGATTTCTTAAATTATATTTAACCGACAGGGAGTTTCGTGTGGCTTATGATGAAGCGAAGTCCGTTTTTTACAGAGTACAATCAGGAATTCCACAGCGGAGTGTCCTTTGACCTCTCCTGTATGTACACACGCGATCTTAACGTAACAACGGCAACATTTGCAGACGACACCGCAATATTAGCTGTCAGTGCTGATCCCGGCGAGACAGATGGTAAAATTCAACAACATTTGAATCTGATTAGAAAATGGACCTGGGACTGGAATATAAAACTAAATAAAGTTAAATCAGTCCATCTTCTTTATACGTTAAGACATGCAGACAGTAGGTATCGAGTATATCTTGATAATCAACCTATTCCGCGAGCTGATTCGGCAAAATACCTCGAAATGCATTTGGATGCCAGAATGTCAAGGAAGGTACAAAGATGAAAGTGTTACAAATGTACTTGGCTCATCGGTAGGCGCTCTGTATTAGATGTACAATAAAAACTATTGCTCTATAGTCAGGTTATAAAGCTTATATGGACGTATGTCATTGTGGGGATGCGCTGCCAAGTCTAACAGGAATCAGAAATGGCAGAACATCATTTTACGTGCAATTGTGGATGCATATTCGCAAAATGAAAAGACATACATCACGATTTACAAATGAAGTTTGTCGATGATGTTATACAAGAGTTTGCTGCAGCGCATGAAAATATGTAAATGCAGAAGCTTGTCAAGTTTTAGATACTAAAAACAATGTCAGACGACTTAAACGTCGCCATCCAAATGATCTTGTCTAGTAACAGCATTACTAATTTAGTAATTCAAGGAGTTCTACACACTGGTGTATAACCCCATACATGTTCACTTATATTTTTCTTTGTCTCTATTACTAACATATGTACTTATTTAATTAGTATTAAGATAGTACATAACAATATATTTTAAAAAAAAATATTTATATAAATACGTTGAAAATTATGTTTACCTAAGAAGCGGGGTACTACATAATAAATACTGAAATGTATAATTTCGTGTCGAAATTTTATAATGTTCGATTGAGAAAGGGTTTCTAAATCGCTGATTTTGGAAATGTCGTTCTGTTCGAAAATTATACTTTAAGGTTAATCGCCGAGAAAAATCAAGTCGCGATTATATTCCGAAAGCGATTTTATTTTTAGAATAAGCTGAAAAATACAAAATCGCTTTTCAATAGGTCTCGGTAAAAGATTTACACTATAATACGATGATAACGATCAGTGCCGGATATAGATTATATCCTGGGAGGGGGGGAGATGCTGCTCGCTACATGCCGCTCGTATTATACTCGAGACCCATTCGCAAATACATATCCCAACTAAAAGAATCGAATACTCAATAATTTTGAATGTTCGACAACGTAAAAAATCATTTTATCGTAACGTATGAAACTTAATTAAATTAAATGTAGAATGTGACCCAGAGAAGACGAATGGTTTTGTTGGTTTTTGAATGAAATTTTATTTAACATAGGAAAACCAGAGATTAGCTTACAATCATTTGTGGAACTCAATATCATTCAAATAACCGTCATTTGCAACAATAAATTCATTCAGTCTTTATAAAATTTACGAAGACTTTTTCAAGCATAGGTTGCTTTAATATTTCTTTATTTCCTCATTTAGGGGGGCTCCCTTAAATTCGCTTCTGACAACGATAATAAAATTGATACTAAATAATGATATAGATAATAATAATAATAATAATAATAATAATAATAATAATAATAATAAAGGAACCGAATAAAAAAAGAAAATATTCGGGGATACTGTGCGTGTTCGACTATACTTAAAAGTCACAGCCCAGTAGTAGTAATAATAACAATAATCATATTAATAATCGTTTATGATTGAAAATATTCGTCTGGAGAATTCGTATTATGTTCTATTATATATATATATATATATATATATATATATATATATATATATATATATATATGTAACATACACTGTCCCGATAACAGAATTCTTAAAAAATATATCAATAATAGCCGGAGGATGTAATAGAACATCAATCTCTGAACGATCCGAATCATTCATGTAGGAGGAGTAGATTCAGTACTTGTTGTTATAATTTATATTACACGATAGAAAGAGCCGAAGGCTGTAATTATCCGGAAGCCGGAGCAACGTTACTAGGGAATACCTCATACAAGAAAAATAAGACATTTGCATCTTAACAAATAATTGTGAGAATAGGCTCACATATATATATATATATGTGTGTGTGTATATATACGTGTGTATATAAATTATGATCTATTTATTTTTGTATAAATAATTTCCAAGAAAAAATTTTAACCTACCTATTCGTTAACGTAATTCGGGGCATGCAGAAATTATTTCGTATGTTAAAGTATCGTAGGCAACTTTTACTATATATACACGTATATTATATATATATATATATATATATATATATATATATATATATATATATATATAATATATACACGCATGCAATTTCAAGTGTTTCCATATAATGTAATACAAATATGCTGTATTGGTTTACACACCTTCGAATTATAAATACAAACGATTAAGAACGTATAGTGCCGTTTCCTTAATTTTGGTTTAAAATTTCGAAATTGAATATGCAAAGTAATATAATACAAGCTCACTGGTCATAAAAATACTTTGACTTCATCGTTTGGAGAGGGGAGATACAAAATGTGTCTCGGTAGATACGTTGCCACTGTGTAGAAGCAATAATCGTTTTAATAAAGACCAAATTTTTTTTTTATACTATGTATGATATAATTCGTAGTAATAGTAAATATAATGGTTTTATAAGCGAGTGCGCACACACATCTGTATAAAAATGTAACACATTAACAGTATATAACTATTTCGATCCTACCGATTATAAATAAAATTATTTACTATTTAAAACAATTTCTATTTTTAATTAAGCATAGAATGGACATTACATTTTGTAGAAAAAACATATATTTGAAAAGTGTACTTTTTATATTTGCACCTAGAATTATCATTTGTTTCATCTATCTGAGAATAATGATTTATAACGAACTTCGCAAAATGGTTATATTTCCATGGTCTTATTTGGTAATAGTGATTAAAAATCGACGGCAGTCCAAGTTTTTTTTAAAGTAACTTCAACGTTAAAACCCAATTTGAAACTTTTGGACATTATTTTATACATCGGTAATTTGATTTAGTAAATATAATAATTGGTAATGTTCGCCAATTTCCACATATTAAACAATGCTAACTTTCCTACTTGTGATAGATGTTCTATTTAACCGTCCATCATATCTAGCTGACTATCCGAAGTCCAATTTATTCCCGATCAGAACTATCATTAACTGCATCTAAACCCCATTCAGCCGTACCTTCAGCGCGTTAAGGAATAAAAAACACGAAGAAAAAAATTGATATATTTTTTTTTAATTCGAAAAATGTGAGATGTAGTGATTTTTATTAAAATAAATAAAAAAAAAGTTAAAAACACTAAAATGTTTCTTTATGAAAAATCACAAAGCTTTTCGACTGTTAGGCTATGATCAAGTGAAAAAATAAAAAATGAAAAAATATTAATTTAAGATTACAATTCGCAAAAACTGAACAAAATGAAGAAACTTTAGATTGTGGAATGTAGTGATTTTTTTATTAATTTAATTACAAAAATTAGTTAAAATCACAAAACGTTTATTTTCTCGAAAAATTCACAAAGCTTTTCGACAATTACGCCATTATCGAGTGATATTTAAATTAAAATAAAATATATATTTAAAAGTAAAAACACAAAAATATAAATTTAAGATCACCAATTTACAAGTATAACTTAAAACAACATTTATTCTCTGTTTCAATTCTATAAAATGTTTTCCAAATAAGGATTTTTCATTATTATTTATATATGAATTTAAATGTTCTTTAAATCTTGATGTAAATTGTCTGCCCGTTTCTCCCATGTATTCTTTTTTACACTGATTATAATTTGTATAATCCTGAAATTTTTTAATACATTTCTATCTTCTATAATTGATTTTAATAATGTGTTATTATTTCTTATTGCTAAATCTACGTTATATTTGTTAAATATTTTTATTATTTTATAAGTTCCTACATAATTGATTGAACCGAAATAATTATTTTTACTTTTTTCTGTGTTTTCAAAAATTTATACCGTATTTATTATATTTATTATTAATCGCTATTTGTTTTATTATGTTTTTTTTTTATTCACTTTATCACTGCCTGTTAAAATTATTTTTTCTCTATTGATAATACTTTTTAAACTGGCTAATTTATGCATTTTTGGGTGAAATGAATCTGTAGATATTAATACGCCTGGTTGTGTAGATTTTCTATATATATATATATATATATATATATATATATATATATATATATATATATATCAATTTTTGTGTTATAATGTTAATTTTTTAAATCTAGAAAACTTATTGTTTTTCCTGCTATTTCTAATGTAAATTGAATGTTGTTATTATAGTTATTTAGATTAGATAGCAAATTATTCAAAATATTGTCATTATTATTCCATATTATTAAGATATCATCGACATATATTTTCCATAATTAGTTTCGTTCTTATTCAAATTTTCTTCACTAAGTGGAACTTCATTGACAAGCCTGATAAAAACGACACGTAAACAACTTTTAAATTATTCTACATTGCGGCTGCCGAATTGGTTTCTACAGGGCTAATAGACGATTGCCGTAAAATTGTGAATAAAGATTATTAAAATGTAAACAATAAAAATAAAGTAAACAATATGGCGTAGTTTGACAACTGGTATCGGGGACGTCGCCTAGAAGATCGAGATCGAACAGACGAAGTGACGCATCCTGAGCAAGCTATCGTCTTTCGTTGATTTTTTTACTGCTCAGCGTTCTAGTGTTCATTTAGCAGTTGGCTACAT
The DNA here is from genome assembly GCA_032883995.1 of Coronaproctus castanopsis. Taxonomy (NCBI): domain Eukaryota; kingdom Metazoa; phylum Arthropoda; class Insecta; order Hemiptera; family Monophlebidae; genus Coronaproctus; species Coronaproctus castanopsis. Next base: position 107,870,339 of record CM065052.1, on the reverse strand, counting down.
ACCTTTTTATTATGAAAAATTATTGTTTGTTTTCCAAGCAGAATTACCGCTACGTAGATTGATTATTGAAAGAAAGTACAACATATTTTTCACGTCTAAAAAAATAATTACAAAAACAAAAAACTAGGAAGTACATTTTACGCGGATAAGATAAACCAGAAGTAAACGGAATGTCATATTTTCGTCTCACTCCCTGTCTCGAAGCGAAGAAAAAAAAAAAAAAAGTAATAACCAAATATAACGTAGCTCGAATTAATGATAATAATAATATAATGTTCTCACATTAATTCGGAATAGAAGGGAACAGCGATGACGAAGACGAGACTAGTCTATTTGATCAGTCTCCCGCGGCGAATCGTATTGCACCGTCTCGCGCGATGACCGCTAAATGAGATCTAATCAATCTTCCGTTTTCGTCTCAGTTCCGCAAGTCCTATTAACTCTAGACGCCGCCGTGGCCGAGGATAATAAGTCTTCCTCTAAGCAGAACTGCGAAGCATCGGAATAGGCCGATGACTGAGTTAGAAATTAAAAACCGGAAAATGAAAAATGTTCATCGCAGAATTTGGAACGGATAGTAGCGCGTTCGACGCCATAAATTTTATTCTAGGCCACAAATAACAGCGGCCCTATCTAAATGTCTGGGATGGCGGGCAAATTAAAATCCTTAAACTGTAGATGAGTGACTTTAACATTTGCTCAATTTGATTATTAGGTAATTTTAAAATAAACGAGTTGGTTCCACTTATTAAAATAAAAATAATTAAATATCACAATAATGAATCGTCCAAGATAAATTTTTATATAATCCAAGTTACGATTATTTTACAAGTCGATTAGCGGATGAATAAATCCAGATATATATATGAATAAATAGATTCTGATAGGGAGATACATATTATGCAGGTAGCAAATAGATTGGTAAAGCTATATATTGATAGATAGATCAACGGGCAGGCTTAACAGATATCGTTGAAGCAATAGAAAAATAATATATCTGCATATGTTTCATAAATGTTATATATATATACACACACACACATATATATATATATATATATATATATATATATATATATATATACATATATGATAATTAATCTGACTCGTTACCGAGTACGACTACTATCCTGATACATTTCTAAGGTACAGAACGGACACGAAACCAATATTACACATCGTCCAGAATCCGAAATAGTGACAGAATATCTGATGTAGTTACATCCGTTTCTCAAGGCAAGTGCTGTTTTTGCCTTCTTTGCACGTTCGCTTCATTATATTGTTGTACTATACAATCCACAATGGATACTCATTTATTTATATTTAGTACGTTTATTTCCAAATCAGGTCTTTTGTGCGTGTCTATGTTTATTGTAACTATTTTTGATCAACGGCTACCACATATCTTTATATTAGCTTACGTCGTCTATCAACATTTGTATCCCAATTTCTAGAATAGCGTATAATTTTTTTTTTTGTTTTTTAATATGCGATTATCATCCTCCTAATGAATCAATAATCCATCAGTTCTCACGTGTAAGTCGCGAGTGTGTGAATCTCATCTATCTTTGTACACTTTATTTTCTATTATTTTAAAATTGTTTCGGTAAGGAGTCGCTCGAATTTGATTAAGTCACACCACAAATCTAAAAATGTAATCTTATGCTTCGTAAGAACAGAAAAAAAATCATGTAAAGAAAGAGTGAAACCCGTGTTATTTAATAAATTACAGATCAATTCTAAAGTACCATTTAGTGATTGAATACCCTCTGAAAGACCAGAATTCGTTTTATACAGTACAATGTCGTAAGAGCGTAGAATAAAATATCAATGCTATTACGAGGACGGGTTTGGAATAGTTTAAACGTAAGATATTGAATAAAACCGGACTTAAAACAGATCGCTGTCAAAGTTGCACAACCCCTGATGAAAGAATTAGTCATAGACGAATGTTCGAAAATAAGAATCCGGTCTGTGAATAATTTACATACGCCATTGATGAAGGAAGGAGGAATTCCTAGCGAGGCAAGTGTATCACGAAGCATTGGAATTGAAATTGAACTAAAAGCATTACTTATATCTAGAAAGCAAGCAATTAAATATTTAGTCGTTATCGAAGACTTGTAAATGTCAGCTACCAAATGAGAGACTCGATTTAGTGAGCTAATATTATTCCGCAGAGAGAACATATCATTATTTTCTAATTACCAAACAATTCTGTTCTTTAATATTCTTTCATATGTTTTTCGAATACAGGAAGCAAAAGATATAGGACGATATGATGTATTACTGACAGGAGAGTTCGATTTGTTAACAGGGACCACTAGAAACTGTAACCAACTTTCAGGATAGGAACCGGTATTAAGGAAATGGTTAAAACAATTTAGGAGGATGGTAATGGCAGACATTAGTATTCTACAGGTAATACCGTCATAACCAGGAGAAGAGTTTTTTTTTTTATAAGAAAGGGAGTGTAAAATTTCAGATAAATTTATAGGAGAGCACATGGAAAATTGGAGCCGGGGATGGTATGTTGTATAGGCATAGGAAAAAGATATTCCACCTGATTAGGGACATAACTAGGAGCTACAGTGTATGTATAAAAACGTCTGTGTTGAGATTATAAGTTGAAGAATCTGCTTTACCAGCAAATAATTTGGCTTTATTCCAAATGTAAGATGAAGATTGAGTACGATTTATGGAAGAAACAAAATTCTTCCAAGACTTCATTTTCTTATTAAGTGAGAAACGACGGGTAATGGCTCCCTGCTTTTTAAATAGGTAGTAATCTCTAATAGAGCAACTCCGTCGAAATTGTTTAAAGTAACCGCTTAACAGATTTTACTGACTGTAGCAAGAAGAGTAGCATCAAGGTCGAGAGTGGAATATTGGATTGGAAGTTTTTTTTTTGAAAGGCGTAATGTTGTACAGCAGTATTAAAATGATGCATAAATTTATTGTAAAAAGGGATGTCGAAAGTTGAGACTGGAATTAAAAGAGTGCATAGAGAATCTGGAAATGAAGAAAAATTACCAATATTTTGCTCAGGAAGCAACCAAGGATAGGAATATACCGTCCAGTTTCGAACAGAAGGACAGGAATGAAATTGAATAGTGAGGACAATAGGAAGGTATCACACCACTCAAAGGAATAGACTTAACATCCCAATCTGCAAAAAGCACTGAGTTGCTTGACAGTAATGATAAATCGAGATAAGGAATGGTGGTATGATGGTCATCATTGACCACCGTTAAGTTTGTTGCATCAATAATCTCCAACACATGCTTTCCAGTGTTGTCGTTTGCAATACTGCCCCAACTGAAATACTTGGCATTAAAATCCCCACCACATATTATGTAAGGGTTTACAGGTAAGGCGGGAATAAAATCAATAACATTATGTTTATTAAAGAAATAGTTGAGAGACAATAAAAAGAGAAAAAATCATTTATATATATATATACATATACATATATTATATATATATATATATATATATATATATATATATATATATATATATATATATATATATATATATAAATGTGACCGAAATAAACGTGTCCATTATTTCTGTTTGTTACAAAATTGTTGACCTTCGATCATATTTCTTAGTGGTAGTGGTTCCCGGATATCGAATGTCCGTATTCTCTTAATTTGCCAGAATTATGTCCGAAATCGGGAAAACTTTTATTTTTACGATGTATCTAGCTGAGAGGAAATAGCGCGATCCAGTTTTATTACAACCATAATCATCTACAAATTAAGTAAAATAAGTTGGAGAAATTAACGTTAGATATCTTCATTCCCTAAAAGCGTCATATATATATATATATATATATATATATATATATATACATATGTATTACCCGTAGTCATTTTATATTTTAACATCCAGCTGTAAATCTCGTTTAGTCATTCGTAGCACTCAACGTAAGTTCCATTCTTACTCTTTGTGTATCTAAGAACCGATACCTTTAGAGGATTGTAAAGAGTTTACGTGGTAAATTGAACTATTTCTCCTCGAAGTAGAACTAACGACGATAATGATTTTAATGATGCGGACGATAACGATAACAATAAAAGAGGAAATTCAGTTAAAACGTAAAATAAAAGTTTAAGCGAGTAAAACGATTTATGTTACGATAAACTTTTAATTAGTTGCACCCAAAAGGAAAAAAGCCGATTGCGAAGAAATAATTCCAACTAGTCGGCGCGCTATACCGTGTTAAGCCGACACTATATAATTCTGATAACGGATAAGAGAAATATAACAACTAAATTCACTGACGGAGTATACGAAACGCTTTATAAAATGTCCGCGTGTGAATCACGTTGGGTTCTTTTTAGCAATAATAACCAAATTTGGAAATTAACCTATAGATGCGCCGTCGTTTTTCTATTCAATAATCGAATGTGTACCGTAGAGTTAACTATAACGTGCCGCTAAGTAACCCGGATCGTAGACTACTAGCCGAAATGTTATAGAGAGTAGATAATTGATGGACGGAGTGTATCCAAAAAGTTATATAAAAAATTTAACTGACAATAGTACGACAAATGTACGGGAATAACCTGGTGAAGTCGATAAAAACTATGCACAATATAAACGGTGAAAATTATTGAAAAAATCTAACTTTATAGTAAGATAAAGAGCTGGCTAAGAACAATACATATCATCTTTATATCTAACATAATTTACTAATCAATCTATATTCATAAATATCAAGATATATTATTTGTGTGCTAATTCATGATCTGTCTATATGTTTTGTCAACTTGTGTATCGGTGTAAAATATATATATATATATATATATAAATACCGAAGACAAATTCGGAAGAATTTTCGTCAAATTGTAAAATATATTGACCCGATAAATACCGAATTCATATTTTTGGCATTTCGTTTCAATTTCTCTCGTCTTGCAACTAATATATATATACATACATATTTTTTTGAAAACATATATTTATTTAAATTTACAAATAGTACATGCAGATTTATATAGTAACACAAACACGCTTTATAATTGACATTTCTCAATTGTTCCATCAATTTGCTCGTCGACAGATTTACTTATATATAATTTACATAATCTTAATATAATTATGTAATAATTTTCATAACTTAGATATATTGAATTAGACTTACACTCACACTTGTTCCCACTGACACATCATTTGCTCACACCATTTCCAGATTTTCACTCACACTTCTTATTTTTAATTTTCTTGTTATGTAATTATTTTAATTCCTCTAATATACATATATATATATATATATATATATTTGCACTAGTATTTGTAGCAGCACTTTCGTAGCGTCGCTATGTTCAGTCCCCATCTGAATTTTATTTTTACAATGCCTTTTTACAGTTTTATTTATTTTGAGTTATTATTTTATTTACCACTGTTTCATACATCAACCTACTTTCAATTTTCTGTTTTTTATTTTATTATTTGTCACTTTTAATATGTCATCCGGGATTTCATAATTAACATTCTTGTCATAATATAATTGTCTATTTGTGTGCCATATTTTGTTTTCGGTATCGGTACTCTGTATTTCAATTGTTTCCTCAGTAAGTATTTTGTCTGTATACTTTTCTCATATTTTATATCGCATTTTACATTTATGATATAATTACATATTTTCACTAACAAATATACACCATTTTAATACATTTAATTCTTTTTTTAATTCACTCATTGATTTATCTTCGCGTCGAGTTATTAACCTGAAGCACTTTTTCTGTAGTATTTCAATTTTTTCTGTGTATGTTTTCTTAGTTAAACCCCATGCTTGGATGCCATACCTCAATCTTGATTCTACTAAAGCGTACTATCATCAGTGTATCATTTCCTACATAGTTCCTTGTTCCTTATATATTACTGGTATCGCTGTTTTTATTTTGTTTTCTATATATTCCATACGCATGTGCATCTTAAATTCTATTATTACTCCTAAATATTTGTGCGAATATACAAATTTTATTTTTTGACATTTTTTAGATTTATACTTATTATCTTCGTTCATATCGTGGGCACATTCATTTATACGAATTATAATCTCTGGTTTATGCGGTTCAACGAGTTCTGTCATTGGTTTTAACATCGTACACTTATTAGTTTTTGACTCATTTATTGTCGAATTAATATCACGTGCCCATTTGCTCACTATTAGTATATAGTTTTGCATATTTACCTGTGCAGTTTTTATAACTCTATGAGAAGTCGTTATTGCTAAATCATCAGCGAATGCAAATATTTTACTATAATTTAATAAACTGCTACTAGTTTATAATTTAGAACATATACCTTTGTCACCTTTTGCCATTTCGAGTTTCCGCGCTGTTTTATCCATCGGCAGATACCCTGTGTGTTTCAATTATAATCTTAAATATATAACAATTTGCATGCCGATCTCATGTTTAATATAAAGCACCATGTGTATGTGTGTGGACACTGTTAGTATGATTTCTGGTTATTACTGAAAGTACCAATTACTACTACGTCGATTTATCTAGTAAAGAGAAGCTATCGGTCACCACTTTGATCGAAATAAAAAAAATAAAATCGAATTTTATCGAAAACGCATTCCATCGTAGATATATCGATATGTTAGGTTTTACTAAAATAATTTATAACCCGAACAGTTTAATACGTAATATTAGGAAATGCCCGATTACACTTGTCTGTCACGATGTGCACTTGGTCTAAGTTCAACATGAATAACTTTCTTTCATATTTGCTATCACCAGCAATAGCAATAATGACCACACAATAATAATAGTAATAATAATAATAATAAATTAAATTATTATTGCAGGAATTATTATCATCGGTATTATTTTAAGATAACGCATATTTTGTTAAATCTCAATAAAACTAATTATATAAGAACATCGATCCTGTCACGAAGTGTTTAAGATTTAACGAGAAGGCAGTCCACGATAAATTCAGAATTAAAACTTTCAAATTCAGAACTCATCGATACATTCATATTCATACATATATATATAAAATTAATCGGTACACCTAAATACAACGCATTCAATTCTTCTGTAGGTTAAATACGATATAACGGAAATTTTCGTGACCAGACATGAGCGGTCATCCGATCTTTTTACCGTACATACGGACACACACACACACACACACATACGCAGTATGCACCCGAAGGGAATTGCGATGTCAGAATTCAAGCACTGGGTAACCGAGTGTTTCGACGATGATAATGATGATAAAGACGGGTTAGCGTGATTCAAAACGATAATAGTAATAATCAAACGAAACACGAGAGTAAGGAACGTAATTAAAAAAAGATTCGCGAGATTTTCGCTTTCGTTACTACTACTTTATCGAAACGCGGTAATATCGCGCGCACATTTATATCGCAATAAATATATCTAGGTATTTACCGTTCAGCGTTACGAACTGAAACTTTATAAATAGCCCATTGAAATATCCGAAGATCGACCTACAAATACATCGGGGTTGTTCTCGATTTACAGGCGTCATCTCGTGAAAGACGATTTTGTCGAATTTTTAATTATATATAGGTTAAAAAAAAATAAAGGATAAAAAAATAGGAAAAAAATTAAATATTCGTTTAAGGTCGCTCCCGTTTTATTATTTGTTTATAAACAAGGACCGAAAGCCATACAATAAGCGACAGAGAAGGAAACCGATGAAGGTTACGGTTAACAACGGAGAAAACGTATTATTTATATAATTTTAGATTCGCGGATAACGTTGCGATTTTAGCCGAAAGCGTGAAGAAGCTAGAGAGAAAAGATTGAAAATATACGAAACCACGAATTGTAAAAAGTAAAAACGTGCGACTAAGCCAAGCTAGAACTGAACTGAAATAACGACAACTTACTGATATACTCTAACTTACGAGTAAGTAAACTGAACAGGAACGCCGTGGAAGATTTAACCAAACAGCTAAAATGCTAATACCAGTAATATTATAAAACATACTATACGGATTATAGTGAAAGTCTCTGATTCCAAAGCGGAGCTATATTTAAAAGAATGGAAGCTTTTGAGATACGATGAACACGAAATGGACAATTAAAGTAGGGAACAATCTTGAACAAGATCGAATAGAAATAACGTTATAATTACCGCTGAATCTACGGTGATTTTTCAATCTCTTAAACACATACTACAAAACCGTCCTTCCGGAAATATCCTTATTTCAGATTGCATTGTTATTTTTTATTAATGCATTTACGACCTATCCAACGTGATACTGTGGGGACTGTTTACATTTTAATCAAAGATGCCGACTTTTCTGGAAATGCCGCTATATGGGGGAACAACTATCCAGATGGAGAAGGGAAGAAACATTATACGCAGGTATAATATATGAAAAACGTAGAAAGATAAGGTAAAGCTCAGAACGCAACCGTGTCATAGCAGAGCATTTAAAAAAACATGATCGGGATTGCAGACTGCCTGTTCCGGATGAAGAGGAAAAATGTAACTTTCTCATTACAACCCCGAAACGCTCAACGTTTAATCCTCGTTCTTTTCCAAATTATACTTAGAATACGTAATATTTGAAGTTACATGTTAGTTTTCGAGACGCTATTTTTATATATGAGATACCCATGCATTAATCAGTTTATTATGATTCACGTCGATAGGTCGAAGCGTGAATACAACATGGATGGAATATATACATAAATAATGTTCAAGTACCTCTTGCTAGTTCAGCAAGGTATTTGGGCATTCATCTTGATTCACGATTAACATGTAAAACACATGTTAAGCAAAGGAAACACCAGTTACAGCTCAAAATGAATCAGATGCACTGGTTAATTGGTAGAAAGTCACCTCTAAATTTGTACAGCAAGAGGTTACTTTATCAAACTATTCTACGACCAATCTGGACATATGGAGTTCAAGTGTGGGGCTGTGCATCTGCTTCCAACAGAGCCATCATTCATCGTCAACAGAATAAAATTCTTCGGACGCTGGTTAACGCACGATGGTTCCAGCGGAACGCTAATATTCATTGTGATCTGAAGATTCAACAGGTTGATGACGTCGTTCACAACTTTGCAGTCAAACATGAACAGAGACTGCATGGTCACACAAATAAAGAAGCTATTCGATTACTGGATACTTCAAATGATGTGAGACGCCTTAAGCGAACACATCCAGTAGACCTAGTTCATAGATAAATAATAATTATAGTTTTATTGAACACGATTTTCATAATTAATATTTAGTTAGTATTAGTGGAAACTGATCACTGGATCAGCATACACAACATGTTAAACGATCAAAGTCACTAATTATTTAACCTATAGGTTAAGATTGCAGTTGTGTAACTGCCTTCCTAAAAGGCAGTATATTATAAAAAAAAAATTAAGCACATGGCCATTACAAGTTGTACTCCACAAATTTGTCATAATCGCAGTAACTTTAATATGCGTGCAGCTGTCGGTGGTATTGCTTTTCACCACATTCGCATTTGTCATCGGTGCTTAACTTTAACCATAGCCGGTAATCTGTTCAATGTTGTCCATTGAAACCGATTTAATCGATCATTTGGCCGTAGTGTTTACTTCGACGAGACACAGGACCACTGCCGGAATTCTTCCATTGTACTATCCGTGTTGTGCTGGCCTTGTCGGATAAAGCGACGCGCTATTATCCATGAAAGATTCTCGCGATTTCCACCTTTTGTGTGTAATCTGTCTAAACACAGGGTGACGGTAATCTGTATCGACTTTAGTTCTATATATGTATGGGTGGAGCGATACCGCATGATAAATATGATAACTCAGTCTTTGTAGGTCTGCCCGTTATAATCCGACAAGTATCGTTTAATGCGATGACCACTTTCTTAACACGCGCTAATCAATCCCAACGTGAACATCCGTATTCCGCTGCTGAGAAACACAGTTCTGCCCTAACTCCCCATTTGGACGAAATCAGCTTGCGAATAATATTGTACCCCGAGCAGCTACTTTCATTTTCAAGGATTCACATTGATTCTTAAAGCTAAGGGATATGTAATACACTCGTATCCGAGTTAAGTCGCGGCCATAAGGGGTATGTAAACATTAATAGGACGATAAGAGAAGTGAATGACGACGGAGTCGTCGCGATTACATATAAAATTAAGCCCATTCGATAATACGCTAAATATTTAACGCGACGACGAAATAAGTTCCTCAATGCCGAATAACCAACAGCGAAATAATAATGAAGGATAAAAATGAGGAGCAATGAAAAAGAGATAACAGTTTCCCGGGAAGATAAATAACGGGACGTTTGTTTTTTCTAGCTTTTAAAAATATTCACTCTCTTCCCCTCTCGTTCCTGTATCGAAATTTTACTTTCATAACTCGTCTTTTTTTTATGCCTTTCTTTATTTTTGTAGTAATATAATTAAAGCTCCGCTGTCGCTCTAACCTCTTACCCCCTAAGACGACTTCCTCCATGTGGTACCATTTTTTTTTCGCACGATAAAAGCTAAGTTTCTGGTTGTTGTTAATTTATAAAATCCGTAGACTAGACCAGCTTTTATTATTATTACTACTACTACAATATACACTATCATCACCGTTACAAGGCTACTTTATTACGACTATTACCGTCGTTATATATAATAATGGAAAACGAGAGAAGAAAAAACTTATAAAATAAATTTTAAAAATACCTAACAACCCCCCCGAGGCGTGACCGGTCGATTTTTAACGAGACATTTTCGCGGTAGTAATCTCGTTTTCTTAGTCCGACGATAAGAGAGCACGTCGGAGCGGAGAGTGGTAATTAAAAGACCGTTTTATCTACGAGAAACAAAGTTTGTTTACTAGGACGACTTTGCAAGTAGAGATATTTTTATTCCGCTTTATATCATCGTTTACTTTGATATTTACATTTTATTTCCCGTTTGATCATTTCAGAGTCGCAACGTCCTCTGCACGGTACTTAAACTTTTATGTACACGTATTTTCGTAATAACGGACATTCGATCAATATTAACTGATTTAATTCTAGAAATATTTTTATATAACACGCTTGATCTAACAGTTCGAAAAGCAACGTTATATTCTTTTTCTTACCTACACGAATCGAATCGCTATAATTATTTCGTCAACTAATAACTCTAATTTCTGACTAAAAATCTATTTATTTTCATTTTATTTGTAAAATCGTGTTTTTTTTTTAAATTTTGTGGTTGTATATTTTTATATTTTATATTTTACGTTTGGACATCATACATCGCAATAGTAAATGAAAAATTTAAAATTCCAACAGTATACAACTTTTACAGAATCAGGAAAATAATATTGAAGAAAAAATTAATATAAAAAAACTAAATTAATAAACAAATATATTGATATTAAATTTCAACAAATCAAAAAAATATACCGACAGAAGCAGACATCGTTTTTGGATCATATTTTCACAATTACCATCATATATTTTCAAGTAATTATATTTAATTTATATTTTTAAAATTATGATTTTTTAAATTTTTCACTTGATAATGGCGTAAATGCCGAAAAGCTTTGTGTTTTCCTTAAGAAAATAAATATTAGTGATTTAACTAATTTTCAATTGATTTTTTATGTATGTACTATTTTTCAAATTAACCATATTGCGCGAAATTGAACGAGATAAGTGAAAATAGAAATATTAACTATTATTATTACAATTGTAGATAAGTTAAAAAAGTTCAAACTTAACCATGAACGTATTAAATTAGATCATTTTTTCACGATAACAAGCGGAGTAAGAAAAAAAAACCAGATAATGGAAACAAAAGAAATGAAAGTTAAATAATGATAATAATAATCATTGAATCAAATCAAATCGATTTTATTATTTGAATATAATATGCAATATTAGAAATTTTCTAATGTGTTTACAATTATTTACTACGAATACGTCAATTTTGAAACACATACAACCCGTATAGAAATATATATATATATATATCTATCTTCTTCTTCTATCCTAGCGCCTTCCCGTTAAGGAGTCCGCTTGATAACACGTTCTTCTACATTTCTTGCGATCCTCGACGTCGTCTATATCGGCACCAACTTAAATTATATCGTTGTTGACAGAGTCTATCCGTCGCCTCCTTGGTCGACCTCGTGGCCGCTTTCCTGCGGGGTCCTACTACATTAATTGCTGGGCTTCCGTCATCTTTCCTCATGATAAGACCGTACACTCGGAGGAGCGCTTCCGTATTTTTTTAAAATATATTATGTACAAAATATATAGATAAAATTATAGAAACAATTCGCGGAAAAAGTAAAAATTATTAAACGATATAATTTAACAAAGTTCCTTACAAATAATTCGAAAATTTCATTCGATTATCGTATTTTACGAAATACGGACGATTATTTTTTATCAAAACAGACGAAAAAATTTACGACTAAAACAAATTATATATGTAAGTGCGCTATCTGCCGATTGAAATTAATATTACGTATGACGATAGACGTCGCGAGATAGCGCTGAGATAATTCGAAGAGAAATTTTTAGGTTATTTTATTAGTTAATCATCACACGATAGCAAAAGTAAATATCGGAGTTGAAAAAATTATGGCGATTTTCGTTATTAATATATATATATATATATTTTTATCGATAAATAATTTTTAAATTCCATATAGATGAAATTTTTAAAATATTGTATGCGCGAAGAATGCACACATGTTTGCGATGTCAATGCCAATATATAAATATGAATCATTATTTAAGATGTGATAAGCTGGTAATTTTCTATTTTATCTATATATATATATATGTATCACAAATATAATTCTTCGAACAGTGTGGAATGTAGTGATTTTAGAAAATATAGTTAAAATCGCTAAATTCTTATATATAAGTAAAAAAAAGATTTCTGCCTATTAAGCTATTATTAAGAGGACATAAAAGAATAATGTATAAAAATATATATAAAAAATATTAAAGAAAATAAAAATAAAACGAAAACACTTAATTTAGCTGTATCACAAATAAAATAGCACAATTTGAAGAATGGGAAATGTAACGATTTTTATTGAAATAAAAACGAAAAAAGAAGTTGCAATCGCTAAAATTTTTCTTTATGGAAAAATCAAAAAGCTTTTCGGTTGTTAGGCCATTATCAAGTAAATATTTAAAAATATAAAATGAAAAAATATGAATTTAAGATTACAATTCACACAAAATCAGCAAAATGAGAACGGTATTAATAATGACGGGTGTAATCTTAAAATAATATTTTTTCATTTTATATTTTTTATCTTTTTAAATATTCGCTTGATAATAGCCTAACAGCCGAAAAGCTTTGTGATTTTTCATGAAGAAAAGAATTTTAGTGTTTTTAACTTCTTTTTTTGTTGTTCATTTTAATAAAATAGCACAGTGAAAAGTCGCGGTTATTTACAAAATAATCTGAGAGTAACCGTTGTAAACAACACGCAATCGGCGATATAAAATTTATACATAAACGATTATATTATAAAAACTTTTTGTCTAATATAAAAATTGATTAAATTTATAAAATCTCCTCCGAATTATATCGGGGTAAGCTGTGTTAAGTTTATCTATTATTTTCTATACGTTATTAATTCATCAATTATTTTGAATCTGATATTAGCTAGTTTTACTCGAACTTATTAATTAGACACATCGAGCTCCTTGTATTTAGTACATCGTAATAACGTCAGTGGTGTAAATCTTGCCGCATACCAATTTACTAATGTAGGTGATGTCATTATGACAACTGCATTTCATACAAATAGTAAAACGGTCCACGAATTTTTTTTCCCACTTATTTTTGCCCGCTACTGGCCCGCCTGTTTCAAATTGCGGGTTGATGTAAATTCTCATATTCTACGTTAGTTCGGTCGTTTTTATAAATTTTATCGTTCGCAATTGTTTCCCCCCATTAAAGATGCGCGTAGAACTTTGGGTCGTGACTTTTTTTTGGTAGGTTTTCGAAGGGTGGTTCCTTTTAAAATGGCAACGTTAATAAAAACAAAAAAAAAAAAAACGTAGGTATATAAGTTTTAAATGCAAGCCATGAATAATTTTAGCTTATTTTTTAAAGTATTTTAATAACGATAAGCGGTGAATTTACTTGAAGTAAACCTTATCCATTAAGTTATTAGAAATATGAAAATAAATCAACGTAATAAGAAAACGTCTACGTACATTTCAACTTTAAAGAATAATTTTTATTCGAACACTTAACCCCACATATATAGAAATGAAAATGTATACACGTGTATATATATATATATAAACATATTCATACATCTTATATATATATATATATATATATATATATATATATATATATATATATAATATTTCTGTGTGCGCGTGTGTTTTTATGAAGTACTTCGTATTTAGTTCCCGCGTTTATCAAAATTCCATTAATGAAATTACTATTTTAAATTTAAACTTTACCAGACGGTATATAAAACGATTTATTTAAAACGAAAAAAAATTTCCTTTTACGCAGTTCTCTTCTCTGTGCCCGTGACTAGTTACGAATAAAACTGTAGTGCCGTCTGAAATTTAGTCAATTAAACGTAAGTTTTCACTTCCCGGAATACATTATATTACGAACATTCGGCGAAAAATAAATTCTTATATTTTGTTAATTTTTTTCTTTTAAATTATTAATTCACTTTTTAATTTTATTTCAGACTAGGTAGGTAAAAATAAGACTTTAAATATCCTTTCTCGCATTGCAGCGCATTGAAGCGAGAAATATTACTGTGGCTATGGTGGGCCAAATATTGCACGGCGTTCTAGAATTAAGTGAACCTAACACCGGCATCATTTTCGTCTGGATTCCAAGTCATCGAGGGATAATAGGCCACGATGAAGTACACCGTGCCGCGCAAAGGCTCACCCAAACTTATTTGCCGATAATGCTAGGAGAAGACAACGCAAAATATTATACTCAGTCCTTTCGTATCGGCCAAGTATACTTGGAAACATAAAGAAGGATTTAACAATTTGACCTTCAAGAATTGGTAAAATCTGTTCATCGATGTTGGAAACAGCTCTCAACAGAATACATATTGGTCCTACTGAGTGTCCAACCACCGCCAACACGTGAAGTTTGCTGTTTACCACTAACGGTCAATCATATTGTTGTAATCTGCCATAAATATACTCAATATCGTTGCAGTCACCTGAAAACAAGTATCCCAGATGTAAACAATCTCCACCTTCTCACCAACTTTATAATAAATGCTAAACTCTGTAATTATGTCTAAGTAATTGATAAATAATAGCCTTATAGAAAAATATATACATTATAAAGTCACGCGTTCAACAGCAAAATGCGTTTTATTATGAAAATTGGTAATTATTTTGTCGTTAAATTTTGTTGTAAAGGAACACCTAAGGCCTCAGCTACGATGTAAGCGATAAATAGTAAGCGACACATGGACGCTAATCGTTTCAGTCGTACATGATAAAATTTTGACGCAATATTATAAATTTGATTATACAATCTTGCTTCTTAGGTAAATTGTAAGAAAAGTTTCTATGTAAATACATTTAAAATTGAGACATTTTATTCGTGTACCATATAATGGACATCGTGACTGATTAGGGTTAAGCGGTAAACGGCTAAAACGTTAGGTTATTAGCGATTTTTGTCGAGCGTCTATATCATTTGTTATTACGACGTCGTCTACTATTGTCTTAAAATTGAATTCGAACTTCCGATACTACATCACTTAATTTCCTTTTACAAACCATTATACGCACTATACTAATATTCATTCACAGAACAACGCTCGAGCGACAGTAAAAAATATATCTAAATTTCGCGCGGAGCGACACCGTGCGCATCGTAGCCACCGGATGTGAGGTAGCGTTTTACTTGAGTGAAATATATAAAACAGCGGTGCCGTTTTAACTTTTATCCCTCTACCGCTTAAAGCTCGTCGCTTGTATCCTAGCCGAAGCCTTAAACGAATTAGAATCGGAATAAAACGGAAATTTTAATCAGATTTTCGATTAATTTTTTTTTTATCGATTATTCATTTCCGTTAAATCGAATAAAACAAATACGCATTAAAATGAAATAATCTTGAGGAACGTCTAAATTTTTTCGTGTTCTTTTTTATATATAAATGTAATATATTCGCGACTTTGCCATTCATCTACCTCCAATTTACTGCAGTTATATCGCCGCAATATCGCCATGAACTACACTCGAATTGGATGTAAACCTTTCATTGCTACCACCTGCACATCGATCACACATGGCATCCATTCTTCGTCGGTATGAGAATATGCTAATAATTGTCGGATAAGGTTGGTTATGCTGTTTCTACAGCTAGCAAAATCCTAATACGCTACTCACTGCCACCGTACTTTTCAATTCTTTCAACTGAGTTACATGCTATCGAGTTAGCAATTGTACTGAAAATCTTACTAATATTCTCAGCAATCGGCAATTATTTCCGACTCGAGTGCAGCTTTAACTTCAATCGCTAAATATTGGAACAATAATCAACGTCCAATTGCTAAAGAAATTATTCAATCATTGGAATCAATTCCTCTCATCGACCAATGTTTATCTGCATACCAGGTCGTTTATCCTGGAAATGAATTAGCTGACCGAGCAGCAAAGGAGGCGTCCTCTATGTACCCTTACATAAATTTATCCATCCCTCGTGAAGATACATACAATATCGTCGCAACAAAACTAAAAAGCAAATAGAGATCTATGCGGATGTCCACGCCTAACTGGAACAAGTTAAGAAGTATTAAATCGGATACAAATCCGCTGGAAAACACCTCCTAATTTATCCAGAAAAGAAGAAATTACTTATTCGATCATACATTAATAACACACGGGCATTTATTAAGGCGTGAATCTCCTGTCAGATGTTCCTGTGTATATTAGGAAATTACTGTCAAACATCTTTTGTTACATTGTACTACTTACAACTCTCAACGTTCCCAACTAGCATTATCAACAACAATTAAAGACCCGCTAAACTCAAACGGCAACACGCACCTTCAAGTTCTTCGCTTCTTGTACAATACTGGTCTCTTCAACATGATCTGAGCTCTTCTCATCTGTTCCTCCAGCCTAGTAGCAGTACATGGCACATTAATGGGAAAATAATAATAATAATACATTATGTGTGTATATTGGTGTGTGTATATGTATTATATACGTGCATTTTTCTTTTTTATCAGTGCATATTATATTAAAACCTCTTAATTATTCAAATCCGATATATGTTAATATGTATTTTGTTGATAATAGCAGTCGACTGTTACCCCGATGATCGAAGGTTCGATCTAACTCGCGGTATAATAGTTTTTTATTCAATTGAAATATTTTAGATCAAATAAAACGCCATTTAGCGCGTTAAAATCTTACGTACTGAAATGGTTAAAAACAACAACAACGAGAATTACACTAATAATTTAACTAATCTTTAACGAAGCGTGTCTTAAAAGTTAAGTCATCGTCATGTTCTAAAGTAACTTATTCTTTCGTGACACATGTGCGCATTGCCGATCATTTAGTAGTGGCTAGATATCATGTTTAGTCGAAAATCTGTCATCGTTGCATCCGCGACGGTATGTTTTATAGAACATTTATTTATTTATTTATTTATTTATTTAATGAAGCCACGCAACAGCTAAAAGCCAATTATAGTGTAGGTTTATAAATAGAATTATAAAATGAATAATTTTTCTGAATTATAAAATTAAAAGTAAAAATAAAATACAAAAAAAAAAATACATCGAACGCATTCACCAGCCTCACACCTATATACCAGAAAAAACTACACGCATTATCACACTCATTAGAACATACATCATTCACACCCCATTCACACAGTCTTACTCGAAATAAACGGACGAACAACCTTTAACAAATTAATAAATACAATAAAAACCTTAACGCCTGTTTTCAATCCACTTCGTCTTTCTTCTTCTTTGACTTTTTTTTTCTCGATAATATTTTCTTCTAAAATTAAATTTTATCATTTTTTCCGATAATCAGCATCTTTTCTTTGTTTATAAAAAATTATATTCACAAACATTCTACTGCCATAACGCGGAGACGATGCCTACACCGTCAACTACTATCAAACTCTCGTCAATAGGCTATCTCTGGACAAACGAATTTTCTTTATAAATATCCCCCCCCCCAAAAAAAAACAAAAAAAAAACGTCAAATAGGATGACGATGGTCGATTTCTTTTGAAATAAACTTCGTCGATTCGGTTAAAAAGTTGGAGCAAATTTATAATACGAGCGAATAAAAGATAAAAGAAGAAAACTGGAAATAAAAATTAAATTATTATGATTATCGATAAAAAATAAAAAATTAATTAATTATGGAAATTTAAAATGAGGGAAATAACGCGTTAAACTTATTAGTTAGATCGAAAATAGTAAAACTGGGCATAAAGAAAACATTTAATTTTTTTCTAGAAATTTCGACCACGACGAGCTGGACTGCAATTTGTTAATTAATTGTCTTAATTAAAATTGTTGGCTTCGATCGCGGAAAACGGATGAATACATACCTCATTATTATTATTATTATTATTATTATTGGTAGCACTATTAGTATCATTATTATTATTAGTAGTAGTAATAGTAATAGTAGTATTAGTTCGTAGTTGCTTTACCGTTATTAATAATAAATTTTTCATTTCAAAAATTGAACCGTCTTCAACGATTTTCATTTTCAACTAGAATCGTCAAGAAGAAAAGCGTACTAATAGAATATATATATATATATATGTAAACAAAACTTTGAATTTCCGTTCGTTATGGGAGAAATTTACGAGGTTCACGTTAAAAAAAAAAAACTGAAAATACTGACAGTTTAATAAACAGTTATAAATTAGGGCACATTTCAAAAACTAAATTCTGACATTTCGAAAAATTAATCGCCACTTCGACTTTCGATACTGTATCATTTCATTTGACGTGACCAAACGTAGCGCACGAACACGAAAATATCCTTTAAAGCCTGTTAGCCTATACTTCAACCTTAAATATTACTTACGAGTATCGTCGACCTCGATTCTCTATTATTTACTTTCAAAATTTTGATCGTTACTTCACTGTCGCTATTAATAAAGTTATAAGTATTGTTTTCGTTATCTTCTTATATATCGTTAAAAGTCTAACATTTTATTAAGATATCGTTAAATTAAGATAAGATACTTTTTTTTTTACATTACCACGATAAAACCGAAAAGTCGTAAAAAATTAAACGATTTCAGTCTTACATTATAAAATTTTGATACAATAAATTTCATACAGGTGTTCATTTATTATACAAAGCTTGCTAGGTGAACTGTCTATAATTTTCATTATATTTATATAAAAAATATGTTAAAAATCGAGACATTTCGCGTCAACTTGAAAATAAAAGATTTTGTTATCATCGAAATTTTACGTACCGTATAGTAGATATCGAGACGGAAAAGGTTAGATTTTACTAGCGTTTTCGACGAATATTTTAAATTTTTCGCGTTAAAAATATAATTAATATTCGTTAAGTACCACAAAAAAATTTGCACACTTATTACATTCCGGGTCGTTCGACTCGCAGTTCACATTTTTATCTATTATATGTACTATCAACAATTTGCCCTTTTCTCTAACAAGCTTAATAACATTAAGAATATACGTAAACGTAATAACGGTATGTTTCATCTCGACCAAATTATAACTCAAGTGTTATCGTTTATTAATATCCACTCGGGTGCCTCATCAGCTTACAAAATTATAAACTTAGATGATGTTCATTCGACGATACGGTGTATCTAAGATGAGAACAGCAATGCGATTGTTTGGTAAAAAAATCAACCAATGACTTTACTAAATTTTCTGAAACTAGAATTGCAACTGAATTTGTACTTCAACCATCGGCACTCCCAGAATAATACATGCGAACTCGTTCAGATTTTAAGACTCCACATTTACGCCATCTGACTCTACTGATGCCCAGTATATCTATGTTCAGCTTTTCTTCATTCCTCAAATGTGTCTAAGAAGGTTCGGATAAAATCATAACGGCTTTTAAAGTTAACGAGAAAATAATAATTATATTTCTGTAAAAGCAACAATAGTCGAAAAACTTATAAACAACCATGGTGGGTTAACATTCAGAATTGATAAAATGCGACAAACTTAAGCAGACTTTGAAAAAAAAATAATAATCAAACGTTACCTATCCCTAACACGATTCTAGGACACTTTATTATAAATGAATTAAAAATTAACCTTCTGTATGGCAACTACTCCATACTTTGCGTTAGCCACTTAGACGACATATTTGGCTACATAACAAGTTGAAGATGGGAAATATATGTGAACAATGATTCGAACATTGAAAATCTAACTTATAATGGAAGAGACGCCGCATTTTCATCATTTTCGATTAAATGACATGCTTTAGATGCCACTCACGGTGACACCGAGATCGGACCTGTCTATCAACTAATATATATAGGAATCATTCGAACAATACAAAATTCAATAAACCACAAATATATAATAGCCCTAAAACAAGTATCCCTCTACAGAAACAGCGGAGTCGAATGACTCATTTAAATGCTACCTGCTAATTTTCAACGCAAGCCATACATGGCAAACGACATCCGTTATCATCAACTTCGGAAAGTTCATAGACTATACCAACGCATCCAAATCCACCAACAAGTCAAAAATAAAACGAAGAAAATAGAAATTTACGCAGACTCAAATCCTGTGGAAGAAAGTACAGGAAAGGACACCGCAGCTCGCTTAATGGGAGATCTTTTTAAACCCATTGAATAAAACAATAATTTCTAAATTCTTTGAAAATGAATACCTCTCCAGCAGACATTAAACATTGCTTTTCTAAATTTGATGTTACACCGAACGATATTTAAAAATACTAGAAGAAAATTATGCTGCTCTCGAGAAAAAATTAATTAAAATTCATTTTACAAAACTTGCGAATAAACTTGAAGAAATCAACAATTCACCAGTAAAAATGTTAAATAATTAAATAAATTTCAAAGAAAAAAAAACCTTCTTGCAACTACCTAAGCACTTAGAAGACCTTAAAATACTCCTAAATCTATACAATCTCTCAATACTTTTCTCACAAGAAATCCACTTAAGACAATACCGAATTTTTAATTTACCCGGCTATAATATTTTATCAACTTCTCGACTCTGTACCCAATATGTAGCTAGCGTGGTAATATTGGGAACAAAATCATCTTTAAAGTATGAGCAAATATACTTAGATACAGAGAAGCTGTTGTCACAATAATTTATTTAACATTACCAATAATTATAAAATATTACCTATGACGAAATTAACAATATTATCATGAGTCTCCATCGTCCATTTATACTAAGTGGAAACTTCAATGATCACTTTCCATCATGGAAAAACGAATTACTAAATAACGAAGGCCAAATCATAAAAGACATCATATCCAACCATTCAACATTATACATCCCTTACCTCACCAAATTTAATCAACGCAATTGGATGGGAGTGATCACCGGCCGAATATCGTTCCTGTCACATTTTCATATCAACAAAAATAATTAATCACCTAGCATCCGTCCCACCCTGATCTAAACCCGATATTTACATTGATTTCCATTTTATAAATATACCGCAAAAAGTACACACACTAAATACTCCATGAACATTCGAAAATGCTATCACATATCGAAAAACAACATTGGAGCGAGATGCACTATTTTCTCCTCACAATCTATCATCCCACGTTTTTCTCTTTCGCCTCACTTTTCAGTTCTCACGGCAGAACTCTACGGTATTAACTTGGCCATTTTGCATTTATATATGACATTCTTCTTACTTTTTATGCACGGATTCCACTGATTAACTGTGTGAACCAAACTTACAGCTAAAAAAATATACTGTGTCCTATCATCAGTTAATTTCAAAGTTGTTTTCGCTTAAGTGCCGGCTCATGTTGGAATTGCTCACATTTTCTTGCAAACAATGTTGCTAAAGAATGTGCTCGTATAGACGATCTAAGGAATTTCATAAAGTTATCAGTGAAAAAGGGACGAGGCAACCAGTGCAGTGTCGGATCCCAACAAATACGATAAATATGAAATTCAACATAGATCTTGAAAATTTCAACATCCAAACATCGCCGAGAAAAGTTGCAGTTACCCATCTGCACCTAGGCCACACTAAAATTACTCACCTTCATCTTCTCAACCTCCAATCCATTCCGTTATGTTCAAATGTACTCACCTCTTTCAACTTATAACCTGCACACGTTTTGAATGCCACAGAAATATTATTGATCTTTCTCTACTCTGCATAACATCGTTTCAGCAACCCAATTTGTGTACAAAACCGCCGAATATTCTTCGAAACAACTACTCTATTCCCTCAAATCTAAATCCTCCTCTAAACACGTGCCTCTTAGGTTGCAGTACGTGGCAAGCAAAACGACGACTAAACACGTAGATGATAATAATAATATTAATAATAATGCTATATTTAAGAAAAATTAAAAATGGAAATTATTAGAAAAATTATAAATAAAAATGAATTTAAAAAGATTCAAATAGCTTTTGAGGACAAATTAGTTCTAAACATCGCACTATAAATATATTTAGTCTTAGCATTTAGATTTTATGAGGATTGGATATATTGTTTCCCATGTTCATCACCTTGTGTAGTTTCAGTGGACAACTGGATATGCTACCATTAAATTGTTTAAAATTGAAGTATGTTGAAACTTCGTTAATAAGGAATATGATATATTGATATGGTGAATAATACCAACAGATAAGTAATTATCATAATTTTTAATTTGTAATATTTCACTAAACAACAAATTAAAAAGAAAATCAACGTAATTTTTTTTTATCGTTTATAAATCAATATTAAATATAATCGAAAAACAAAAACACAAAAATATCTGAAAAAGTTATCAGTACGCCTGAAAAGAACCATGAAAATTTTGATAATTAAAGCTAAACTCATTTTCGATTTGTATTAAGAAAAAGTTATGTATATGAGTATTTTATATATATATGCGCTTGTGTGTGAATATATATATATGTATACATAAGATATCAGCGGAGCAAGCAACTCAGCTATTTTCGAGTAGAAAAAGTGGCGGAGCCTAAATTCCAATTCATAAGCAAATGAAGCTTGAAAATTGCTAATTCATTCGGAAAATGAATTCGCGTAACCCCATCACCGTCTAGTACACCTTCTTCTCGGCAAATATAATACAATCACGACTGATTTTGCATACACATGTGTGTTTGTGTGTGTATCAACATTTCTTTATATATATATCGTGAAGCGTTGGTGAAGAAGTCGAAGAAGAAAATTAATTTCCTTCTCGAACGATCGGTGGGTAGGCTATTTACTAGTGTGTGCGGTAGCAAAATCCGAGTCAGCCGCCTCGATGACAAAACTAGAGGAATATGAAAATATACGAACGAACAGTTAAGTCGGAGGGCTACAGAGAGGGAAAAAATCCAATTGGAAGGCGGTTGTTTGTTGTTTCGCGAATTTAAAATTAAAATATCAAAAGAACCAACAACGCAACGCTAACGTGTAAAGTCCAATTGAAAGACTACCCTTTCCGCGATTCAGTGATTATACACAGTAAACTGGACGAGTGAAAAAGAAGTTGCAAGAGATGGAGACTGTGGAATAAATAACAAACCGAACTACTTCACTACAGACGGAAAATGAATAGGTCACGGGAGTAAGTAGTGTAGGAAAGAATGACGAGCAGGGAGTTAAGTTTCACGCTTGCTTCATTATAGGAAAAATAGTATTAATAATAATAATAATGATATTATATATATACATATATATTCCAATTTTACTAAGCTAAGAATAAAGGACGAATAGAGTCGTTTCAACTATATATTCTTCTCGCAACTTTCCGTTACGTTCAATTGCAAAGGCCCAACCACGCAGCCCGCTCCAAGTACAAGTTATATAAAAGTAGAGAGGGAATCATTTTAAAGGAAATTCTAGCATCGCAATATTTAATTAAAACAGACGACATTTCTCGGTAGAAATTCTATCAAAAAATGACGAAGAAAGAGAAGAAACGATTTTAAATCGTTCCTTCTCGGGAATAGGTCGCACTTTTTCTATTCGAAGAAATATTAATTATACTATGTTAAACGACGCGAGGTTTAACAAGCGATATATATATATATATATATATACGAATAGGCACCATTAAATTATATATAAACCTCAATATGCATGTATGCATTTTATATATATATATGTGTGTGTATGTGTGCGTATTACAATAAAAACGAAGGCAAATTAAAATTTAAATAATTAAATGTTTATTAAAAAGAAACCATTATTACGGAAATAATAAAAAATATATAAAAATATTATATTAAAAAAATTGAAAACCAACGTAAATGTACTGACGTATAGTCTCAAGATGAAAGAATGGTTCAACAATAATAAATATTTTTCAAATTTACTTTATCTGCTATGCCTAAAATTTGTAGCATTTTTCAGCATAGCTTACATAATATCACGTTTATATTTACGTATATCGACCTTGTTAACGTAACGTTAATGTTCTAGAGTTCTGATCACACGACCGGGGATCGATTCTTATTGCGGACAGAATCCAGGATGCTTCATTTGGCTGGTGCTCTCTGAATATAGGTAACACCACCTATCAATTTTCAAGTTGATGGGACTTGCTTTATAAATGTATATATATATATATATATATATATATATATATATATATATATATATAATGAAGATAAGCTAGAATTGAAGGTTTGCCCTTCGAAATATGTTCACAGGATATTTCATAAATGTCTACAAAATAAGAGTAAACGTATTCAGCATTTAGTTCTACTAATTTCCAAAAATGAAATAAAAATTATTGTTACTATAACCGTAGGCGTTGTTAATAGAAAACCGAGCTGATCAAAATTCAAGGTCGCATTATTCTTACTTAGAAAGCCGGTTAACATAAGCCTTCAAACTTTTTTTTTATTTTTTGGCCCAGACTTATTGTCCAGTTGACCACAATTGCCTCTGTCTTAAATCGAAGTTACATTTATCATATTTATATAGGTAATGTGTATTAATTTACTTATATGTAAAAAGTTATATCACATTAAAAACAGTATCAGTAATATATATATATATAATATAATACACACATACGCTGAAATAAGTTTATTAAAATAAGAAATGTTAAACATAGCTGTAATTTAATTGATTAGTTGAAGCCGGTAATAAGTTATTATTTAAGCGTACTCAATTTACAGATTTTCGAATTTTTCAATAGCACATCACCATTAATACGAGTTACGAGTTCCTTTCGTTACAATAATTATTTAATAATATATTAGCGAAAATTGAATATTAAGTAGTAATGACTGAGGTTTTTCACAATTACTGCACATTTCTTCAGAATGAAAGTATTCATTTCCAATACTATATATTTTTAATTTGCAAAGAAATTTTCTGTTTTGTATTATGTAGAAATATTCAAACTTATGTCATCATGTATAATAAATTCTAAAATGCAACACATGTGAAGTGAAACAGACATTACCAATTCAGTTGCAATCGACAATACATTTCTTTGCAAAGTATAAAAATATTGATAATTTACAAAAATATCTTTATTCTCTTTAATAACTGTGAATATTCCAACTTTTTGAAAAGATATCCCGAGATATATTTGCAGAATTATTTATTTTGTAGCACTGTGAATAATTCGATTCAAAATAAAAAGGAAGTCTTTTACATTACATATGTTAATTTCGAAATAATTGTTTTCGTCGCTATTATAAAAGTTAAAATTTACCTTCAATTCTTCAAACTATTGCATCCAGGAGCGGGCACTTATTCGGCATTTTTACAAAATTGAAAATGATTTTTTTAGTAAAATAATAAAGTATTATAACTGAACAACTCGAACATAGAATAAGTATATTACAAATTTACATTTCGTTTTAAGATTATAAACCGCATATAAACGACGAACAATGAAGAACTTTAAACAAAGCAGAATAATTTTTACAAAGAACCGTCAAAACGCGAATTTTATTTTACGTATATGCACTAATTGATAAAATATTAAAAATCATATCGAAATTTCGAACTAAAACCGTAAACGGTAAATCACTTAAAATCAAAATTAATTTGCGATAAGTAAACAATACAGATATCAACAGGTTAGGTCTTTCCGCTATGCTGCCAATTTTCACCACAACGCGGCTTTCTATTAATAACCGCTACGGTATAATCCTCTATAAACTACGATGCCTATTGCTTGATCTATATTATTATATTTCACATGAAATTACAGTTCCATTTTTTTATTTCGTTCAACTAATATATATGTAAATGTACGTGCGTGTATAGATTTAAATGTTATTTTTAAAATGTGTGTTTTATATATATAATATAAACACAACTAATAGTACTAATAATAAACACAGTTTTAAAATTATTTTCATGTTCTATGTAGACTTAGAACCTGATAGCAACAACAAAAACATTTACAACCTACAATACTTGCTCAACACGAAAATCAATGTAGTACCACCGTACGCAAGTAAAGGGATAATACAATGCACGAGGTGCCAATCATTTGGTCACAGTAAAACATATTGTACATTACCATACATTTGTGTTAAATGTGGCGAACAACACGAAACAAGGAACTGTCATAAATCAATGGATACACCTGCAAAGTGCATCCACTGTGAAGGTAGCCATCCGGCTAATTACAAAGGATGCACTATATATAAACAGTTACTACAACTAAGAAACAATTCTAACAAGATACCGCAACGAAGACGAAAACAACAGCCGCAGCCAACTGATACAAATTATTCGCAAACTATCGGTCAGCCTGATTCTAGACAAAGTAATCATATTTCTAATAGTACTTTCGCTGATGTGCTAAAGGGTCGTATTAAAACTAACCAAGAAACAATAGATCCTGATAAGAATAATCGCGTAACTAATAACGAGATTATCAGTAATGACAAAAATAATAACGATATTATAAGACAGCTCACCGAATTCTTAACTGAATTCAGAACCATGTTCAATCAACTAATTCAGCAAAATGGGATGATAATCAACATGCTATCAACGGTAGTTAACAAATTAATATAAAAATGAGCAGGTTTCTCAGAATAGCTATTTGGAATATCAATGGTCTGGTGCAGTACCGCCATGAAGTGGAAGCGTTCTTAATTACCAACAAAATAGATGTATTAATGTTATCTGAGACACATTTCACTGATAAAAGTTACGTTAAAATTCCTCAGTACACCATTTATCATACACTACATCCAAGTGGTAATGCACGCGGAGGTACAGCTATCCTTATAAAAACGTCTATGAAGCATTATGAGATGAATAAATACTCAAAAGAATACTTACAGGCTACTACTGTAAAAATTGACACCTTGTTTGGTCCGTTCGCACTATCGTCTGTCTACTGTCCTCCAAAACATAATATACAACAAATTCACTTTGAGGAATATTTCAAAAGCTTGGGAAATAAATTTATATCCGGTGGCGACTATAACTCAAAGCATATTTCATTTGGGGCACGGCTGACAACACCGAGAGGAAAACAGCTTCACGCATGTATTCAGAAAAATAATTATTGCACTCTATCAGATGGAATTCCATCATACTGGCCAACTGACAGAAGAAAAACTCCAGACTTGCTGGACTTCTTTATCAGTAACGGAATTAATAAGAACCACACATTAATCGAATCCTCTCTGGATGCTACCTCCGATCATTCACCAAAAATTTTAAACATAAGTACCAGTACAATACAAATAGCAACAAAACCAATACTATCTAACAAGAACACCGATTGGACAGCATTCCAAGAGTTTGTAGAAAGCGGAATAAACTTGAAAGTGCCGTTGAAAACACGAACAGATATAGAAATAGCTGTAGACAACCTTACTAAGTGTATTCAGAAGTCTGCATACTTAGCCACGCCTGTGAATGAAGATAAAATGATTATAAGAAAACATCCGAAAGTAATAAAGAAGATGATCTCGGAGAAAAGAAAATTGAGAAGAATTTGGCAGATCGATAGAAATCCCGTTAATAAAACTATTCTAAATAGAGCAGCTAGACAATTGAAAAAAAACCTTCTAGAACTAAAAAACGAAACATTTCGAGAGTATATAGAAAATCTAACTCCGACTAAAACAACTGATTACAGCTTGTGGAGGGCTATAAAAAATATAAAAGCAGATCACTCCTATCAGTGTCCCCCTATAAGAATGAAAAACAAAGAATGGGCACGAACTGAACAAGAAAAAGCGGATGTCTTTGCCGAATACCTAGCAGAAATTTTTGAACCACACAAAAATGAAAATTCTATTCATGAAAAGAAATTAATGGAATATCTAGAAACACCATTGCAGATGTCACTCCCCATTAAATTAACATCGCCTATGGAAATAAATGCACAATTAAAACAACTTAATATCAAGAAAGCTGCTGGACACGATTTGATAACTGCAAAAATTCTAAAAAAATTACCGAGGAAAGCTGTTACTTTAATAACACTCATTTTTAACGCAATCCTTCGTACGGGATATTTTCCGGTGCAGTGGAAATTTGCTTCAATAAAATTGATTCCAAAACCGGGTAAACCTCAAAATGAAGTGTCCTCTTACAGGCCAATTAGCCTGTTACCGGTTCTCTCCAAAGTATTGGAAAAACTAATTCTCCGGAGAATCAAACCAATTCTTGAAGAAAATAAAGTGATACCAGACTATCAGTTCGGATTCAGGAATCACCATAGTACCATTGAGCAAGTACATAGAATAGTCGACATCATAAACAAAAGTTTCGAAGAAAAGAAGTATTGTTCAGCGGTATTTCTCGACATCGAAAAGGCCTTTGATAAAGTCTGGCACGTTGGCCTATTGTACAAATTAAAACTTAAATTACCTCACGAGTACTACCAGCTAATGAAGTCATACCTAACAGAAAGATATTTCCATGTTAATGTTAACGGGAATTACTCACGAATTCATTCGATACAATCGGGAGTACCTCAAGGAAGTGTACTCGGACCAACACTGTACCAGCTCTATACATACGACTTTCCAGTTAACGAAAATACAGACACAGCTATGTTTGCCGATGACACCGCTATTCTCTCGACTCATCGTGATAATAATTTAGCGGCCGAACAACTTCAAAACCATCTAATACACGTAGAAAAGTGGTTTAGATTGTGGAAATTCAATATTAACGAATCCAAATGCAAGCAAGTTTTATTTACTTTAAATAAAAGCAAAAATTTACCGATTAAGTTAAATGGGCAAACAATTTCCGAATCGTGTAACGTAAAATATCTTGGATTACACCTTGATAAACGGCTTACCTGGAAAAATCATGTTATTGCTAAACGTAAACAGCTCAGCATTACATACCGAAATATTTATTGGCTGATGGGCAAATATTCAACACTGTCGTATGAAAATAAAGTATTACTTTATAAAACAGTCTTGAAGCCAATCTGGTCATATGGTATCCAGATTTGGGGTACAACGAGCAACTCTAATTTAGACATAGTACAAAAATTTCAATCTCAAGTATTGCGGAATATCGTGTCAGCGCCATGGTATGTCCGCAATGACGACATACACAAGGATCTCCGTATACCGTCTGTTAAAGAGGTAGTCAAAAGCTGCGCTGAAAGATACTTGCATCGACTTCAAACCCACATCAATCCACTAGCAGTCAATGTTCTACGTAACGGCGTGCAATTCCAACGACTGAAGAGACGCAGTCAGATCGAATTGGGAAATCGACCGTAGCGATCAACTAGTTTATATATATATATATATTATATATCATATATTATATTATATTGTATAATAATACTAAGATAAATTAAGGGATACGACCGCTGGGAAGTGTCCCGTTATAGCTTTTTAAACAGATCAGTGCTGCCTATTGTTCAACCGAACAGATTGCACGCATCTTTAAGCGTTAAAAAAAAAAAAAAAAAAAAAAAAAATGGTCCATTTTAATATTTACACATTTCTCTCATAAATGTCGAAATTTTTTTCTTAGATGGCCAATACCAAATGAAAAATTTCTAAAATGGAGATGGCCTTTTTATCAATTAGATGGCAATAATGTTTTGACTATTTGTCAGCTTTATTGATTTGATGGTAGGTTTCTCAAATAGGTGAGTTTCTCTAATAGTTGTGTAATTGATAGCTAGTTTGTTGAAGTCACAGAAAATGGTGTTTCTAAGTGAGTTCATCAATTAGATTACATTAGATATCAAGTTTATCAGCTAGATGGCTAGTTTTTGAGCAGATGGAATTTTTTTTTAAATAGGTGGTGTAATTCTCTATTAGATGGCAAATTTCTTAACTAGATGATAGCGAATGTAATTTTAAGGAAATTCTAACATCAGAACAAACAACATGAAAATTTCTAGCCAACTCAATTATAGAATCAATTAGTTGGAAAATAAATACCTGCTGGCATAGAAAGTAAATAAACCAGAAGTCAATGACAAATTTGTCCATACTTCATATTGACCAGTGTTCTGTTAATCTGGGCAATGCCGCCCCCAGTCAGCTTTCAAATTTATGTTTGTATACATATGTGTGTATATCTATGTATTTATGTATATAATGCGGATAAGCCAGGATTGAAAGTTTACTGTTTGAAATCTGTTAACAGGACATTACATG
Organism: Coronaproctus castanopsis; assembly: GCA_032883995.1. NCBI lineage: Eukaryota > Metazoa > Arthropoda > Insecta > Hemiptera > Monophlebidae > Coronaproctus > Coronaproctus castanopsis. The sequence goes on along the minus strand of CM065052.1, from coordinate 107,839,565 downwards.
AAGGTCTGAAATTTAACAGAAAAATTATGCGAGATTTATATATACTGATCTGATTTGGATGCTCAAAAATTAAATAAAACTGCCGTCTGTGACCTACAATACCCCTCGCTTGATTTTTATCATGATATTCACATCAAATTACAGTTGCAATATTTTTCCCTACATTAATAAATATATCTTCAGTTTTTCTTATTATTGTCAACAAAAATTGTTCTGCCTTAATCAATTGGAAATTTTGATTATCTGTTGGGTTATGATGTTATATTTCCATTTTTTTCGTTTTACGAATGAAACAGTCACTAAATCATTAAATACATGCATACGCGCGTTTGTAGTAATCCTGATTTGCATTTTTTACTACACAATAATTTTAATGATTAATATTTAATTAAATGGCTGTTGTCAATTTTTGTTGATTATGTTTTCGAAACAAATTTTTAATCATTAGCGATAATATTACCTCGTTATTTCTATTAATTATAGAAATATAATTGTGATCAGTAATTGCTGTATGCCATAATAACTTATTTTGTTACACACAGCCCCATATCATAGACAAAAAAAAAAAAACAATAGTATATATTTTTATTTTCTATACTAACATAAACCACGCTAAGACAAGAAAATAAACAAAATAGATTTTTTTGAAAATTCATATAAATAAGTTATTTCCAATAACATAGAAGATGATAAAAGTTAATCAGTATACTCGTATCAATGTCGAAATCGTAGTATTTGAAAATATTATAAACGAACGACATAAGGCGAAAAATTTCTCTGAAAATTTGAAAAAAGAACAAAAATCTAAAATTATTGTTTGAAACATCTACAACAATCGTTTAAAATGTAGTGACTACAAATAATTGCACAACAAATTGCATATTAGCAAGAATAAATATAATAACCATAATCTAATTAGAAAACAATAGATATAAAATGGGATAATAAAAAAAGTTCAAATTGTTTATTACAAAGATTAATAAAGTTTAAAAAAGTTTATGTATATATATATATAATTAAAACGTTAAAAATGTGCGTTTTTAATTAACGAGTAAAAAGAATAAATATTATATTAATCAGATCACTGACACAGATTTAAATAACACAGTAGCACATAACGCTAAAATAAAAATATACACAAAATTAATAAATAATTTATATGATTAAAATATATATATATACGTATTGTCAATGAAACGATATGTTACTACATTTCAGGTTATCTGAATATTCTTATAGAGTACAAAAGAATGAAATAATTTCAGAAATCATAAGTGGATAAGACATCAATAATTTGAACTGGTACATAGGATGTAATGATTTTTAAAAATAAACAAAGTAGTTAAAATCGCTAAATTTTATAGTGCAAAAGGTCACAAAATTTTTCTCGACTTAAGAAATTTGATAATTGGACATACATAAAAATAAAATGCAAGAAAATACTTAATTTAGACGTGGAAAATTACAAAGAATAATATAATAAACAGATTTTATTATAAATTCATTTTTGATGATTTACCACGTTCACGGTCAGATTAATTTGTAAACAAATCTGTTATTTCATACTACACTAGTACTTGTAATTGTGTACATCTAGATTAAATATTTTCTTACATTTTATTTTTTTTTTCTTTTATTTATGTCCGCTTGAATATGGCTCAATACCAAAATGGATTTAGATAACATTTAGTGATTTTAACTACCTATTTATTGTTTATATTTCATAATGTTAAGTTTTTCCGAATAATTATCAGCATTTATAATGACTTATCACGAATTATCTTTCATGACCCTAACGGAAATTATTAATTTGTAAATCAATAAATTATAGAGATACGGAGACACGTAATTATCCTTAATATTCATCAATGAAGGATTTCTCCAATTAATTCAATACTTTATACTTAGATTATTTTTTTACTTATTTTATCGTGTATCCAACAAAACTAGTCGTCCTTATTATAACAAAATTTTTCCAACTAATATTATATATATATATGTGTTCCGTTAGTATTAAAAATTAGAAGATACACTAAAATTTTTTCATTTCGTAGGATTTAAATTTTTTTATTTTTTTATTTCAACATGTAAAATGTATTTATAGTCGTTTAAAGTAGTAAAAAAATATATCGTGAAAATATAAAATAATTTAAAATTTTGCACTAATTATTTGAACATGGCGTCTAAAAATTCGTAGTATTTATTGCTTATTATAATTTAAAAAAATAGACTAGTCACCTAAATTTCTAAATACAGTTCACTTAAACGTCACATTCAAGAAAATATATAATTTATATATTTTAAAAGATAATGCTTTAATTAATTAAATGTTCCGAGTTTAGTGATTAATTTAAACAAAAAAGTATTAATTGTATGTATGGGTCGACAAATAATCTGATTGCATGAGAATATGATAGTTATATATATTTTATATATATATAAATGATAATTTAGTTTATATATAAACAAATTATAATTAACATTGTTCGGAATGTTTATAATTAAACTTATCGATATTACGCATTTGGAGAATTAAGCTTGACCAAATAGGCGTAATTTGACTTGACGCAACATATTAGTTACTGGCATTTCAACCGACATACACAAGATAAATGCTAAAATCAGATCTATTACGATATCCCCACAAAAATGGTACACCTGTGAACAATCGCGAATTATTTCATCAAAAACATGTATTTATTATTTGAATTAAATTAGCGTTGCTAGTTCGTAATAACAATTTTCCGATTTCACCACTACTTTGAGCAAATTATTATTTAAATTGCTCAGCTGTGATATATCTAAAGCGACAGTCAACGAATATACACTCATAGAAATATCGACTATATAATATATTATTCTATATCGGTCCACATCCAGACATGAAGTCTCCTCAACTTCTTCCATTCGTTCCAGTTCACACGAGTTTTAGCGTCACACCGACGAGTCAGCGTTTGACAATATTTCTCCTATTATGATTTGTTCATCTATTATCATTTTATATTTCTAATAAACTATTTGAAAATTAAAAAAAAAAAAGTATTCTTCGGAAAATTACGAGTCTTTAAAAAAAAAAACATATAAAAGAAAATTTCCGTTAATTCGTAATTTAAAGAATAGTAAGTCGATGACATAATAATTTGTCTAAATATTTATAATTCAATCGGGGTGGTACTTGGTTCTAAGAAGAAACTAAGTATTTCGATAAGGTTATATAAATATTATTCTAATCCAGACACACGTCACTAAATGTTCCGATATTAATTAAAAATGACGAATTTCGTTAGCGTTAAACGTCCATGTACAGTGTAGACGGAACATTGTGAATGAAAAAATTGTAAAGAATTTAAACGCAAATTAATAATATTAACAGAAACTACGACATTTCACATATAAAACGGCAGAAAAATAAAAAAAAAAAAAAAAAGAGAGAAAATTGTAAGAAAAACTAGAAATAATAGAATTAAGAAATGAAAATAATTTATTAAACGTCTTAATAACGTTTACTAGTTTTTAAGACCATATTACGAATATGTACTTAGTCTAGTATTCAGTGTGAATAATTGTATACTTGATTACTAAAAATAGTTGAAATCACTAAATTTATTTAATTATGCGAAGCTTTTCGGCATTTACGCCATTGTCAAGCTATATACAATTAAAATTAATTATATTATATAAAATCATAAAATATTAATTTAAAACTAAGTTTACAATTTTACACAAAAATGAATTATAAATACTTAAAACTGACAATGACAGTGGTAAACAACACCATCAATTATCAGTAATATAAAATTTACAGAACAGTAGCTAGAAAATAATTATTTTATAAAAGTATGTATTTGAACAATGAAAAATATATATTTATGTAATTAAAAAATCAATAGTTAGGAATAATATTTTTATAATATACTTTTTAAAATTAATTCTTCCTCAAACTTTACCATTGAATTTAATAAATTATTTTTATCCCTTTCTTTTATCATTTCCATTTTTTCAAGTAGTTTTCTTTTTTTAAAATGTTTTTCTGTATGTAAAATTTTATAATTTTGATTAATATTATTTATTTTGTGTTTTAATTCTATACAATGTTTTCCAAATAATGATTTTTCATCATTATTTGTATATGAGTTTAAATGTTCTTTAAATCTTGTTATGAATTGTCTGCCTGCTATGTATTCTTTTTCACATTGGTTACAATTTAATTTATAGACTCCTGAATTTTTTAATATATTTTTATCTTCTATTTTGTTATTATTTATTGATTTTAATAATGTATTATTATTTCCTATTGCTAAATCGATGTTGTATTTGTTAAATATTTTAATTATTTTATATGCATGACTGCCTACATAATTTATTGAACCTAAATACTTCTTTTTATCTTTTTCTATATTTATATTGACTTTAGTTTTTTCCATATTTGATCAACTATATTAGGGTTATATTTGTTTCTTATTGCTATTTGTTTTATAATGTTTTTTTCTTATTCAATTTATCCTTGTCTGTTAAAATTGATTTTGCTCTATTGATAAGACTTCTTAAACTTGCTAATTTATGCATTTTTGGGTGAAATGAATCTTTTGGTATTAATGTATCTGTTTGTGTAGGCTTTCTGTATATATCTATATCAATATTTTGATTAATAATGTTAATTTTTAAATCTAGAAAATTTATTATTTTACCTCCTATTTCTAATGTAAATTGTATGTTTTTATTATAATTGTTTAGATTGGATACAAAACTATTCAACTTATGATCATTCTCATCATTGTTACTCCATATTATTAAAATATCATCAACATATCTTTTCCATAATTTAACATTATTTTTAAATATATTATTATTTTTAATGCTATTTTCTAATTTGTTCATATAAGTATCAGCTAGAATGGGTGATAATGGAGATCCCATAATTAAACCACTATTACATTTAAACTCATATACAAATAATGATGAAAAATCATTATTTGGAAAACATTGTATAGAATTAAAACACAAAATAAATAATATTAATCAAAATTATAAAATTTTACATACAGAAAAACATTTTAAAAAAAGAAAACTACTTGAAAAAATGGAAATAATAAAAGAAAGAGATAAAAATAATTTATTAAATTCAATGGTAAAGTTTGAGGAAGAATTAATTTTAAAAAGTATATTATAAAAATATTATTCCTAACTATTGATTTTTTAATTACATAAATATATATTTTTCATTGTTCAAATACATATTTTTATAAAATAATTATTTTCTAGCTACTGTTCTGTAAATTTTATATTACTGATAATTGATGGTGTTGTTTACCACTGTCACTGTCAGATAGTTTTAAGTATTTATAATTCATTTTTGTGTAAAATTGTAAACTTATTTTTAAATTAATATTTTATGATTTTATATAATATAATTAATTTTAATTGTATATAGCTTGACAATGGCGTAAATGCCGAAAAGCTTCGCATAATTAAATAAATTTAGTGATTTCAACTATTTTTAGTAATCAAGTATAAATAAAATCACTACATTCCACAATCTAAAATTATGAATAATTGTAGATTACAATATATTGTATACTTGTTGACAAGCATCTTCATTTTTATTTATTTTTTATTAAATATACATTTTCCGTAACATTACTTTTATTATCGTTATTATATATTTATTATTAATTATTATTTATTTTTGTTTTAACTCGAAAATGGTGAAACTGTCGGAAAGCTTTTATTAATTATCCATATAATAACTTTATCGTTTCTTTGTGAAAGAGTTAATTTGCAACAATCCGCACTATACAATAATCGCACGCTAGTCATCATATTGCCTAAGTGCACGACGTGAATAATATTTAAAGCACGTGTCAAATCTTCGAATATGAATTAAGCATTGCATTTCAACGATATTTAAATGTAAAAATATACGAACGCGATTAACTTCCGTTATTCGTTAATTACAAAAAAAAACGAAAAAAAAAAAATTAAGTTTGACATTATTATCACTGTTAAATATTATTCGGCGGCTAATGGTTATATAATACTAACGTAATTTTTTTATTTTGACTATAAAAAATGTATTTTCATCGTCACCATAAATAAACAACAAAAAAGTAATGAAAATCATTACATTTTTATACGCAAAAAGAACACAGAATTTATCAGCTTTGAAGCCATTATCAAGTGGCCATAAAAAAATATAATACAAAAATTTACACGATTTATAAATAAAATGATTTATAATTGAATTTATGTATAAATTTTATATAGCTGATTTTTCACATAACTATTTTTTGTAATATTGTGTACATACTTTCTTACATTTTATTTTATTTTTTGCTTTTTCCTATTATATTTTTTTACGTTTAATTTTTTGATCGTGGTAGCTCTGTGGCCATTTTATACACAAAAATTTACACATTTTAATTACTTTTTTTTTATTGTATTTTATTTTTTGATAATGGCATCTTTTTGGGGTATTTATGCATTACAATTTAGTGATTTTAACCACTTTTTTGCTGTTTATTTAATATTTAAACATCATTTCCACATTGTTCAAATCATCATCCCAGTACTGTTCATTGCCGAACATCGTGATTACCCGGTTGCACTTTATTTTTCTTTACAATATATACTAGCAGTCGAGACGCTAGTTATATGTAACACTAGTGCGCGCATATGATATTATTCGGAGTACGGAGTAAGGTATGCCACGTGCACACACCCACACTCGAGACCAACTATGCATTTTACAAGTCAACGGGGAAAACGATTACTATTGAAAGAATAGGAGAGTATATAATTTGTACGAGATAAAGTGTCGGATTTTTGAAAAAAAAAATCAATTTTCCGAAATTAAAAATGGATAAAAGCGAGTTTAAAATTTAAATAAAAATAATTAGAATATTATTGCTATCTGTCGGTAATCGATCGAACTAGTAGAAATTATTTTCAACCTATAGATAGAGTTGATTTTTTAAAGTGATTTTTGAACGAAAATGATTTATAAGTACGTTTATATATATATTACGCAAAAAATTATTATATTTTTAATTCCCGTAAAATTTCGCGTGAACTATCAATAACCGTCCACGCGCGGATATTACCTTCACAAATTACAAAACGCGAATTCGATGCCACCTCGTAGTTCCATATGGCCGGTGATTATTTCATCAGAACGACCTTTCATAATGGTCACCTGATGAAATGTGATAAATACGTGCTTACCGTTGACATGGAATAATAAAAAATTTCTCTCCAATGTTAGACAGCGATTACATTAAAATTTATAACTTCTTAAAAAATCAGAGGTGAAAGTCTCGCTGTTTGATAACAAATCGTCCGTAAAATTTATCAACAGACGTCGTTTGTAAATTGTTTTTTCTTTCTTCCGAAATTATGCCACTAGCTTCAGACTATCTAGCAATCTTTTTGAAAAGAAATTGCGAATGACTTGTGAAGTTCCTTACCCAACGGTAAGGACTTTCGCTGATTGTACTTAGTACTTTATATTATTGATGCTTATTCAAAATAGATCTGTAGGTTTAACTCGTTTCCGGGTATCTATAAAGTTGTCCAGTAAAGCAACAGCTAAAGCATTCGTGTGATAAGAGAGTTTGTCGCCATATTTACGAGCCATTTCTCGAATTTTATCTTTTAACGGATGTAACTTCTAGGTCTGTGTGTAATGTAAGATTGCTTACATACCACGGGGCATCTATCATGGTTCTCAATGCTTTATTTTGGAAATTACTCTGTTTAGCACAGCCCCAGAGTTGACATCCGTACGCCCAAATAGGCCTTAGAATTTGTTTATACAATAAAAACTTGTTCTCCAGTGTTAATTCGGATTTTCTTCCAATAAGCCAAAACATATTCCTATACTTTATATTCAATTCATTTCGTTTGACTGCTATATGATTTTTCCAGGTTAGTTTTTTATCCAAATGGATTCCCAGGTATTTTATTGAGTCTTTAGCTGGAATTTTTCGATTATTGATACAAATATTTCTGATGCTGGTATTCTCTTATTTGTAAATATTACACGAATTGATTTTTTTTTCATTGATTTCTATTCGCCACTGCCTGAACCATTTTGAAATAGTATTAATTGCTGATTGTAAGTTAACTTATGCATTTTCAAAATACGAGTCAGAACAAATCACAGCTGTATCGTCCGCGAAGGTAGCGATTTCTGTATTATTTGGTACAGGTATATTTGCTGTATAAATTAGGTAAAGCATCGGACCCAGTATGCTACCTTGCGGTACACCGGCACTTATTAGATGAAGTTAAGACTGTTCATCTCCATATTTGACTACGAAATAACGTTCGTCTAGGTAGGATTTGAGCAAATAACTGATACGGAAGATGGCACCTAATTTTATAGAGCAATCCTTCGTGCCATACTCTATCGAACGCCTGTTTTCATCGAGAAAAACCGCATCACATATCTTTTTAGATTCGAAAGATTCTTCAATAATACTGACTATACGGTGGGGACCTGCTCCACAGTCCCATGACCAGATCTAAAACCAAATTGGTGTTCCGGTATTAGATTTTTTGTTTCTAAGAATGGTTTCATTTTTTTTAGTATTAGCTTTTCGTATACTTTAGAAAGCACCGGAAGCAGAGAGATCGGTCGGTATGATGTTAGTTCCTCTGCAGGTTTTCCTGCTTTCTTTGCTAAAATAATTTGTGAAAATTTCAAGTGGATAGGAAAATGTCGTAATCGAATTATAGAATTAAATATATAAGTTAATAGGATGAAGCCTTTGCGGTGGTAATCGCTTTAAAACCCTGGCTTGTAATTAAATCGTATCCTGGGGTTGTAAATTTGTCATTAGCATTTCTCATTCCGTCTTAAATTTATCATATTGAAATAACGACCTATTCCAGGAGTATTAAAAAAAACCTATCGTCGTCGCCTTTTAAGGGCGTCGGCGTTAACTTTAAAAAGAGGGGGGGGGACAATAATTTTTAACAATTACGTTCAAAGTTTGTTCTTGAAAATCGATCAAACTCGAAACTGCGGATTAAGTTGCGTAGAAATTAAATTTTAATCATAGAATTCCGATAATTATTATGCGCGGTGTGGTCGTTTTAATATATATTATTTATTTACAAATACTAGAATATTATATTGCTTACGGCTACTAGTAACGATTATGTATGTTTAATTTTAAATAATTCATATATGAAAATAGGAAACTACTGTAATAATATAATTTCATTTCATTTAAGCGCACTGTCAATCTTATACATCTGTCGCAGGTGAAGATATTTACTGCAGTTATATGTTATATGTTGAACAATTTCTATTTCATTGCTTTCACAATTACAACATGTACTATCTCATTAATAATTTTAAATTTATTTACATAATAGGCGATAGAACCACGACCAGTAAGTATCTGTGTCGTGTGATAATTTACGTTAAAATGTTTTTATTTTTAAAGCGTTCTATATCGTTAGGAAAGAACTTATATCATCAACTTATTCTTTGCTAAGGTATATCATATCGTATTTCAAACTCGTTGTGAATCTAAAAATTAATTGATTTAAGAGTATCTTTGTTAATATCACAACTGTTTATTTTTTTAACATTAAAGATTAAACATCTTTTCTTAATATGAAGATCAATAGGTAAAATCCGTGCTACGGTTTGGATATCGCGATCCATGCAGTTATATACGAAGAAGTTAAATCAATTAGGAACTTCCGACAATTAGAGTTTACGTTATGTATTTGTTGTATATATATATATATATATATATATATATAGTCATTGAATGATCGCACTATGAAACAATTCAGTTATAGTATCCTGTGCCTGGTATATAAACCTTTGAATTACTTATTTTCATAATAAGAGCATTTAGTTGACGGAGAATGTTTAAATTCTAAAAATATTTATATAAAATAATAAAAATTATATGTAGAACTATCTAAAATAACCGTATTATAGGGCAAATATTATTTCACGTTTTCACCGTCTCGGGTCATTTTCTTTAATTACTTTGTATAATTTTGTATTGTGACTTTAAGAGTAAAAATCATACCGTTCCGATGAGCGAATAGTAGAATGAAGTTTTTGTCGTACCAAATTCGTATAGTAAAACGGTCAGATAAACTAAGTATAACGAATAACTCAGTTTCCCCAACGGTACAAAGAAATTTGAAGAAAGAAACTTTATAACGAATCCTGAAACATGAAATTAAATTTAACGCATTATATAATTTAATTAATTCGGTATAGAATAAATGATTAAATAAATAAAATAATTTTTCAAATAATTTACGTACCGTGACAAGATTGTTGTGAATGTGTATACTTAGCTTACGACACTACTTACGTAGATAAACAAAACATTAAACTAACGAGGATCAAATATTAAGAGAAAAATTTAAAGAAAAAAAAAATGAAATTAGAATATTTTTTAAAAATATTTTTAAAATTAAGCCAATACGTTGTAAGAATACGAATAGCGATTTTTAATTATATAAATAATACGAGTTGTATTACTGAACGAAATTAAGTATATTTAAAATATACAAGATAAGAACTAATACACGCTAAACGTCGAATTATTACAGCAATTTTAAATAAGTCAATATCCAGTATACGTAAACTTGATTCGCCTAAAATTGTCATTATCAATCGATGTAATTAATGCGTTAGTGTAGAAAGAATTTATCCTAAAAATAATTAGTTAGAGAAAGTACGATTTCCCCTAATGTAAGGAATTCTCTAGGTTAGTACGTATATCGGTAATTCTTCTATATCTTATGAACATTTAGGATACATCGTAGACATTTATTTTGCAGAAGTAACAATTTATTATAAACAACGATAGAAACTGAACTCTAAACATGGAATAAGTACGTCAACACTAAGCGAACTAACGCGATGTACAACAATAATTTACGACTAATGTTAATATGCGACTTGAGTTTAAATGAAAGAATTAGTCGAAACAATAGAATCACGAACAAGAAATGCTAATAGTAGCAGGCGATTTCGTTAGAAAATTGGAAATACTAGTAGTCATGATCATCTGAGAAATATCGTTGGTAAATAGAGATTAAGAAACTGCAGCCGAAATTTGCATCAGAATAAGGAAGAATAAATAAACCGAATAGATAGTGTCCGGCGAACAATATCACGAGCACGCGATATTTCCAATAAAATCAGCTGGAGAATATACAAAATGCGACAAGATAACAGCATTGTAACGATTCGGGGCACACGGTAGAAATAGCACACTATCCGAGATAATACAGAGAAAAACAAAGAAGCCGTGGATTCTGTTCGAACGTGGAGTATAATTGATAAAAAACAAAAATTAAAAAGAAATGGAATGAATAATGTTAAAGAATTAGATAAATTAAATTCGATAAAGAGATTTATATAAATGGTTAACTGAAGACAATGATAATTTCAATCTGTGATGAAATACAAAATCACGAACTAAAAAATTTAGAAAAATAGGGTTATATATTTTGATTAGGGTTCGTAGACATTCATATTACATGTATCATCATTATCGTTGTATTCTTCGTTGACGTCGTGACTGGCCATTGTACGTTTATTTTTACATGCAAAACGGGCTAGCATTAAAGACACTGTTTATACACAACGCAGGTGCGCGCGTGTATGATGTTATACGGAGTGTGGTGCATTGCCTTCTCCGTGATAATTAAGAATCACATAATGATGTAAAATTTTCTACGCCGTGAGTTGGTTTCGAACCGTTGACAGTCGATCACTCTAGCAACTACGTCACCGCGACACACACATACACACATATATCTAATGTTCGTGTTTGAATTTCTTATTTATCTTTAACTTTTTATTTGGAACATAATAAATTTTTATTTTTAACTATATACGAATTATATTCGGTAGAATTTAAAAATTAAAATTACGAACACGTACCAGATTTAGTAGACATAGAACTTATAATTATGCAAGCCATTCCGACAGACCATAAAATTCTGTGCAGCCCGATATAAAGTGACGAATAAATTCTGTTATAGCGATAATCTATCTGATACAGCCAATAGCCGCCGAACACGGCCAAACTCATGCATATTATTGATAATGCCCATATTAGTATTTGACGGAGCTGCATATTCACATACAAATACACACATATAAGTATATATATATCTAATATCCATTATTTTCGAACATTGAGAAGTAACCTAATAGTTAACACAATTCTAACGATCAACATTGATGTTAATCGTAACCCTCACGGCGCATCCATCAACACGATTTTCTATTCTACCGACTAGTTCTAATGCTTTTTCCGCGCATAAATCATCGATTCGGTTGATTATTACAGTTCAATTCCGTTACATATTTCTTATCGCTAAAAAATCGTTACATAAACGTACGTGTAGAAAAACAAGAAACCGAGTTTACAAAACACTTGAAAACGAAATAGGAAAAATATATATTTAATTATAATTGGTATAAATATTATTATTATTAAATTTCAGCGATACATCTAGATTCGTGTATAGATCATGTAGTTGACGTTATCAGAATTCATAAAAATAAACACGCAGAAAGACTCGATATCCACCTGAACACTTAGAAGATTGAAATGCCATAAATCGCGGAATCCGGTTTAAAGTTGAGGTAGTGGGGATATGGACTATCGGTTCCTTTATGTTTTAATACTATTCGAACGTATTACTAAATGTCCTTGATGGGCAGTTCATAATAGTATTATATTATATAAAACTCTTATTACTGTTGTTATTTCTGCGCCCATTTAATAAGAATCTAAAGAATTTTGGGTTCCTGAATATTTCAATACCCTTTTTTTCTTGTCGCACTTATGTATATGATTTTCTTAAAAAGCGTTGTTTATTTTTTATTGCCACACTTATGTATACGATTTTCATAAAAAACATTGTTTATGTGAAAGCAAAGGTAACATTGACAGACGGAGATGAACATCCTCGGACAAAAATATCGTATCGGAATACGAAATAGTAGTCATTATATATTTATTCGGGTAGTTAACAAAACGGCGGTTCTGAGAGATTGCATACTTTGTACATAAATCGCTCGCGGTGCAAGTGCTCGATTAACTAAGTTGTGGAAAGATGCATGCGTAAGGAAAAGTATCAAAATAAAGCGAGCACGTATACTAATTGGTTTCAGTTTTATTGTAGGCGGTTGAGAAATGGGCGTTGAAAAAGACATCTTCGAACCGAATAAATATCTTCCAAACGTGATGTTAGAGAAGAGTGCTTAGACTACAGTGGACTGCGAAAAAATCAAATTCTTCTGCGCTACGAGAAATCACTATCAAATGTAATTCTGACATGAAAGAGGACCGCTATTTTATGCGGCAGAAAATGGAATTGAACGCCGGTTGATAAAAATATACAAACACAAATTTTTAAAAAAAAAACCACAATTTTACAATTAAAATGAAAATAAGTATTTGAAAAATCTGATAATCTCACCAGTATACAACTTTTTCAGAATTCAGAAAATAATATCGAAGAAAAAATAAATATAAAAAAACAAAATCATTAAACAATTGATGTTAAATATCAACAATTCAAAAAATAAACAGAACAGAAGCAGGCAACATTTTATGGAATATATTTTCACCATCGCCATAAATATTTTTAAGTAATTATTTTTAATTTATACTTTTAAAATTATGATTTATTAAAAAAAATTTGTTCATTTGATAATGGCGTAAATACCGAAAAGCTTTGTGTTTTTTCATAAGAAAATAAATATTAGTGATTTAACTAATTTTCAATTGATTATATATATATATATATATATATATATATATATATATATATATATATATATATATATATATAATGTATGTGTATATACGATACGTATAAAGTTAGATGACAACTTACACCGTGTAATTTTATAGGACGATCAGTCTTCTTCATACAATACACGAAATATCCACAAGCCAAACCGACCAAATACGACGAAAGTCTCATATGCGTCGGTACGAAACTGACTCGATTTTCGTAATCTACTACCGATTGACTAGAGAAAAAATATATTATATAACTATGGATACACGCACAAACATACATATACATTAAAGACGGAAGGACGGATCTATTGATAGAAATTTTAAAGTGAAATTAATATTGGAGTTTGTATCCTCGGTAGTATTATGCGAGGAGAGCAGAAACATGGACGATAAACAAAACTCGCACAGTCCGACTTAACAGTATCGAAATGTAACGTTGGGGAAAGCTTCTTTGCATACCGTGGACATCCCAAAACAAACAGATACACGTGTATTGTAATATCATGACGTAATAATTGGGAAATATAGAGCCGCTCTTCGAGCGATAAAATATTTTGCACATATTGCATGCAGCGAGCGAAAGTTGAAGAAGGCTATTAAGGATTTAGTGGACCAAAAAAAAGTTTCAAATAACAATTGATTGAAATTGGCGTATAAAGAAAGTCCGTAAATAATATTAAAAAAACACGTGAACAGAGAATCAAAAAATAATTCGTGGTAAAAGAACAGTTTTTTCCACGCGATAATATTATTAGTATTATTTATATTTTTATTTTCCGCTGAAAATGTTTGCGTCACCGATCGTATTCGAACTCTCCGTAAAGAAGTCAGTGCTCTCGTCACTAGGCTATCCCCGTCACTTGACAAGTTGGTGGAAGAGTAAATTCATGGATTAAAAACATCAAAAAATGGAGTAGCATTAATGAATTCTTTAAGGCAGCAAGGGAGAAAAATTGTTGAGAATAGCCTATGCATAGATAGGGCGTCAAATATTAGACTATTATATACGATACATGAAGAAATTAAAAATTTTTATTCGTAATCATTATCATTATTGTTAAGCCTATATCTATTTCGGTTAAACATATTAGCGAAAAATAAAATTTGTTCAAATTATTATATATCGGGGTGACAAATAATATTCTAATTTTATGAATAGACCTGAACGATGTTTAAAAATAATAAAAAGCGTTCACTAGACGTGACAAAACTTATAAAAATAAATACGTACTTACGTGTTTTAGCGGCCAGCGCACGCAGACAACTGGTCATGCAAAATCACATACATATTACTGTTAGACGTAACTACACAAAAAAAAAAAAAGGTGCGGCGATTTTGATAAAATCAACTCTATATTACAAAAACCCGTGGCTAGTACCAGCCCTGGGACTTCGCGCTTACGTAGTCAGTTGAATACGCATTTTTCCATGCATATCGAACGATATTTTTAGCATTAAAAACTGTCCGATCTTAACAAACTCTATTTTACGTGGAATTCAAAAATACACCATATTTAACCATTACGGGTAGCACACCTAATTTTTTACTTTTTTCCGTTATTAACGTAAATTTTAGCGATACAAACAAAATTTTCAATAGAATCGACATTTTAACTTACTTGCGAGATATTGTAATCGGATGCGGTATCATATCCGAATAAGAAACGTAAGTCGGTATCAATACGGAAACGGCTAAACACGTCGCTAGCAGTATTTTTCCAACTGGCGGATATTTGCTTAAAGGATAAAGCAATAAAGGCGATAAAAAGGTTAACTGCATGTTGATATCTAAATACCAGCTTTGTCGAAGACACTGTAGAAAAAACCGATTAAAGAAGAAAATCATATCATAAATAATGCAACAAAAATTATGTCGTCACGAACATTGGCGATCAATGTAGCAATGTGCTCGCCTGACACGGAGGTGAGACCTCCAAATATTCCAACAGACTTGCAGCCGAACGATTTATAAAAGTCATCCATCCGCGTGTTTTAAAGACGGCCGAATCTCGCGTTTGTAAGACTTAGATAGTGCGATTTTCTGCCTTTAAAACAATTCGGTAATTCCGGGCGGTCTTCTTCCTTCTATCTATACAGTTGGAACGGGGACAAGTTAAAAGATGGTTTCCAGAAGTCAACACTGGGTTTAATAAACTAACAAGTAGAAACCTAGATTTTAAGTAGTTAACGACGTCAAAAAAAAAAGTTATATACAATGCTCGTTGGTTTCAACGAAATGACACACTCTATGCAGATCTACAGATCAAATGGATCAATGAAGTAATATATGATTATGCTCGGCAGCATTAGAAACGGGTTTTTACCATCCAAATCCGGAGGCATCAGCACTTTTGTCTACTGATTTGGATATCAGAAGGCTGAAACGTATCAAACCTAATCAATTGGTCGTTACTGATTAATATAATTAGCTGAATTTAGTCATTGGGCTATTCCTCTGCGCATGTTATGCTATTTACAAATACTGCTTATTTGGTTTAGATCTAAGATTGCAGAAATAAAGCGGCTATGCTTTACAGGAGGTGTATTAAAAAAATATATATATATATACGATTCAACCTCGGGGATAATATCGGCTACTGTAGGTGAAAACACTCGGAAGTTTGCAAAATACAAATAATCGAATAAATAAAATGAAAGACGTAGACGATAAGTAAGGAATTACTTGTTAGAAATACGCATATTTAGCACGAACTAGCGCAATAGATAATTACACCAAAAAAATATATACGTAGAACTATCGATATCAAATTACATGGTGATAAACTGGAACAGGTATCCAAATACAGATATCTGGGAAGTATCGTGTGGCAAGACGGAAATGATACAGAAGATATAAAAAGCAGATTAAATATAGCGGAACAACAATTATTGAAAATAAAAATGATATTCAGCAGTAATATGGGAATAGAACTGAGGAAAAGACTAATCGAAACATATATCGCACTATATGGAAGCGAAACATAGATACTCAAGACGGTCGATATTAAAAAACTGGAAACATTTGAAATATGGTGTTGGAGACGCATGATGAAGATCAAATGGATTGAAAAAATATCAAACAAGAACGTTATAGAAAAAGTGAAAGGAAGAAAATAATTTTATAACCACCTCTGCACGAGAAGAAATAGATGGATAGGTCATGTGATAAGACACGGTGGATTGGTCCTACGAATATTGGAAGGCATGATAGAAGGTAGAAGAGAGACCGGCCAAGGAAGTGCTACATCGGACAAATAACGGATAGTGTAGGAGTAGATACCTATCGCGATTTGAAAATTATGGCAGCAGATAGAGGCGAATGGAAAAGGAGGCTGCAGCGCTACCAGTCAAAGGACTGATGCGATTAATGATGATGATGATATATATATGGCATTGGTCATCTAAGGAACAAAATATTATTTACATAATCTCAATTACAAATCATCCTTCTTTTTCCTTTCTTTCCTTACTCAAAAACCAATCCAAATTGTTCTTCCTTAGTGAATTAATGAGTCCTCTAACTTCTTCTATCTGTTATCAATTCTGCGAGAGGAAGACAGTCCACTTGGAAGTTATTTATCTTTCTTCCAATTATCGCTTTATCTATTCCTTCCTGTTCTGTATACTTCCTCATAATTAAATAATATATAGCCCATTACCTTGTTGTTTACCGGTCTCTATTTCGAAAGGTTACGAGACTTAACTTCGAAATTGGATTTTAGATATTGCATCTGTTGATGATTTCTTAATCGGTGATCGTAACTTATCTTCCATCTCAGGTACCTGTAATATGCTGAACGAAGCTACCTTGTCGACTGAGTCGCAAGCTTTTTGAACATCTACAGACATGTTAAAAATTGTAATTAAACCTTAAATAATCTTAGTCCTCGCTACAATAACTCGCATTCTGCTTCATTTAATTAACCCTTTTAGTCATACATTATAAAATCTTAACATTAAATTGTAAATTTTATATGGGTGTTCATTATACAATACTGCTTCTTGGGTGTACCTTAGATAAGTTCCAATATATTCGTGTAAATATTTTTAAAATTGAGACATTTCATGTATAAAAATTTTTATCAACATTAAAATTTCATGTCCCATATAATGGGCATTGTGACCGGACGACTTTCTTTTTTTTTGTCTTACCAAAGAATTAGGGTTGTAGTAATTGCCGATAAAGAGCAAACTGGTATACCAATAATTTTTGCAATTGTCCACTTCCGGTGTAACTACACGATTCCACAATGGGCCTTCGCCGAGACGGGATAGTAAAAGAACCGTAACCGCTTGCATAGCCAGTACTGACGGCGTCAATCTGTCGAAATAATATTCATTCTTAACGATAAACGAAAAACTGAACATATATATATATATATATAAAATCAGTACTTAATTCATTAAATTATTATTATTTTACAATTTATTTTATTTACAGAGATGCAATGTCGCCAGTTTATCATTATGTCTATGTAGATATATATATAGACGTTTCGACACGAATCGATGTTCATTGACCTACTTAAATTACGCAAAAGTCTGTAAATGAATATCAAACCTGAAATATCTGAAGATGAAATTTCCGACAAACGGACTTCGTCCTACGTTCAACGCTTTTAGCGAAAAGTACGAATTCAAAAATCCGCTAATCATTAAAAACGTATCAGACGATAAAGGCGCCGCGAAAATTACCATAGTCGGCCATTGCTTGAATAGCTGTAACGAAGAATTAAATTTTAGGAACTGTTCGTGAGGTATAAAATATTGCGCATTCGATAACCGTCATATTCCATAATTAATTATTCCCGTTTTTTTTTTATTCGCATAAATGAAAAAGATTTCCGAATTTTCATTTCGACATATATAGACGAATCGGAAAATGCATATTTATAACTTAAATCGGGAATGGAGCGTGCCCACAAGTGACTCTTAGTGGAACGGTCTGTAGACATGTAGGTCAGTTGGAAATAAGACGTTGGCAAAGTTATCCGCTTAGGTATAAAACATGTTCACGGTGTATAATTACCGGCCCTGTAACATATGGAGTGAGACTAATGAAATTAACACTGAAGCTGGAGGATGAAACTATCATTCACGTCATCATATGCACCGACAATGGACTCGAATGATAATATAAAATATGCTTTTCACGCTGATATTTTTTCACTTAGCAATATTTCACCGAGTGAGCGATTATTTTTGTTTGTAGATTTCAAATCCCGAGTGGGAAATGATACACAAGTTTGGCCTCGTGTTATCGGCAAGTATGGGCTTAAAGGCATGAGTAATAATAGAGAACTACACTTGCAATTATGTGCAAACCTTAATTTAGTAATAATTAAAACATTGTTGAATTATAATTCATATACAAAGGAACACGGGTGCATGCAAAATCCAAACATTAACATATAATAGATTCTGGAGTATACAAGTGGAAACATGTGTCACTCCGGAAATGAGGGGTGCTGAATGTTACACACAGACTGGTAATGATAAATGCAACCATCAAAGGACAAAGTCGCAGCCAGGAACAATATAATCAGAAAATTAATAGGATCTAACTGATACATTAAGGGTAACTGCATTGGCTCTCTGTTTTTCAGAAGCCGAATATGCAGCACCTGTATGGAGAAACTCATGCCACACAAAACAAGTAGATGTGGCATTAAAACAGTGAGGATAATAACAGGCTGCCTAAAATCAACAAAAGTACACAAAATCTACCCCTTGGCAGGAATCGCACCGTCCAGAATAAGGCGACAAATAGCAGCGTCATATTAACAAACGACAGGCATCCACTATTTGGACACAGTGTTCCAATCAGTCGGCTGAAATCTAGAAATAGTTTCCTGAAATCAACGTCTATGTCATCGAATCACTCTAAGTCTGAAATAGCTAAGCTATGGAAGCCGATCCAGCCAGTAATGATGAATACAATGAAGTTTTACCGCACAGCCACAACTAACCGTGGAAGATCTGACGTTCTCTTAATAAGTTAAAAACGAGTACAACAAGATATAAGGGCAATTTAAAAAAATAAAACATTGAAAAAGATGATAAATGTAAATGTGGAGAAATCCAGACTAATGGATGAGCAGTGCAGCCTTCATGACTTAGCCGAATGCAACGAAAAAGCCATATATGTGGCTACTTACTGGGCCGATGCATAATAATTATCCGGACACGGAAAGTAAGTAAGTATAGAGCTGAATGCTTAAATACGCGAGCACTGAGAGGAGCTGAAGGGGCATATATTACTGAGATCGAAATTTAGATACTCAGTCGTAAAATACCACCCAAACAAAGCAGTTAAAAAAAACACATAATGTTAATTTCCTAAAAAGAGGGATGTGCTCAAAAAATTAGGGTTGAAATTGAAAAATAACTTACAAAAGAACATACTAAGTGAAATGAGATCTGTAGAAGAATTATGGGAACATATAAAACAAAGCATAAACTCAACATGTAGAACTAACGAAATGCAAAAAATTACCGAAAAAAACGATAATCGAGCTTTTTATACAGAAATGCAAATAACGGTTGACAAAAATGATAACCGAGCTTTATATACAGCAGATAAGTTAATATATATCACAAATACTAGACGGAAGATTGCTATCAAACTATAATAATCGATAAGAACAAAGTAAAAGTTATATGGAGTGAATATTTTGAAACATTATTAATGGAAAAGTGCTATACCTGTACAGGAACTTAACTATGATCTGGACATCCCACCCACAGCGGAACAAATTGAACATGCCATTAAAAGGCTGAAAGCGAATTGAATTAGATTACATACCAAACGAAATACATAAACTTGGCAATAATGTGCTCATGACATATTTGATTAAACTATTCAAGGAGATATGGGTAAGTTTAACTTTACCCAAAGATTTCAAAAGTGCGGCTATTATTTCCATTTATAAAAATTAAGAAGATAAAAAGGATTGTTCAAATTATCGCGGTATATCTACTTCCTTGCATGGACGGTAAAATCTTGTGCTTAATCCTGCAACAACTCCTCTAACTAGTGATGATTACTTATATTCCGGAGGAACAAAATGGATTTAGGCAAAAGCGCACTACAATACATATGGTGTATGCCATACGACAAGTTATGGAAAAGGCTACAGAGAAAAATAGAGATCTGTATATGGCATTCATTGAAGTCAAAAAAAGGCTTCCGATACAGTTAATAGAAATGCGTTATGGCAATGCTTGGAAATTTGTTTCAATTATAAAATAGCTGCATGTAGGCGTAGAAAGTTCAGTAGCTTGTGACACCTTTAACATACAAACGAAAAATGGAAAAAATAGGTATCAAAATAAAATATCGTTTTGATAGTGGATTACATAACGTACAAAAATTCAACTCAGGCAGCAGGACGGAATGTTTGTACTAGAAAACCTACAATATGCTGATGACTGCGTTATACTGAGTGAAACTTCAGCAGAATTACAACGCGCACTAAACTACCTACATCATACATATCGGGATTATGGACTAAGTATAAACACGAATAAAATGAAAATAATCATATTGAACGGCATGGATGAAAACTTTCACATAAACGGATCGGAGTTAAAAATTGACAAAAGCTTCAAATACCTTCGAAGCGTTATTAGCGATAATAATGAACTAGATGAGGATATCAAATATAGAATAAAAAATGCTATGATCGCCTACAACAAGCTAGTACAAAGTGTATTTAGAAATAAAAATTTACATAAATGTTTACAGAGCGGTAATATTATCAACTTTGTTGTATAGTTGTTCGACATGTCCAATCAGAAGCAGTTAAATTAAAACGCTTGAAATATGTCAGATGAGATTGCTCAGACAAACCTTAAGAATAACATGAAAAGATAAGATCTCAAGTGAACGAATTTTGAAAACGACAAATTGTAATAAAATAGAACAATATTTAACCAAAGCTCGGCTAAGATAGGTTTTGGCTGTGTTATCAGAAAGTGTATGTGCCCCTGTGTATTTGTATATTCAATTATCATTAATCGATATTAACGAAGAACATATCCAGGGACAGATGGTCAAATGCTTCGTATCATCCGTAGTGATGTTTAAAAAAACATTCGTTTCGAGCTGAGCTAAATACGAAGAGGACGAAAAAATAATCGCTCTTAGATTTTCCATCAATTTTTTACACAAAACTATACATTTTGATTTCTGATATAATTTTTTAAAAAAATTAATCTAAAATACTTCGTGTATAATATTGATTTTTAGATGACTAGATGATTTTTGTTAATGCGTTATATAAACATTTTTAGAATTGAAACTTTTAATATCAACCAAATGTTCCCTATTGCGAAAATTTATATACCGTATAGAGGACATTGTGCGACTAAAAGAGTTAGGGAACATGGATCATATAAAAAATAAGAAAGAACTGATCAAACGGAGCTGATACATTCAAAAAGCAAATAAAAATAATGTACAGTGTAAAAATCATTCACGATATTTGAAATATAACGATGAGTATGTGTATATATATATATATATGTGTGTGTGTAGATGTGCAGCTATTCGCGATTTCAAAGATTTGCTTTCCTCGTTTCAAATTATATCCATTAATTTGAACGTATCTTCCGGCGAGTCGATAGTGTAAAAAACCAGTTTAGGCATTCACGCGGTAAATACCCGCAGTCGTCAATATGCTGGATTATTATAGTCTATAATTACTTACGGCCAACGTTTGGAACGCATTTAAAATCGGTTGCTCGGAAAAGAACTGATATCGGTTAGCCAGTAAAATCCACACCATATTGATGAATTTCAAACCGTATAAAACACGAAAATAATCTGGCTCATCGCCTGTTTCGAACAATTTCGCGAAATTTCTAGGAAATGAGAATACGGCCAAGTAAGGCGACACCGAATCTGCCGAAACACGTAAATCAGCATTACATCAAACTAACGATAATAATAATAATAATAATAAAAAAACCGCAATCGTCAATGTTATTATCACTATTTAATTACTAAGTAGAATTGATTTAATGATAATCATATTTACCATTTTATTATTATTATAAACTTTGTATTTTGTTTTCCTTTACATTCCACACAATTTATTAGTTTATTAATAACCGCCACACCTGTGCGCATAACGAGTTCCGTGACTATAAATGTTTAAAAAAAAAAAATCGTCGCACGTTTATTATATTTTGAATTTTTAACTCTTGCCGTTATAATAAGCTCGTTTCACAAATAACATTTGATTCCGATTTATTTGTTATTAATAATAGCGGTAATAGTATAATGATTATTAATTTTATATAAACATATCCACTTTATTCGGACAAGTCCATCCGCACTTCGACTAGAAATGAATTCTATTATGTTTTCAAATCTAGAACAATTTTCAAGCATCGTAAAATATGTCGAATGCATCGGGCTTTGTTTTACCGAATACGATATTTGTCAAAATTTATTATGTGAATTAAATTTTTTTTTATTGATATTGGAGTTGTCTCTCACGCACTGCCGTTCAGGCTTAACCAGGAGACCGCGCCACTCACAGTTTGTCGCAATTAACGATCAGTAAATTCCTACATACATTTACACTTTCCCGGGTCGTGTACTATTGCTACAATTACCTATATACATAATACTTTGTCAAAATTTATTATGTAAATTACATTTTTTTTTACATATATATATATATATATATATATATTGGAGTTGTCTCTCCTGCAACGTTGTTAAATCTTAATGAGGAAACCTTACAATTTGTCGTAATTAATAATCATAAAATTCTCAAATGCATCTGCATTCAAGCGGGTTGTGTACTATTGCTACAATTACGCTCGCATGCATTCAAATTATATATATATATATATATATATATATATATATATATATATATATATATATATATATATATATATATATATATATATATATATAGGTTAAAAGGTGACATTATGTAATGGTCTTACACATTTATCAAATAAACACGATTGGAAGCACCATATACAAAATTTATACAGTTGAAATCTACAAAAATTATCTATTTACATAACTAGACATAACACAAACACAGAGGGTCACATGATATATCCGAACAGTCTTTAAGTAAGGACGTACATTCTAAAATCTAGGATGAATTATATCGAAAAAAGCACATTTGTTGGAAATTACGTTGACTTGTTCAATATAATAAATAGCGGGTTATATTTAAAATAACTGATTGATAGCTCGTTATTATTATTAAATACTAATGTTAACACTGTTGTCATTATTATTTATTATCCTTATTATTGTGTTTACCATTATAATTATAATTAATATTATTATTATTATTATTATTATATATTGATCGATCGATTAATTTTTATAGTTACTATTAATACTATCATTGTTATTATTATCATTCATCATTATGATTATTAATAGTATTCCTTCTCATATAATTATATGATTACAATATTTTGTTCGAGCTTCTGACATTTTAATATAAATAGAAAAACATGAAAAAAATTCTATTTGATATAATTAAATAAAATATAGTTTTGCTTATTAGCGAGTAATAATAGTAATGATAGTAACGATGCTAATAACGGACGAGGACGTAAGTACGTATAAAATGAATTAAAATTATAAATTTCGTATTTAATTAAAATTGCCGATCGTTAATCGAAAACAGCAAAAAATTAATGAATAAAAAAATAAGAAATATTTCATTTGGCAGACGTAAAAAACGACTACACAGCAACATAGTAGTTGTTAATTTTTAATGAAATTTTCGACGACCTTAACCTTGCACGTCTCCGTATCATCGCGTGTAATATAACGTTAATTAGCGCGACAACAAAATTACTTGCAATTTGTTTTTTACTGCAAAACTACCATTTTAATCCCTCAACGGATTCTATTAATAACTTTTAAAAAAGAATTGTACTGTCTCGAATGAAACCGAAATTTTATTTATTCGGAAGCACCGTGTCTTCCTAATTTATACCATTAATTAAATCACCAGCAAGTGTATATATATATCCATTTTATATACGTGCGTTTAATGAAAAGTTTTTATATAAGTGAATATATATATATATATAATACGTACCATATATCGTGTATATATGCATATGTATAAATATCGCGCATGTGTTCGTGAGTGTGTGTGTATTCATGAAGTATACAGGGCTATTTTTACACACATATACGCCTATATACATCGTATAAACACTATCGCGCTTACATATATATATATACATCTATAATATATATGAGTTGTACTGAAATATTTTGCATAAGTGAACATATATATATATAAGTATATTTAATCATTTAATCAGTTATTTTGCATGTGTATATATATATATATATATATATATATATGTATATATATATATATATATATACATGTATATATATATACATGTATGAGTGCGACCCACCGTTCGTTTTCATTCTGTATCGTAGATAACGAATTATATCGAAACACATTATATCTCAATTACAGGATGATTCGTCTGTTTCAAATTGATTATTACGTTATTTTGTGATTAGTCACTTCGACCACGATATTTTCACATCACCACTCTCGAAATATATACGTGTTTTCTGATATGTGTAAATTATTAATTTGTTTACGGAAATGGTAATAATTACGATTTATTCAATATGACATTCGATATTTTTAAAATTTAATCGTTGATCAAAACGCAATAATAAATTAATTCAAGTCATAACCATATGGTTAGTCAACACGGTATTTATAAGCACCATCGACTATCATGTTTAATTTGAACATGGTGTAGTATCGATAAACTAAGTATAAGCACCGTGTGGAATTAAGCATAGATCTTTATAATCATTATTTTCTTATTTCCAGTAAAGTTACTATAGGGTGGCCCGGAGAAGATGGACGTTTTTGTTTTTTTTTTTATTTTTGAATAACTCAAAAACTACTCGAACAAAATTTTTCAATGAAATTTTATTTAAAAAATAGGGAAAAAAAAAGTGAGAGATTAGATTACAATAATTTGTGGCACACATTATCGTTCAGATGACCGCCATTTGCAACAATACATTCATTCGGTCTTTACGAAATTTTCGAACACTTTATCGAGCATAGGTCGTTGAATTTTTGAAATTCTTCAGAAATTCGAATTTTCAGGACTTCCAGATCTCGTTAAACGCGACTGTTTATCTTCACAAAAAAAAAAATCGCGTAACTTTGAATTCTTTTCAAAACTCTCTTTGCATCGTCGCGATCTATTCGCGCCGAAAATAACGTTCCACGCAAAACGAGCGCTCCTTCTCGTTGTAGGATCCGATGATAACTGAAGCTGGACAAAAACGAATCTCTCGTATATACACGTAATAATGTGGATCACGCTCATTGTAGCAGTTTTACCAACTGCTGTATTAAAAGAACAAAATCGTCCGTCTTCTCTGAGTCATCCTATATTATTTTATTATGCGATTTATTAATAAGTATCGATTGTAAATTCCTATATATCTGATTCACGGGCTAACTTATTTTTTGTATGTTGTCGTTTTTTCCCCGTATTTGTTTCTTATCAGATTTATACTAAATATTAAAAATTTAATTTATGATTAAGTTAACATAACTATTTGCCGTACAAGTAGCATTTGGCCAATAATTATGTGAAAAGTAGGTTAATTAATGATATAAAGGCTTTTTCTTCTTACTATAGTATAATATTTTATAAACTAGAGTAATTTGTTTACTGCAATTATAACTGCGCCTGTTTTTATTTTTCGATATATCTTTTATTCGATCGTTGCAAGTTTGTTAAATTCATAACTGTAGCACTTTTTGTCTAATTTTTGTTTCGTTATATTAGAAGCTAAATCACCGTGTACGTTTAGCGTTACGCGATATAATTTCCTTTTCAACGAAAATTTAGTTATCGTAATCGCCAAATTTCGCTCTAGTCATTTTATCAATTATTAGATTTTGCAACAGGGATGGATCGGTGTCGCGTGCGTATATAATCTGTTGTTTATTATTCCGTTACAAATTCCAAATTATCGTGCTGAGTTCGATGGCGTTACATGCCATACAGCGAACGCCACGCGTACGAACGATTTGAGGGTATCTTCGAAAAAATTACGTGAATTAAGATCAACGAGATTGTACGATTTAATCCCCGCTAGACTGGGTTTCCTGAAGTCGCGGATCTATTTTAATAAAACGCAATTGAACAACGCTCTGAAAGTCTTACATTACTAATGCTATCCATCACATTTAACCAGATCTATATCGAATCTGGTGAGATGCCGCGTTCGAACGATGTTATATTCCGTACGTTATTCAGCAAAATATTTCGCGTTAATACCACGTGTACAGAGTTTGTTTTATCGACCCGCCGTTGTTGGAAAACTCTATACGAGTTAAGCAAATATCGTAAAAACTGAAATTATTTATTAATAACGCGAATGTAGACGAGTCACGTTTATAAATATTTTTGTAACACGAATGAATTAATGATTACGTTTAATGTCGCTATTAGAATTATTGTAATGATACGATGATAATCATCGAGGTAGTAACAGTAACATAATTTTTAAACATTTCTGTTAATAAAAAATACGTAATATACGCGCATCTAGCCATTGACAAGGACTAATAATTATCTACAACGCGGGAATAAAATTAAATAATTAAGTAATGACGAATATTAATTTTTCATATTCCCGTAATCGATTTTTATTATTAGAATATACTCGAATGAAAGTTACATTGAAGTTTTTCCATGTAACTATCATTTTAAATCACTTAAAATACAGTGTTCTCCCGATTATCGTGCTCATTTCGGAATCGTAAAAAAAAAAAAAAAAAATTAAAGACAAACGTGTTCGCGATTATATATAATTTTGTCCGATTTAGCTGACAGTATTGTAAATGATTAGCTAGGTCAGGATAGCTGGTCAAGTGCATAGAGGTCAAAATGTAAGTCATTTTTATAATTTTGTACTGATGTTAATTTTTTATTTAATAAAAAGCAATTTTCGGATTATCGGTGTGGGCCAACCTGCTGATTAACCCATATAATCGGGAGTTGGCGGTACCTAACATATATATATATATATATATATATATATATATATATAATGTGTTGTATATTTGTTTCATGAATATACTTTTTTCGCAGTTATCTACGCTTATATATATACACGTACGTTATGTCGTAGTTTGTCACATATCTCGTGGCAATTCGAAAACACTCAATTTAAAATGAAAGTTAAATAAAAAAATTATCAAAATCAAAGAATACCGACGACGGGTTATAAAAATAATGTTTACCGAGATAAACCGTTCGGAACATTTAAAAAATTTTAAAAATGATTTTATAAAAAACGAAACAAGATTCGGTAAAAGGAAACAATATTTTAAAAATTATTAAAATGTTCAAAATGTAACCTTAAAGATATTTTCAAACACCAAAAAGGGCCACGATTTATTGTACGATTCACGTACTGTACGCATCTCTATGTATTCATGATATGTTATACTAATAAAACATCTTTTTTCTTAATTACCTCCAGCGTATATATCCAAAAATGTTGCTAACGTTATCGCGGACAAGACAAGCAGAACGATAAATCTGAAATAAATAAATATATAATTGAGTAAATTTCAGTCGTCAATATACTCCGAATAATTTTTCCTACTTCGTTTTTCGTGTTTAATTAAAAGTCAACCTACAATTAAAATTTACCGGGAATGCTCATGGAACGCGTCACTTTTAAGGATGAAAAATTCATTCTATACGCAAAAATGTAACTGACGGGAAAGATAATTAATTTTGAAATCTGTCACTTATATCGCATTATAACGTTCTTCATATTATGTATATATATATATATATATATATATATAATATACAACTAATAAAGTAGTAGGTACTGAAGTCAATGTCATAATAATCATCTTCAAGGGATAATTTTTGTGAAACCATATTACGTTTATTTAGTTACATAAAATTTGACCAAGTATAATAATAATTAAATTAACAGCATTATAAAATCAAATATTTTCATTCTTTTCGAACCTTGCGTTATATTATAAGTAACATCCATCATTAATGCACACACTCACTCGCATACGTATTAAAACTTGAGTGCTTAGATAATATCTATATATCTATGTTGTATTTTTCTATCTATTAATCGATCTTCAAATTTATCCAATCACTTATTTATGTATTCTTTCCTTATTAATATTATTACTTGTTTAAATATATAAGAATTATGTATTTCAAGTGAAAAGGTGTATATAGAGTGGTTAGAACTGTGAGTAGACCGAAGCAGTGTATGATACAAATAAATGAAAGTAAAAGGGAAATAGACATATAGTTAATTAAAAAGATCTCGAACAAACATATTTATTCATTCATATACTAATTTATAGTGGAAAAAAAAAACCATTCATGGATTATTATGATCACGACATTTTATGGAACATAACGACAATTCATAATCATCATACTAATTTGTACAAAACTAAACTATTCTCATGCAATGCATAACACTTAAATGTTGGACGACTTTAATAGTCTTCTTTTAAGTATAAGAAAGAAATTCATAACTGATAAATCATTTTATACGTGTAACATATTTTACACAAGCGTTCAAAATAGAAACTAAGACAATTTGCACACTGTCAAAATTAAATGATTACATAAACGTTTTAGTCTTGATTTTCCTTGCGCTTAGATCTGTTCCTTTTTTGAATTACCCTAAAAATTTTCTTTCCTTTTTTTTTATTATTCATGTTCCTTTCAGTCACACATTATAAAATTTTGACACAAAATTATAAATGTTATGCAGGTGTTTATTATATAGTTGCAGATAATTTTCAATGTATTTGTACAAATATTTTAAAAATTGAGTCATTTCACGTCAACTAGAAAATAAAAATTTTGTTAGCATTAAACTTCCATGCGCCCCATAGTGGACATCATAACTGAAAGAATTTTATATATATATAATATATATATATACATATTTATATATATATATTTATATATATATATATATATATATATATATATATATATTTATTTATATATATATATTTATATATATATATATATATATTTATATATATATATATATATATATATATATATATATATTTATATATATATTTATATATATGTATATATTTATATATATATATATAGATTTATATATTTTTTTTCTGCTTAATACAATACGTGCGTTAACTTACATAACCAACCAGTGAGTATCAGTGAGAGATTCTGATTTTTCCATACGAGTGTAGCAATTTTCGGACGGAATTTCGACATTAACTTTAACTTTTAAGCTTTTTGTCAAATCTGTTATCGTGTCATTAACTATATACTGCAAAAATGAAGCTGAACATGAGGATGGAACGCAATAAGCCAATTTGACGCTGGTGTCGCCTCCCAGAAGTACATGACGAAATGGATTGGTCGATTCCTATAATTTTAACGAAAAAAGTGTATAATATTATGGTAAATATATATATATATATATTGTACATATGTTGATGCGTCATGAAATGAATGTAAAGACCTTAACACACCAAATGGGTTCAAATTAAAAAATAAAATTTACGTTCCACATATAAATATTTTTCGTAATCGTCTTGTATTTCTAACATTAATTATAAATAAATGGAAATTTAATAGAAATGATGTACACGTATAACTATTTATAGTTAATATGCATCAAAAATTTGTATAAAATCCACATGTAGTAATAAAAACTCGCATAAAATAAGTAAATAACTAAATATATTAACATTAGGAGGAATAATAAATATGAAATATTTATACAACAGGTGAGTAATTTATGTAAAACAAAACGAAAATTTAAAAACGCGTGTAATAAAATACAGTATGAAACGTGCGAAAAATATGATAATATAATTGAGTTATTTGAAATTAAACTATATGTATAGTTGATAAACAGGCAGTGTCAAATTGTAATACTGACAAATATATAAATGAAATCATCGAGACAGATGAAGAATTGTTACAAAATAAGTCAGTACTATGAAAGGGTGACATAAACAAAGCGAAAAACGATATAAGGACAAAGAACCACAGAGTAACAGTGGCAGAAATGGGATATATGAGTAGAATGAAAAGCTACATTAATCATTTGTTGACAAAAGAAAGTTTAACTTTATAAGAAACCTTTATTTTTAAGAATTTCTATTCGGACATCTGACTGGTACATGTGTGTGTGTGTTTGTGTGAGTGTGTTTCGACGAATGAACGTTAAATTTTTCCTCCGATTTCAGTTTTTACGCGTATGTTTGAAATAGTAGGAAAAAACCCTGAAAATTTCGAATTGAAATGAAATATCACAAAATAGCACAAACAGTAATCAAATCAACAGTGGCACGAGACGGTTATTTAATAATCGACAAGAGCGATTCAGAAATTCAATTTTATTATAAAACATCGGAGAAGGTATTATGAACGGTGTGTATCATATTAGAATAATGTAAAGCTAGCTGACCTAGTACGAAGCGCACAACGGCCGGCCCTTATCGCAATGACCTGAGCGTACCGAACAGCCCCGACGGTTGCTTTGATTGCTCTAGCGGTAAGAGATAGAAGTTTACTGTCGTGCTGTGATGTTCGCATTAAGGTACAACGCGAGGGTTACCTGGGAGAGGGAAGTATTCTGCGCACTTGATGATTTAACGTCGGTGGTGGCTCGAGAGCTTACACGGTTAGTAGCTTGGTATGCGCGTCAGTAATAAGTAAGCGTACCGAGTTTGCTACAGCGGACGTCTTTACAAAGGGGCGCA
This sequence comes from Coronaproctus castanopsis, assembly GCA_032883995.1. Classification (NCBI taxonomy): domain Eukaryota; kingdom Metazoa; phylum Arthropoda; class Insecta; order Hemiptera; family Monophlebidae; genus Coronaproctus; species Coronaproctus castanopsis. Next base: position 107,807,941 of record CM065052.1, on the reverse strand, counting down.
ACATAAGCAGGTCCCTGCGTAATAGAGTATACGACGTCGCTCTCGCTAGATGGCAAAGGGCTTGAGAGGAATATGACGGTGCCGCCAAGTCCCTACTGCCTAGTGTGATCGACCGGGAAACATACGAATGGTTTGCGCCCTGTTTCGGTACGCGGCACGGTCCGTTCGCATGCTACGAGCAACGTTTCTCTCTTCGGGAAACACCTCGGCAGTGTGTATGCGGCGCCGGTGCGTGCACGGTCGATCATCTGTTGAACGCACAAACAGATGTGCCTAGAGGTACTTGCCGCCGAGCAACTTCGGCCAGGGAAACTGCATTCGGTCGGTACGGTCAAATTATTGGCGCGCCGGCCGAGAGCTGGACAGATTTCTTCCGTCAGAAATCTACCTGGTCCACCGGACTGGAGATGAAGTTTGCACGATACAGCCCTCTAAGGCCACAAACTCTTCACCCGAGATAACTTCATCTAGTACCTGACAAGTCGCGCTTGCGCTTCTTGTTAGGGGGCAGTGGCTCGGTCTCCCTAGCTCCACTATATGATAGTAGTCGTTTTTACCGGCCCGGACTTCGGACCCGGGACATATGCAGCTAGGTGAATAGTGGACGGTGACGGCTGCCGCGACTCCTCAATCGCGCCGCCGAATCATCGGGCTGGAAGCCGTCTAGGTCTTTGGAAGAAACATAACCGGACATGTCCCGCGTTGAGAAACACCGGCTCGGGGAAGGTAGAGGGCCTTCTAAGTGAAACCAAAATTCACTGTATCATATTAGAATATTGTGAATATGTCGAAAATCGAATAGATAACGCATGTAAAATCTTGCAGTTGCGGTAGAAGTGAGTTAGAATAGTGCTACATAGCGTGCTGGAGAAACGACGAGAATACGATTAAGCACGCATCTGTGAGGAAAGGCTAGAGTTGGTCTATCGTGAAGGTTGGTCTATCGTGAAGATAGATTTAGTTCTGGTTCTGGTGCTGGTCCTAGCTGATTGATGAAAAAGGAAGCTGATAGATGCGGAGGAAAGATTGAAAATTAATAATAAAATTAAAGTGGTCACTTTTGTAGTGAAGTATATTAAGATATAATATAATTACGCGAAATTCAAGACGACGTTGAAAAAACAACGCGAGTAATTATTTAACAGGTAACGAAGATTATAATTTGCGCGTATTGAACTTTATAATCGATTTATAAATTTTACGGGGGTGTTTATTATATAACACCGCTTCTCGAGTGAACCTTAGATAATTTTCAATGTAATTATATAAATATTTTTAAAATCGGAGACGTTTCATGTATAAAAATTTTTTGTTAACATTAAAATGTCACGTCCTATATATAGCGGGTATTGTGACAGAAAGGGTTAAATTTTAATAATTTTTATTCTAATTTTATCATATTTATACAATTTTAGCGAATATAGCGACGCATTAAATAAAATAAGTTTCACATAATATATCGTTTGACGTTTATAAGTAAATTAAATAATTTAATATAACGTATATTATATAATTTTACAATGCAAATTATTTAATTAAAAGTTCGAATATATCATCAGTTGTATATAGGGAGCCCCTCGTAATATTCACACACACACACACACACATAAAAAATGTGTTCAACATACGTGTATTCGTATAAAATGTTCCACTGTCGAATTGAAAACATTTAGTTTCAAGTAGTGTTTTTTTTTTACTTAAACATTAAAAAAACAAATTAGCGTAAATATATAAACGTATTTAACATATTTATCTTAACGCTAATTATTATACAACTTCTTCAACTAACGTAAATGTTAGGATGAAAATTTAAAAAAAATAGCAATTGTGGCAATACTGATTAATAACGTGTTAAGGAAATATTTATCGTTAATACAAATTGGTTGTCAAACAAAACGAATAACCGCAAATCATGAAAATTTTATGAATTCACATAACACACATTCAATGCTACGTACACACACACACACATATATATATATTAAGTGTGTGTGAAACTTATCGTGTGCCTAGCTATTGTGTTTATGTATTTAAAGTTGTTATCTAACAAGGATGTTACATTTGACAAAGTAATATTATTGTAATATCAATATAGATAGATAGCAACGGCCAATCATTTATTACTGCTAATAACTTAACAAACAAGCGCCCGATGAAAAACAATGACATATCGGTTATTGGATTTTTGAAGAGCAACTACTTAACCATTTTTTATTCTATTATGATTATTTTTTTTTGTGGGTAATTATTTACCTTCACGAATATGCTTCTCCTTTAATTGCGATCGTTAGAAAAATTACACAAAAAAGATTATTCAATCATTCAACAAACATTATTGAAAATACGAGTTTACAAACAGTTCCGGTGATTCCAAATTTCAAATAATATTCTTAATGTACACATATATGTATACATGTATCTATATATGCATTTGTATGTATCTAGGAATGTGTAATAGTTGTGTATAATGCATGCGAAATGAATATATATAGTATACTTACTGACCTCCTGACATATGAACGTTCTCGAAAAATACAAGTACCTGTATGACCGTGAATAAAAATCAAGCGCACGTGATTCTACCGTTACTGGTTGATTTAGTGACAAGTGAGACATTTCACAAATCAAGGTTTCGTTTTAAAATGACTATTTAAATCTACTACCATAGCACCGGCCAAAAATTTGCTTTAATTGTATTTTTTTTTAAATGTTTTAACATATACACATACATACATATATATGTTTATTTATGTGTATGTATATATAATATTTGTGCACAATATATTAAACGAAGCACAAAGAAATTCTAGTATTATTCCGGGATCATTTATGGAAAAGTGTAATAAAATTAATCACAAACGCGAGAAAATATTTTGAAAATAAAAATGAAAATAAACTCGTCGAAAAACTCGGCTGATGTAAATTTATTTACTTAGTGATCTTCCATAATCTGCTCCATAAATAAGTGCAATAAAAATATCCGATCCACCGACCTTTAGGAAGATACGTAGCAAAAAAATCCGATTTACAAAGAAAAGGGAGAACAATACACAAACACAAAAATAAAATAAAATAAATTTATTTATATCGAATACGATGGCCCCCAAAAATGAACTTATATATTCACTCGATATATATATATATATATATATATATATGTACCTTCTGGGATCCGGAGCTTTAACCGGAACGGGGAACGGGGCGCGTCCATAGGTGGTGGATAGTGGAACGACCATAGATATACTGGCCAGCTGCGAATAATAAATAAGCCGGCTACTGGTGGAAAGTCTTAGGTAGACGATTCCAGTAGTGACAGAGCAATGAGACAGGAGGGTGTGGATGGGCGGCTTGAGAGGTGGTGGATAGTGGAACGACCATAGATATACTGGCCAGCTGCGAATAATAAATAAGCCGGCTACTGGTGGAAAGTCTTAGGTAGACGATTCCAGTAGTGACAGAGCAATGAGACAGGAGGGTGTGGATGGGCGGCTTGAGGAATTGCCCATTAAAAGTCCACAAAATCCTACGACTGTCTCACCCTCAGCGAGGTTAGGTCACTGTAAAAACCTTACACCGCTATTTCCTCAATAGCAAACCACTGCCTAGTGGTCAGGATCTTTATCCAAAAGCTAGGGCGCCATCCCGAATAACTGGCGTTTCTTTCCTTTCATCCTCATTATTCTTTCTTCTATTATAATCTCATCCCATTTTTCCATATTTTACCTGCCTGCATTAGTAACAATTGTAGCAAGCCTGGTTGTCTTGATTTAATCATGCCATCAGATCACTCGGTGCAACTGCATAGGCAATATAGGAGCTGCTGCGCAAACATCTCCTATGTTCCCACATGCGCACTTGTGCCATCCTAATCTAATAGCTTTTAATCTTTTATTTTCCCTTTCTTCTTTTTAATCCCTTCTTTTTCCTCTCTTATTCTCTTGCACGTCAGGACGAAGTAAAAGTCACAAGAGCAAAATACAAACTGCTTCAGCCGCTGTAAATAGGCTAAATAAAAGAGTCTTCAATAACAAACACATTCTCTTGCCAACCAAGCTGATAATTTACAAAGCTGTAATATTACCAACGTTACCCTACGGATCAGAAACCTGGGCTCCATACAAAAAAACATACGCTCCACTTGAAGCATTCCACCAGCGTTCATTGCGCTGAATACTGCGTGTCTGATGGCAGGATCGTGTGTCAAACCGTGACATTTTACAGCGGGCAAATTGCCAATCTATTCAACTGTTGCTTTACAAGAATTGTCTACGATGAGCCGGACACGTTATAAGAATGGGTGAAAATAGGATTCCCAAAAAGATTTTCTATGGTCAACTGTTGGATGGAAAGCGTCATATTGGACATCCGCGATGGCGGAGTTCTTGGGGAAAATATTTAAAGATTGCGATATAGATTACAAGAAATGGGAGAAAGCAGCAATAGATAGGAAAGGATGGAAATGTGCAGCTATAAATGGCCTACAATGTGCGGATAAAAACGCTCAAACCGTGGCAGATAAGAAAAAACGTAATCGCGTGCTCAGGGCAGGAACAATATCCAGCAATACTGGCACCTTCAAATGTAACGTACGCAACAAGGATTGTGCTGCGAGAATCGGGCTACTTAGTCAACTCAGGACATATCAATAACGGATAGTACTCCATACTCGGACACGATTGGATAAATGATGATATATATATAAACGAGAAACAGTTAATAAAAATAGAAAACCTGGCCAATAAAATTATACGAAATAAACTGTTAAATCATATTAGAAAATTTATTTTATTTATACAATAACCAATATTCTTGTATCTTTCGTTTGGGTTCCAGCTCATGAGGGTATTCAAGGAAATGAAATGTGTGATCGGGCTGCAAAACTTGGGGCATTGGAAGACATTCTCATTCCGAGGATTCCCTCTTCCTGTTTAGATACATACGTTCGTGCAATCTTCTTCGTCGATCAATATCAATGTTCAGTAAAAGACGACTTACAAATTAAGCTAACCTAATCTCCCTACCACATCCATTCCCGCACTTACGCCTCCTAAAAATTTCAATTCGACTTTTCTTTTCAATCCTGGTCAGACTTCGTTCCAACCACAATTGCCTTCCTAGCCATTTGTACTCTATCAATCTTACTCCATCTGTATACTGTCTTGTGCATGCGGGAAATATAGCCGATGCTAATCATGTGATTTTTGCTTGTGATTTCTATCGCAGAGGTTGCCCTTATTGATAAAATTTTACATTTAAATATTTACACCCTTCTCGGTTGTCTACTTATTGGCCCTGGATAACAACAATATCCTCGCAGCTCTGGCCACCTACGTGTATATGTCTAAAATTAATCTTTAAGTTATTTTTTTCTTGTTTTGATTATTTTATTTATTTCTGTTCCCGACTTGTATACAAAAGTTCATATTATAATATAACGGTCGTATGAATGAATTAACTAAAGTTGCTAATGCAACAATTGCTTCCGTCAGCACATTTTTAATAATTTTTACGTAAACAAAATCGCTGCCGACTGATTTATTTTGTTTGATAGTCGATATAAGCATTTTAAAAGTTTCGGGTGTTGCGAAATCTTTAAATAGAATTATCGGAAAATTAAAGATCGATTAATTCTTTTTTTCAACGTTCTTTCGTGATGGCTATTTGACGATGAATCATTTTGGCCGCAAATAATATTAAAATATTCTACTAACGTTACCGAGAAGTATTTTGTTAACCTTCCACGGGTTATATTGCCAGTTGAAAACAAGTTATTAAGAAATGTATTTTCGTTAATCTCATTTTAACTATCTTATTTAAATAATTTCTCCTGTATACAAGGTTTGCGAAGACTACTGAACAGTTCAATCAAGTAAGATAAAACCGAAATCAGTATATACGTTAAACGAGGTATCTTAAATGTTTAATAATGCTGAAAATTATTAATTAATCATTTTAAACAATAGCGAAGCTTACATTTTTATAATAGAGGATTATTTTGGCTAAGCAGTACTTTCCTCGGAATCCTTGATTGTCGGGTTTTATGTTCATACATTCTTCAAACGCGCCAAGATCTATAACGTTACCCGTCATAATACCGCTCGGCAATTTGGACCAAGAATCTAACACTGTAAAAAGTAAAATTAAACCAAAAGAAGTATTAAAACAATTGCTTAAAATAACGAGTCAATAATTAAAAACAATATGTGTCGTATATTCATTAAATTCCATCAAGTACGCCATCTACAACCGCAGAATGGGCAACATACTTTACGTTATCTCTTCTACTTTGCGCATCTGTTAAAATGCGGTGTTCTAAAATGTAGTGTTAAATATCTGCTTTTTGATCGGCGTCTCACATGGATACCACATATTCAACATGTATGCCGAATAATTAAATCAAAACGCAACAGCCTGCAATGTATAATGCGAAGAAAATCAGCATCGAGTTTACTCTGTAAAAGAATAGTTTATTTAGCCGTGCTGGCTTATATATGGAGATATGGCTGGAGGTTTATGGCATATCGGCCAAATCAAGCCTAAACAGACTTCAGCAACTACAGTCTAAGCTACTCCGCTCAATAGCTAATGTTCCATATTTTATTTCGAATATCACGCTGCATCATGATTTAGAAATTGAATATGTATGTGAGTACTATAGAAATCGCTACAATAAGTTTTTTAGCGAGTTAAAAAACAATCCAAATGTTCAAATATCATGTATGCATCAACCAATGTTGTCTAGCATAGACTCAAGATATCTTCGATACCGGATAACTATTAATTGTATACGGTAGCCTATTTCGGTTATGGTTCAACGGTCGCTGGCAGTGCTATTAATCATTATAGTTTCAGAAAACTAATCGTCATACCATGGAAACCATTGATATATGCAGACATTGACTCTTTTCCATTGGGAAAATAGTTCATAACATTTTTTACGTTTAAGTTATTAAGAAAATGTGTTGAATATTATCATTGTCAATTGTGGTTCAAAGACCGGTGTGACATTTAAAAAAAAGTTTTAGAATTTCTTTCTTAATGGTCAAAAAAATATTTTTCGAACTTTCTACATCTTTTTCTTCTGTATCTTAAATCTGTTAATGCTTAAGCCGGATAATCATATTCTCCAATTCACAGAGATTGACGTTTGTACCCTATTCGCACCTAATAACATTATAATTAACAATTTCGTTTCTGGGGAGTAATATCTTTTTCCTATTTTCATAATCGCTCCTAAATATACAGAATTTTCTCGGTATCTAAAGGTTACTGTTTTTCATTGTACATTAAGTTCTCTTTTCGATCTGCTGTTTCTCAATTACAGATTTATGTCTTGAACAGATTTTGCGAGTAATTTTACGCAATATTTAACGAGCCGAACCATTAATTATGATAACAGAACTATTATTATGATATTTCAAACTGACTGTCACTGATGAAATTATCCTACGCGAATAATTAAATGGTTATCTTAATCAGCACTGAAACGCTACTTCCTGAAAGACCGCAACCCATTCAAGGTTTTTCAATTGTAACTTTAGCAACAACATGAAATGATTGCATGAGAATAAATCGAAACGACGAGTATATAAATTTTGAAAATAATTATCCCGACTGACGCGAGCAGTAACTTTTATTGGAAAATTATGTTCTTCATATTATTTATTTCAAACCAATCATCAAACCATCTCATTTCAGTCTAAATGTCTTCTAGTGCGAAATATAATATATATATAGCATAAATTAGTTCTAATAAATTTAAACATTTAAAATTGCTCTCTTTATATAATAGTTGTATTGCGTAATATTTAACATTCAAAATCTCGAGAAAAATAAATTATATAAAAATTAAATAACTTCACGAATAAAAGCGACGATTCTTTCGATGGTAGGGTTATTGTACTATTAAATTATCCGATATATAATAATATGACAGAATAAAATAGTAATTATTGTTATTACTACCATTATTATCTTAGTATTGTTATATAATATGTACGTACATATATGTATATATATGCCTATACATATATATATATATATATATATATATATATATATATATATATATATATATTAATTTTTTATATAATGTGGAATGTAGTGATTTTTTATAAAAAATCAATTGAAAATTAGTTAAATCACTAATATTTATTTTCTTATAGAAAACACAAAGCTTTTCGGCATTTACGCTATTATCAAGTGAAACATTTTTAAAAAATCATAATTTTAAAATATAAATTAAATATAATTACTTAAAAATATTTGATGGTGATTGTGAAAATATACTCCAAAAATGCTGTTCTGCTTCTGTTCTGTCTATTTTTTGAATTGTTGAAATTTAACATCAATATATTTGTTTATTAATTTTGTTTTTTATATTAATTTTTTTCTTCAATATTATTTTCCGGATTCTGTAAAAGTTGTATACTGGTGGAATTTTAAATTTTTCATTTACTGTTGCGATGTATGATGCCCAAAAGTAAAATATAAAATATAAAAATATACGAACACAAAATTTTTTAAAAAAACAGAGCATAAGATTTCTTAATATTTATTTTCATTTTACTTGTAAAATTGTGTTTTTTAAAAAAATTTTGTGTTCGTATATTTTTATATTTCACTCTTGGACATCATACATAGCAACAGTAAATGAAAAATTTAAAATTCCACCAGTATACAACTTTTACAGAATCCGGAAAATAATATTGAAGAAAAGAATTAATATAAAAAAAAAAAAAAAATTAATAAACAAATATATTGATGTTAAATTTCAACAATTCAAAAAATAGACAGAACGGAAGCAGAACAGCATTTTTGGAGTATATTTTCACAATCACCATCAAATATTTTTAAGTAATTATATTTAATTTATATTTTAAAATTATGATTTTTTAAAAATGTTTCACTTGATAATGGCGTAAATGCCAAAAAGCTTTGTGTTTTCTATAAGAAAATAAATATTAGTGATTTAACTAATTTTCAATTGATTTTTATATATATATATATGTATATATATTATAAGTATAAACACGCTCATTTTCTGTAACTCGTCACATTTAAATACGGATGATCTCCGTATACGTTATTGTTACATAAATACTTTATAGAAGCGAACTTACACATTGTTCTAATAACATTCATGTGTTCGAATCCGAAACTGTGTATTCACCGCAACATTGTCATAACACCGCTACCAGTTACACTTGCATACTGTCCCCCCGTGCCATTCAATAAACAAAGAGAAATTCGGCCATTTTCTTCAAAATTTGGTAAACAAATTTATTGTAGGTGGGGATTAAGAACCAATATTGGGGCGCAAGGATCACAACTGCTACAAGTCGAGTCATGTGAAACTCAGCAACAAGCTATAACAGTATTTTTCTCTCTATTGGTGAATCTACATACTGGCGTATTTTAACAAATAGTCGGATTTACTCGATTTTTACATATTTCAAGGGCTGTCTGAAAATTACATATCTATTCAATCAGTCTACGACTTGCACCCTGATTATTCAGGTGTTATTGTCACTATCAGTACACATGTCATCGCAACCAGTCGTAACATCACATTGATGTACAATAAATCCATAGACTCGGATTAGTATAGGGCAGCTATTAAATGAAAGAATAACGCTAAGCAAACCATGAAAAACATCAAATGAAACAGATTCCTCAATCAGACACTTAACAGAACTAATTTAAATTGCAACACCTTATCTAATACCGATCGACATAGCATCAACAATGATCCAAAATATATACAACTGGCTGTTAGAGAAAAAAAGAGAATGAGGAGAATATGACAGCGGAATAGGCATTCCGAGGACAAAAAGGAGTTAAACAAGCTAACCAAAAAAAAAAAAAAATCTGTTGATAGAATTAAAAAATAAAACGATTATAGATTACATAAAAAAATTATCGCCTACTATAGATAATGAATACAGTCTTTGGAAAATATGCCGCAGAATAAAAATACCGATACAATCCAATCAGCATCTCAACTTTTTAGGCAAGAAGCAACAAACAAAAAAGCAGACGTCTTCACTAATTATCTTGCGAATATATATTCTCATCAAATAAGTCAACGGACGATAATCTTGAAGACTACTTGAATCACACTAACTGTTCTGAACATAGGATAAGAGCATTCTCTCCTGGCAAAGTAAATCTGTTAAACCGAGAGAAGCGCTCAGCATGATAACGATGAAAATGTTGATAGAGTTGCCAAGGAAAGCGTTGATTTTCCTAACCAGTATTTATAATGCTGTCTTCAAATTGAAACATTTTCCTACTCAATGGATGTTTACCCAGATCTTAATGATTTCCAAACCTAGGAAGGACGCCTCCAAAGCTGCTTCATTCGCCCGATTTCTTTACTTCCAACAGCATCCAAATTTCTAGAAAAGTTACCTTATTCTAGTCTAAGCGAAATAATTTCATTCAAAGGAATTATTCCAAACTATAAGTCCGGCTTCCGAAAGAACCACTCAACGTTACAGTTAATATTATAGAAGAAAGGATAGAACAAGGACATTACAATGAAGACTTCAGCAAAGGGTTGGATAAAATATTTTTATTTTTATATTTTTTTTTTCAAATCAAATCATTTTTATTTACCAAAAACATGGATAATGCACGTTGCAAATGCGTGAAATCGCGTGAGTAGCAGCAAAGAAAAAAAACGATATCTTAACGCTAATTACATTTAAGAATAACGTAAAGAAATAGAAAACTAAAATCCGAATTCCACTACAAATAAACAGTAATAATCAACAGTTATTATCATAACAAAAAGATTTTCAGTAATTTTTTAACCAAGTATAAAGGATGTTTGTATTCCTAAGTATTTTAACTAAGGCTCGTTTTATCTATTGTTAAGTGTAAGTTTTGTGTCACATCCCACAAATTAGCGGACTGATAGCCGTATACTAGATACTTAGTTTTCTTTTCATTAACTATTAGCCTATTTTTCCTCAACCATTCTGCAATTATATTAACATCAGTTTGTGTCAGATTCTGCAGTATGCTTGAGTAACGAGAAGTAACCACACCAAAACGGTGTTATCTGCATAGCTAAATATTTTTCCATTAACCTCAGAATCACACAAGTCATTTATGTATATTAAAAATAGATAGGTACCTAACACGCTTCCCTGTCGTATCCCGCGAAAGTTTGGGTTACTACACGTTCACTCTGAATATGTTTCACTTTTGTGATGTAACGCCTATTTACTAGATAAATTTCGGAACCAGTTGTACATATTTCCTCTTATTCCACAAGCATACAATTTCCTCAACAAAATATCACGATGTAAAATGTCAAACACTTTACATAAGTCGAAATAAACAGCAATAGAGTGGCCGAGCTCAAGATTTTCAGTAATATACTTTACATGTTGAAAAATTGCGTCGTCATCAGTTCCCTTGTTGGGCAACAACCCATATTGGTTTACACTGAAGTATTTTAACTTTTGCAGATAGTTTAGAATTAACTTTTTAATACATTTCTCAAATATTTTCGAAATCGTAGAAACTATACAAATACGTCTGTAATTTGCAACGTTACGTTTATCATAACTTTTATGAATTGGCGTGATAATACCTAATTTTAATACTCCGGTAATTTTACTGTTATTACTGATTGATTGAATAAAAATGTAAGCGGTCGTATGAAGAAATTTTTGTTCTCTAATGGATATTTTATCAAACCCGAAGCAAGACTTATTTGGTAATGTTTGGATCGAGTGTAGAATGTCATCATTCGAGAATTCCACAAATCCAAAGGAGTTAGTAGTTGCATGAATCGCTGATTGCAGGTTGTACTTCACTGATAGGATTGCGGTTATTTCATAGATTTATTACAGAGTCGTGAAAGTACTCGTTAAATACTCAAGCGATTAATTTTTCATTCCCTTGTACCTTTTGTCGTCCACCTTCACCTCTTCCAAAGTTTCGTTCGTTCTACCACATAGACGGTTTATAATAGCTCAATAATTTTTATTGTTTATGTTTACAGGCTTCTAACAGATTGTCGTAATATCCTTGCTTTGCTTTCCTTACTGCTTTTTGTACATTTTTGGATGCTATTTTATATATTCTGCCTACGTCTGGATGAGTTGAAGATGATTTTAACAATTTATATAACTTACGATTTTCTTGCATTAAATGAATAATCTCATCGCTGATCCAATCTGATCTTCTGCGAATTACTTTACCTTTCTCGGGTGATCTACATAAATCTATAACGTTGCTGATGTTAAGGATAAACCAATCAAATTTTTGATCTACAGTAACTTTACCCTTATACATGTGTGTAAGATCCAACCTTAAAAAGAGTTCTTGAAACATTTTTTAAATTAAAATGATAACTATTATTGTAGTGAATTTGTTGTTTCAATGTGGCTGTTATTGCGGTTAATATAGCACGATGGTGAGAAAAATCTATTTCTAATAAATCACATTGCGACGTAATATTTATACCAGTACTCTATATACCTCGAACAAACACGTGATCTAAACAAGATTCGTAACTATCGTTCCGTATCACGAAGGATCCTTTATTACCCGAATACATAAGATTACAATAATTACTGCTTTTATTTTTATCCAGCGTGTTAATGTTTATGTCCCCCCCCGTAACAATTGCTAAATTGTTACAAGTGTCCAATGTAAATCCTCCAGAAAATCTCGAAGTTTTGATTTTTGAAAATCGATATATAACAATTGCAGATAAACTTGTACTATTTCCTAAACATAACTGCACATGTATAATATTTCCAGTGGCAATTTTTAACTGTGAACGTTGATACTGCAAATTTTGTTTAATGTAAGCTATAACACCACCAGATCTCTCACCCTCCTGGTACTGGGCTTCCAAAGTATAACCAGTGATGCGGTAACGAGGATTTTCATTATCGTACAGCGACGTTTCGGTTAATAAAATTACATCGTAATCTACTACGCTACTTCTAAGAAAAATTAAAAATTCATCATAATGTTTACGTAAACTGGTAATATTAAAGTTTAATATATTCAAAGTACAGAGTACTTTATCTCAGCCGTCGTGTAATAAAATTTACTCTCACACTATGTATAAATGCTTAAATCTGTGATTTACACGTGATAAACAGGAGAACCGTCAACACAAGGTACATATCCTCCCCATACAAATGTATACGCATATATACACGTAATACATGCAAATATTTTAAAGTTATATTTAAATATATTTATATAAACATAATCACACCCTACAAATATATCGAAAATAGGTAGAACAAAACTTAAACATAATGGAAGCAAGTACTCACATGGGTTTTTGACCCCTAAACATACATACCATACAACTACACATACACAAACCCACATATATGCAAACAATGTACACTACTACAGCTTCGTACCAGTAGAAGATATACGATTAGACCATGAGGTCGATGTCGTCTTTGCTGACAACTTTCTTTTTTTTATGAATATTTTTCCTCGCTTAATCCAAGTATATTTATAGTTTAATCTTTTATTAGTTTTCTGTTTTGCAAGCTACAATAATTCACAGTAATACCGTGACAAGTTTCCGTTAATATAAATACGATTATTAATATGACACGAAGGGCTCTTATGCAAGTTGGAACGTTTGTTATCGGCAGACTACTCCTTACTTTTAAAAGTCATACTTAAGCACAGTTTCAAGTGAAAGTAGATGAAGATATTCCAGAGGTCTAGCCAATTTCTAGTGTGGTTCCTCAGGGAAGTATCCTAGGACATCTGTTATATAACATTTATATAGTAGACATCCACAAACAAGAAGAAGTTGAATTAGTTGTTTTCCGATGATACATTACACATATCTTCAGATACTGATGCGCTATTAATAAACCTCAAGAAAACGCTAACAAAACTTACCTGTGGTTTAAAATATGGTGCGTGAAATTAAATCCTGAGAAAACAGTGCATTTTTCGTTTACAAATAAACAAAATCAATCCCCGACTTTAGCAATAAATACCTAAAACAGATGCAGTTTGCAGTTAAGTATGTGAGAGTCCACTTGTACAAAAAGCTGACTTGGAGAACCCGTGTAGAAAAAAAAAATGTACTGGCTCCAGGATATAGTTCTGAGCTACACTTAGAGAACAGGATGCTCCTGTACAAAATCGTGTTAAGATCAGCTTTTACATATGGCGTTAAATTCTGGGGTTGTTCAAAGAAATCTAACATCAACATACTACAAAGATTCCAGAATAAAACGTTACGTTTAATTTACCGAATGCCGCGGTATGTTAGTAACGACGCAATACATAAAAATTTCAAAATAGACACCGTTTACATGGCTCACGCCACCAGGTCACGAAAATGAATTGATTTCAGAACTAGAGCGTGGTCCAGTGACAAGAAGGCTGAAAAGGATGAAACCTGCGGACCTGACTCAATTAAATTAGTAGCAAACTCACCATTGTATGAAAGCAATAGGAAGTACAAAGGATGTAACTCCCACACATGCGAAAACATTGAACCCTCTTGTTAGCCATATATTAGGCTAGTTAAAAGTTAGCAGAAAAACAAAAACAATTATTTCAACCATGTCCAAATAATCTACTGTATACAGTCCAATGTTGTACTCTTTACAAGTAAGTTCTAATGGTTTACAAATGGTCCATAAAAAATGCTCTGCTAAATTCATAGCAATTGAATGTTTAATCAAAATAACGATCTACTATATATTATTTCGTGTATTACATATATATATATATATATATATTAGTGTGTGTGTGTGTATGTATTATGCGTATATATTATTTTCTGGCAAAATGAACTGGTAGTCAAGTGCCTTTGGGTAAACTATAAGTTTAATAAACTTTCGGAAGTAGATAAAATAAATTAGTTTTATATATGGATAACACCAACCATAAATCTTATTGGACAAAAATGTTTCTACATGGGCGATTATCAAAATTAATTATCAAACAAATAATTTATATATATATATATATATATATATATATATATACGCGACTATCTCGGGAACGGTTCCAACGATTTCGATGTACATAAACATAACTGGTTGAGTAATTAAGAATAGCCTGAATGAAAATTACAAATTTTGAAATTTTGTACCCGGACCCAGAGTACACACCATAAAATTTTGAAAATTTCAATTTTCCCCATGGTATTTTTCTTGATACTTATGTAAATGTACGTTGAAAATTTCAAAACGATTGTATTAACTATTAGAAAAGAATTATCAAATTCCAACCTTCATTTCAATAACAACAAAAAAAAAACATTAAGGTTGCATGCTTCTGATTTTTGTCAAAACTGTCATTTTTCGCTATTACTCCAGAAATTTATGAAACGAAGTTGGACATCATTAAAGTAGTTACAGTTTTGTACGTAACGATTTTTAATAGTGTGTGACTCGCATCTAAATATACTTTCATAAAAAAACACGATTATACAACCGAAAATAACTATCAAAATTTCGGTCACTCAAGCTCACTCACTCTCTCGCTCTCTCTTTCTCTCTCTCTCTCTCTCTCTCTCTCTCTCTATCTATCTATCTATCTATCTCTCTTCATATGTATACATGTGTGTGTGTTTGCATGTATGTATTATATACATATACACACATCATATAAATACATATGTACATACATACGTATAAATACACATATGTATATATAATGTTAACATAAAGGCTACATTATGCAACACATTTAAAATGATACATAAGTATAAATATATAAATATATATATATATGCGTGTGTGTGTATGTGTAAATCACATTTGCATAAAAACGACTGTCGAAAAAATTTGTTCACGAAATGTTTTTTGTCTCGATTTTGTTGATTTACTAAATTCGGAAACACGGATTGTTCAAAAATTAAATTTTTTCGAAAAATTTTGAATCCCGGTGGATTTTTTTTGCTGCTTCTCCCCCTCCAGACCGATTTCAGTATTTATCTACACTTAAAAATATGAGAGATTATTTTTTCAATTGCTCTGTTATTTGCCTCGTCATGATTCCTAAATCCCCGCCAACACGGCGGAGACAAGAGGAACGTACGTCAACTAATAATACAGATACCGCTACACCAACTACCCGCACAGCTATCAACAATCCTGTATTATCCGTAAACAGAGATAACGGTGAGACAGTTATCAACAATCCCGTATTATCCGAAAACAAAGATAACGGTGAGTTCGTTCCTTTTCGTATGTTAGATAGTAACACATTACATCACACACACGGAATTAATGAATCGACGGTAAATAAAAATATTGTCTATACAAATATATTATCGCCTACATCAATGTATATAGATGATGACCATTCTTATAATTGTAATAATAACGAAGTACCCTGGCAAGTAGTACCACATAAATTCAAAAGAAAACGAAATTCTGCTGATAGTGATGAACACAAAACAATTGCAATACAGTGCAAAAACAGATTTGCTCCTTTACGTAATGAAGAAGGCAGTGCAGCGGCCCAGTATAAAAACCTAACTGAAATAAATACAAATGAAACATCCTCGAAACCTCCTCCTATATACATAGAAGGGGTTGTAGATTATTCCGCCATGTTAAAAGAATTTCACAAAATATTGGAAAAAGAGAAATTCCAAACTAAAACATTAAATAATAACAAAGTTAAGGTAACAACTATGTAAATTGACACGTATAGAATACTATGCAAACACTTAAATGAAAAAAGAATATATCGTTATACACATCAACCGAAACACGAAAGAGCCTACAAAATAGTAATCAGAGGCATACACCATACAATAAGTACTTCGGAAATTACTCAAGCTCTGGCTAATGAAGGACATCAGGTTAGAAACATAATCAATATACGACATAGAACTAATAAAAGTCCACTACCGTTGTTCTTTGTTGATCTCGAGCCGGCAGAAAATAACAAGGATGTCTATCAAATAAGAAGCTTACTTAATATCAATATCAGCATAGAGGCACCACGGAAGAAGAATACAATCCCGCAATGCATTCGTTGCCAACAGTATGGGCACACAAAAAACTATTGCTACAGACCCTTTGTGTGTGTCAAATGTGGAGAGGGACATGACACCAAAGTGTGCACTAGAAAACGGGAATTGCCTGCAACTTGTGCTTTATGTAATGGCACTCATCCTGCCGACTATAAAGGATGTGAAATCTACAAAAATCTTATACAGAAAACTTATAAGACGGAGCATAAACAAATATCTCAAAAACGTGTAGAGATATACAAACAAGATGAACATCATTGGCCATCTATAAACCACACGCCGCAGATAAAGCAAACATTAACTCCTAAAAATAGGACATACGCACAAGCAGCAATGCCTAATATCAACCACAATGAAATCCAATATGAAGATGACAGTATGAAAAATTTGTTACAGACATTCTTAACAAAATTTGAAAATATGTTTGAACAACTCATGAATCAAAATAGCTCTATGCTAAATATGCTAACACAGATAGTCTCAAAATTAATTAAATGATATATAAAAATATAAAAATAGCGCTATGGAATGCAAATGGGTTAGGAAACCACATACTAGAAATTTCATACTATTTACAGAAGGAAAATATTGATGTACTGCTTGTTTCGGAAACCCACTGCACACACAAATCATACATAGAAATCCCACATTACAACTGTTATCACTCCGTCCATCCAAGTGGTAAAGCACATGGAGGTTCAGCAATTTTGATAAAAGAAAATATAAAACACCATGTAGAACAAAACTTGTCAACAGCAGAGATACAAGCTACTGTGATAACCATAGAACATCATAGTAATCCATTAGTCTTAGCTGCTGTGTATTGCCCTCCTCGCCATAAAATTCATAGAGATATGTTTCTTAATTTTCTTGCTAAGTTGGGGCCAAAATTTGTGGCAGGAGGTGATTACAATGCAAAACATCAAAACTATGGATCAAGAGTAACAACACCAAGGGGAATAGCGTTATATCAAGCAGCAAGCCTGTATCATTGTGAATTCCTCACAACCGGCCAACCCACTTACTGGCCAGCAGATCAGAAGAGGATCCCCGATTTATTGGATATATTCATTTTAAAGGGAATTTCAAGTAACTACCTATCAATAGCACCATACCATGACCTAATATCGGATCACTCAGCAGTAATGGTTACTTTAAGTGCAGAAATAATCATAAACCAAGGAAACAAGCTTTTACATACGAGAAATACAAACTGGGAATGTTATAGACAAGTGATTGAAGAGCAAATAAATTTAAACATCCCATTAAAAACACCAACAAATATTGAAAATACAATAAAAACATTTTCAGACCTAGTGCAGACTGCAGCTTGGGCTGCTACCCCTACCTTTAAGCAGCTTTATAACTGAATATCCACAATATATACAAAAAGCGGTCATAGAGAAAAGGAGATTACGTAAAATCTGGCAAAAATCTAGGCACCCAGTGGATAAAAATAAAGCCAACAGGATGATGAAAACAGTAAAAAAAACTCCTATGTGAATTTAAAAATAGATCTGTAGAAAAATATTTGTGTAATTTATCACCTTTTAAGCAAAACGAGTACAGCCTCTGGAAAGCGACTAAGATTCTAAAACAGCCGATAATACCTAATCAACCGATAAGGAACGATGATGGTACTTGGCTGAGAAGTAATAAAGAAAAAGCGGAGACATATGCAAAATATCTCGAGAAAATATTTAAACCTAATTTCCATATTACCAATAACAGAGTTATTCAGGCTTCAACCCTAACTACAGTAGCCAGTAATAAATTAAAAATAAAAATATTCTCACCTGGCGAAATAGCAAAACAAATCAAGTTATTGAATCCCAAAAAAGCCCCAGGATTTGATAAGATAACTCCGAGAATGTTAAAGGAGCTACCGAGAAAAGGAATTATGCTCTTGACATATATATATAACGCTATAGCCAGGCTTGCTTATTTTCCTGCTCAGTGGAAACTAGCAAAAATCATAATGATACAGAAACCTGGTAAGGATGGAACAAATATTTCATCATATAGACCAATATCATTACTACCCACCGCTGCTAAATTATTAGAAAAACTAATCCACCACAGAATCAGCGAAATTGTTCAACAAAAAGGAGTGATACCAAATCATCAGTTTGGTTTTCGTCAGGGTCATTCCACTGAACAACAAATACACCGTGTTGTCAACTTAATAGAAAAAGGGATGGAAAACAAATATTATAATGAAGCTGTATTTATGGATATAAGCAAGGCGTTTGATAAAATTTGGCACAATGGCCTATTGTGCAAACTCAGGACGATCATGCCTGCATACCTTCCTTTGCTCACATCATATCTGCACAATAGACACTTCTATGTAACACATGGAGAAGATGTGTCGGATATTCACGGTATAGAGGCAGGCGTATCGCAAGGCAGTGTACTGGGTCCCTTACTATACACTCTATATACTGCGGACACACCAAAAGACAGTATGGTAGATATAGCCATGTTTGCAGATGATACTATGATACTCTCATCTGATAAAGATCCAAGTGTAGCTATTAACAAATTGCAAAGCTATATAAATAAATTCAGTGACTGGACCAAACAATGGCTGATAGAAATAAATCCAGAAAAATCAGCACATATTACATTCAGCAATCGGCTTCAACATAGCCACAGAGTATCTCTCGATAAACAAGTAATACCAAAGCTCGATGAAGTTAAATATTTGGGAGTTTATTTAGACAGCCGGCTATCGTGGAAAACTCATATAGATAAAAAAAAAAAAAGGGAGATAGAATTAAAATTTAGAAAAATGCACTGGCTGCTAGGACCCAGATCAGAAGTTACTTTAAGTAATCGCGTACTTTTGTACAAAACCATGCTGAAACCCATATGGATGTATAGTGCGCAATTATGGGGTTGTGCAAAAAAGACAAATACGAATAAAATCCATCGTTTGCAAAATAAAATCTTACGCCTAATATACCGAGCTCCATGGTATATGACGAATTATATAATCCACTTAGATCTAGGCGTACATCCACTACAAGAAGAAATACGTAAAATTGCTAATAGACACCTTCAACGGCTACGTCATCATCCAAACGAGCTGGCGGCTCAACTACTACACACGCAGCAAGATCTTAGAAGACTAAAAAGGATGAAGATTACGGATTTAGCCCATTGACAAATAGGAGGACTCACCAAGGGGTGTGTCCTTCATACAGGTGATTGAATCTTAGATACAATTTGTTAGATAGCTATTACTGGCTAGTTACAACTTTGGAAATGGTGAAAAAAAAAAAAAAAAAAAAATTTTGTCGACGAAACGGTAAGACATTTGTTAATACATAAAATGTAATGATTATACAACCGAAAATAACTATCAAAATTTCGGTCACTAAAGCTCACTCACACTCTCTTTCTATTCATATGTATGCATGTGTATGTGTATGCATGTATTATATACATATACACACATATGTACATACATACGTATAAATACACATATGTATATTTAATGTTAACATAAAGGCATATTATGCAATACATTTAAAAAGATATATATATGTGTGTGCGTGTGTGTGTGTAAATCACATTTGCATAAAAAGGACTAATAACGAAAACTTTTTTTCACGGAATGTTTTCTGTTTCGATTTTATTAATTTACTAAATTCGGAAACACGGGTTGTTCAAAAATTAAATTTTTTCGAAAAATTATGAATCCCGGTGGATTTTTTTTTGCTTCTCCCCTCCAGATCGATTTCAGTATTTACACTTAAAAATATGAGATTATTTTTTCGATTGCTCTCTTGAATTTTTGACGAAACAGTAAGATGTTTGTTAATACATAAAATATAATTTATGAAAACTTACCTTTATTTTTTATTCATAATTTCTACGCCGGGGGGTTGAAACACAACGACATCGGAGATTATTTTTAAATCATGATTTGGATTTCTTTGATAAACTCACATAAAAAGAATACATTCACGGATCACCCGAAACAAAGCCGCTGCAGTGCGATTTAGCGAATAAGAAGCATTCTTTAATTTCACGACAATAACCATCAAAAACCCGCTGCTATGGTTATACCCATCTGATTTTTTCATTTTGTTAAGCAGGATTCATCGATTTCAACAGTGAGATTTCGACCGCCGATCACTGATTATTTAGTAACTAATCAGCACAAACGTCAGGTAAATAGATTTCCAAATCTGTAATAGCTTCTTATTTAACTGTGACAATATTTTTTCGTGGTATACTCTTCTGCCCGCGATTTTATAAACTTTTTCCAGTGATACTGCCTTGTGAGCACTTTCCGACTAACCTACTTCGTAATGGCATTCACGTTTCATACAACACCAGTGGCCATTCTTACCGGATAACTATAGAAGTATTTCGTGTCCGGAAGGTCATAATCGTTGAGGATGAATTACAGGATCGCGTAAAAATTGAACAGATTTTTCTTAACTACCGATTGAACGCGCTGAACAAACACGATGTTAAATGTTAATGTAAAACACTAGGAGGAAATAATAATAACTGAATTTATTCAGCCGCCAGTTAACAACAATATTCGGAGTTAGAAAATATTTGGAATGCTCGTTGACAAAACACAATAATATTCTGGTTGGAAAATGCTGACGACAGCTTCATATTTAAACGTGTACTTGAGTTTGTTTGAAATCGGTTTGGTGAGGGAAAAGCGAGGCTTCTACCGACTGCTGCATATTTTTGCGTGCGTGCGTTGTTTTATCGGTAATATGAATCCTCTAATAAAATTTAAGAGAATAGATACATGTATTTAAATTAGTACCAGGAACGGTATCATATACGTCTGTGTGTTTGTTGTATTAGTAATATAACACTGCAATAATGAAATCGGATTTATTCCAAGAAATAAAATCTCATATTTTTAGATAAATACTGAAATCTGTCTGGAGGTGGAAAAAGCACCTCCCGATGAAAAATTTATTTCTCACTAGTCGTTTTTAAGCGAATGTAATACGTGTATACCATGGCTAATTTTGAAGACGTGCGCATAAACTCAGTGTTAACCATGTAGTATATACATACATATACATATTATATATATATATAAAAGAGAGAGCATTAAGTTTCAGAAATGTATGTTTCCATTCGATTTAAGATTAATGTAAAATGTTAAATCGTAGGAATCAAATAACAATTATAATGATAATAATCATTATCATCATTATCGTCCTATAGTTCCTTATCTTAATATCTTAACATAGTGACTAGTTCATTGTACGTTATTTTTAGGTACAACTTTTTATAGAGTTCGAAACACTAATTTTATTCGAAGCAAGTGCGCTCGCACACGATGTTACACGAAGTGTGAAGTGTCGCCGGCTTTTTCGCGATACTTATCAAGTTATAACCCTTTCTCACTCATTATAAAATTTTGACCATAAAATTATGAATTTTACACAAGGGTCTATTATATAACTGATTCCTATATAGGTGAACTGTAGATAATGTTCATTGTATTTGTATAAATATTTTAAAAATTGACACATTTCACCTCAACCAGAAAACAAAAAATTTCGTTAGCATTAAAATTTCATGTACCATATAGTGGACATCGTGACTGAAAGGGTTATTAATAAGAACTTTTTTTGTTTTTTTTTAATTATTTATTAGTATCGTCTGGAATGGTTTCGTTCCTTTCTTCAGCTAGCTAATAGCGACGTACTTTTTACTTACTTTTAATGGCCCACATTTCACGTCGCATCAGTCCGAACGATAAATCCGCGAAATGTCTAGCGCATAACCGGAACTCTCCAAAGTCTACGCCGCTATTTCGAGTTCCTTCAGCGACAAAGTCGTCGAAATTGACGAATTTACTGAACACGTTATGCAGTCGATCGTATACGTACTTCACCGTGACGGTGATATCTTTTATAGTAATCGGAAAATCGCTCCATGTATCGCCGACTGGTAAACAGGTGACGAGCACCGCGAAAAACGATAAAATCGTAATCGATCTGGATACGGTCATTTTCGTAAATTACGCTTCGTTATACAGAAGGAAATTTCGTTAAACCGATTTTTAATATTATTATTATTATTACTATTATTATCTAGAAATAATATTATCGTCGACGATAATTATCAGTATCGAACGATATTATTACTAACGAAATAATATTATTAAAATAATCGCGAAAACGGGAAAATAATAAAAAACGAATTATCCACATTTTCCATCTGGACCGATCGAAAGCTAACCAACGCGAGCGTAGCGTAACCAACTATTAGACCAGCCGAACATCCTTAACGATAACCAGCGCCGTGGTCGTCATCAGAGTTGCTGACGGTTGCGTGATCGCTTATCGCAGCTCATACGTAAATACCGGCCAGATAATAAATGATCTAGGAAAACCGTGCCGATAAGATGCTCACATATATATGTATATACATAATAACACGAGTCGATATGTGTCTGATGTTATCGATAGAAAAACTAACTCGGAAGCACGTATACACATTCGACTTTGAGAAAAATATCGATGCTGAACGTAACGGAATCCAAAAAAAAAAAATGAATAAAAATAAATTAATTCCGTTCCTCGTAAAACTTTCCTCGACTCCGAGATACGAAAATATCTAATAGAGGAAGAACTGATTGATGATGATGATGACGCAATAATGGTAACGAAAACGAAGATGATAACATTACGCGGGTCGTTCGAGGCCATATACTTAAACGTATATATATATATATATATATACATATATATATATATATATATATATATATATATTTATGGATGTGTGTTTAGCGTGGCTGCGTTTGTATATGTGAATGTTTACTATATTGTGTGCACAACACATATTATTGCTCACATCGATGTTAATGTGTGTATGTATTTTTATGTACCTATATATATATATATATATATATATATATATATATATATATATATATATATATATATATATATATATATAAAACATATAGTTCCCCTAAACGCAATAAAAACTAGCAATTAAAACTTATTACAGATATAAAGTATTTCTGGGTCCATACGCATATTATATATATATATATATATACATATATATGATAGATTGAATCATTTAATTAACTTAAATTAGTGTAAAAATTGAAACCCATATTATAAGTTTCTCGGTTTTAAAATGTTTTTTATCCATTTTTCCAGTTTAAATTTCTCTGACAGGCTATTCGTAAAGCGAAAGCGACGATTAGAGTAGATACAGAAGCATAGTAAAAAGTAATAGATAAAATATTTAAAAAAAAAAACCATTACATGGTGCCAAAATATTTACCTTACCGATGGCGCCTTTATCTAAAACGAGACCATATTCGAAATTAGAATTCACCGCAAGTTCGAGGAGCCTGCGATGACTAACGTGCGCCTTGACCTTAACGCCTAATATTTGAACAATTTCAGTAACAACGTCCATTATATGGCACACGAAATCTTAATGAAAATTTTTTATTTTCTGGTTGACGTGAAATGTCTCCGATTTTAAAAATATTTATATAGATACATTACAAATTAACTAACAGTTCACCTAACAAGCAGTATCGTATAATAAACATACATTTTTATAACGTATAAGACTGAAAGGGTTAAAATTATAAAGGATATCCGAACAGAACGAGGAAAATTTACTTTAATCGATTATAAAATTAACTTTTTTTTTTTTTAAATTTTCGAAACGCAAACTATTTTTTATTTAAATTTTCAATAAAATTAAGTGAAATTTTCCTATGTATTAAAATTATAGGCTAACATTCCACGAAATTTAATCAATTACTATAAATAAACAAGTAAATTTATTTTATAAACATAAATTTTTATAACGTATGAGACGGAAAGGATTAAAATTAATATCCGAACAGAACGAGGAAAATTTACATCGATTATAAAATTATCTTTTTTTTTTTAAAATTTTCGTAACGCAAAACTATTTTTTATTTAAATTTTCAATAAAATTAAGCCACATTTTCCTATGTATTAAAATTATAGGCTAACACGAAATTTAATCAATTACTATAAATAAACAAGTAAATTTATTTTATAAACATAAATTTTTATAACGTATGAGACGAAAAGGATTAAAATTATAAATCATATCCGAACAGAACGAGGAAAATTTACATCGATTATAAAATTATCTTTTTTTTTTTTTAAATTTTCGAAACGCAAAACTATTTTTTATTTAAATTTTCAATAAAATTAAGCGGAATTTTCCTATGTATTAAAATTATAGGCTAATACGAAATTTAATCAATTACTATAAATAAATAAGTAAATTTATTTTATAAACATAAATTTTTATAACGTATGAGACGAAAAGGATTAAAATTATAAATGATATCCGAACAGAACGAGGAAAATTTACATCGATTATAAAATTATCTTTTTTTTTTTAAACAAAAATTTTCGTAACGCAAACTATTTTTTATTTAAATTTTCAATAAAATTAAGCAACATTTTCCTACGTATTAAAATTATAGGCTAATACGAAATTTAATCAATTACTATAAATCAACAAGTAAATTTATTTTAACGATTAAAAATTACTCTTAATCAATTTCGTAGCACGGTGTAAATTTCGAGAATTTTTCAAGTTAAAAATTCGTAGAAAGAGGGTAATTTAAAATATCTTCTTCTGATACAATGTGCAGTGTGTAAGCTATTCACGACAATTTCTCCCCTTCGCTGTTTTAAGGTCTGTTCATACTTACCAGCACGAAACGAGCAAAATTGCTGACACAGGTTTTATATGCTATACACACACACACACTAACCAGGCACAGACACGTAATGACAAATGCACAGACAGACACGAAGGGGAACATTTCTGGAAAAGAATATTTTGTCTGTCCGTGTCTGTCTTTGCCTGTCGACGCCTGTTAACGACGGTGAATATACGATACAGTAAATTACAGCAGTTCCTCCGGATTATAATTTTCTCTAACTTCGTATATATTCTATTTCAGTATTTTATATTTCAATTTTTTACCGTTTCGCTATATTTTATATTTGCGAATTCGTTAAATATGAATGTGGAACCGGTTAATCGAATATATTCGCGAATTTATGTTTTATCAGATTGTAAATGCATCGAGTAAGGTAAAAATGTTGGGAGCAAATTGCGCAAGAAATGAACTATTCTGGTAAGCGTTTACTTTTTGAAATTTAATTCTATATAAAAATTATTATTTGTTTACTAATAAAATTTATTGCGATATTTACGTAAATTTTTTTTTATTATTTTGTAATTATATGCATACTATACCACGAGTAGCATTCCATCCAGTGATGGATGCTAAAACTTAACTGTATATATTAATACGCTCAGTTTATATCCAGAGGTTTCGTTCTATCCAGCCGACGATATTCAAGCGAGTTATCCATTAGGTTAGTGGGTTTTCCAGACGCATATTTTTTGGCAACGATCGCGATTTCCTCTTTTATGGACTTCACCTTAAGATCTTCATGAAGTGTAACATTACTAGCAATATTTCGGAGGATTTTGTTCTGCATTCGCTGTAGAATAGTAATATTGCTTTTTTTCACGTAACTCCATAATTGACAACCGTATAGCCAAATTGGTTTCAAGACCTGGTTGTATAATAACAGCTTGTTTTCGATCGATAATTGTGATGATCTTTTTCCTAACAGCCAAAACATTCGTATTTGATATTGAGTTCATTACGTTTTTTAATTATATGTTTACTCCATTGATCCAAGTTTATCCCGAGATATTTTACTTCTTCTTTTTGAGGGATTATGGTCTCATTTATGGTTATCTGTTGGTAAATATTACCCGAGCTGATTTATCCTCGTTAATATTAATTTTCCATGTTTTAAACCATGTTGCTATTTCTTCAACTGCTGATTTGCATAAATTAAATGTAATATATCAAGCGCGGAACACTCAATTTAGATTTATAAAAAAAACAACAAAAAGATTTAAATTTATCCCTAATCTGAAAAGATGTTTCGACTGCATCTACTTGCCATTGTATTTGAAGAAAAGTTGGTGGATGTTTTGAATTCAACTTCATTTTGTTCATATTTGATGCAAGGTTTTTTTATAATACCGTACGCAGTCTGATAAAGCAATTCTGTCAGCGTTCTCTGCGTGTAAATGAAGTCTTCGATTATAAGTCCTGAATTTTTGAGACGATATACCAAAATCGTTTTCACTTACTCGTCTTATCCGGGAAAGTGTCTGTAATTAAAATTGTACTCGGAATTATCACCTGATATCTGGTTTCCAGGATAAGGTCTTATAGAAAATAAGATTTTAATAATGGATATTCGGAAATATTGAAAAAATTTAGCTTCCTCGTTAATTAATTCTCGAATTAATATTGCTCGTACTTCTTCAATTTTCCGTTTTTTAACATATCGTGATACACGTTTAACTTTTCTTACGCTATTATTGGTAAATTTTCTAGAGAATCTCGCTCAAAAATTTTAAATAAACATAAAAATAAACGATCACATCGAAATTCATTTAACATTATTATGGTTCGTGTCTGTTACTTTCCGATGCAGTGTGAATGCAGCGTAATTTTATGTCGTTACTTCGCGGTCGTATTGTGTCGAGTCTTGCTGTAAAGTGTGAATTTTAGACTTGATTATACGTACGGTTACGCTCCGGGCTCGGTCCGATAAAATATTCTCAAATGAAAAACAATGTAAGCATTCACACTATCGGTAACGCTCAAGTTTCGCCTCAGTCGATCAAACTGAAAGAAATTTTGGCTGGTCGAGAAAATTTTTCGACGGAAAATATAAACAATTAACTAAATATTTATAATTAATTTTAAATAAAAACGAATGAAATATTTTTTATTAAAAAATATAACCGAATTTGATTATTGACGATTCGAGGCTGACTGAAGCCTGGCAATAAGTGTGATCGTCATGTGACTAGATCTATAGTGTGACTCATGCCTTAAGCAGTCAACCTATATCATTAATGTTACTCGATTTCTCTTGATATTTTTTATCCTTGAATTTTTTCTTCTATATACTGAACTCGTTTTTTTACAATGAATTCTTCCTTGCAGTATTAGGTCGGTGACGTATGTGACGGGTGTGTTTACTTAAGTAATTATAATTTATTACTACATTATATTGCGTTTAAGTCTTCTATGTTTACATTTGGAGTACATGAAGCCAAGTAGAGTGGAATTGGCAATCGAGGAGATGAACTCGTTTTGGTATGAGCATTTATTGAAAAAGTCAGTCGGCAGTTTTAGAACAAGATCCCCCACGTAGGTCAGGTCAATCGATTCTTGCATCCTGTCAATTCTGGCATAGCGAGATGCATTGAGAATACACACCTTAATAATGAACTAGATGAGGAGATCAAATATAGAATAAAAAAAGGAATGATCGCCTGCAACGAGCTGACGCAACGTGTATTTAGGAAAAAAATTTACATACTAATACGAAATTAATTACAGAGCAGTAGTATTACCAACTTTGTTGTATAGTTGTGAGACATGGTCAATCAGAAGCAATCAGATTAAAGGATTCTCTCGGATATTTATCGAAATTGAAAGTTTTTCATCTTAATATGACATTTTTTCGGAATCTCACTTTCGCCTGGTCTATTCCCCTCTCGTCAACTTGAAAATTGATAACAAAGTCAATACGCAGTGGTTTACCATTGTGTTCCTGTCTTCATTTATTTTCCAGCAATCTATTTGTCAACTAATTATATGGTTAACTAATGGCGTTTTTACTGTAAAAACATTATGTCCTTCCTAATGCCGTTCAAACTAGAGATTGTGTGAAAAGAACCCGAATTTGCCGTTAAGACGAGAGATTCTTCCGACTAATTCCGATGTACACTTCGTATAATTCTGTTGTCTTGCAGTGAATTCAGTTTTATAGTTTTGAACGAAGTATTCCAATCATTAGTACTAAACGCCAGCTGTACACCTACGAACACTATTTTCTTACACATCATTCGAATTATAATTTTGATAATTAACTTTGAATGTGATATTTGTCTTTTGTCGTCATCTAATAAATATTATTTATTTAGTTCTCTCGTAGCATATTTTCATTCTTCTAATTATTGTTTTTATTAAAAATATATATATATATATATAATCGAGATAACCTAATCTATCTGCGATAATGCCATATTATGATTAACCACAATAGTGAGTAGTCGCCTACATTCCTTTACGGTGACGGCAATTATAGATTATATATATACATATATATATGAACTTTATAATAAACTTAACGTATTATAGGCTTCACACCATTTGTAAATATATACAAGAAATATATGAATTACGTATACGTACATAATACATATATGCATACATAATGTGTACATATGAGACATCAATTCCAGATTAAATTGAACAGGAGAAAACATCACCGTCAACGACATATTTCATTAATGTATCCATCCGACAACGTTATAATATATATATATATGTGTGTGTGTGTGTGTGTGTAAATTGATGCAGATCGTAGGGAATATTATAAATGATGGACAAAAGTTATTTATAAACTGGTCAACAGTTGGCTCCGTAAAAAAAAACGAGTATAACGAAAAATAACTTATGGAATATTAGACACATTTTAAAAGCGGTCAAACTAAATTATACACATGTACACACACATATGCCCACGTACTAAGGAACACAAGTACATAGTTCTTTTTTTTTTAATATCATCCGTCGCTTGTTACGCTTGTAAATTATCTATTGAATATTATAAATAATGATTGGTGCAGACTATGATAAATTTGTGAAATAACACTAAGTTTCTTTTGTTCAGTTTGTTATAAAATTTCTTTTGAATGACTCATATATATATATGCATATTTATTTATTTATTTGCAACACATTACGGCGTACACAAGAGAAAATTACAGTACATGTACTTACAGAATAATTATATAAAAAAAAAGTATGGACAAAAATTAAACTAGACCACACTCACACAACACGCTAATTAAATAAAATGATAATAATCTTCCTAATGAAGTACAATACTTAGATACAAGTACATATCCAAACAGAACACAATTCCTACGTAAACAAATTCTCCCTCGAGACAAGCACATAAACACATACTAATTAACATAACTGAATATAAATCATATACACGTATCCATACGAAGAAACTGTTAATCGTGTCACACATAATGACACTAAGGGCGATAAACAGGACTTTTTATGACCAAAATGAGTTTTATCGTAATAAAACACAAACTTACTGAAAAGTAAGAACTGAAATATGGAGTTAAAAAATTTTTATTATATACATATATATATAATTATTATTATTATTTAAATTAATGTGCCATATACAGCAACTAATGATCAGAGGTACAGAGTAAAATAAGTATTAAATTAAATTATACAATCCAGTATCATGTAGGAAGAGTATGAGTCTGGATTAGAAGCGTTGTCATCGAGCAGTAGCTGCAATGAAGATGTAAGGCAGTAGTATGGCTATATTGAGAACACTGTTAGTATATGTTGGACAGACAGTGCAATGTTGCAGGCCGTACACAGTGGAGCTTCCGATCTATTAAGAAGATAAACATGTGTCAGTTTAGTGTGGCCTAATCGGAGTCTGTCCCTCCGATGTTGTAAGTGTATCTTCCAAGGTGTTATTTTTGGTTTTGATAGATCGTAGCTTGTTTGATGTTAATACGGATTGTCATTCTTCTTGTCATAACTGAAATAATGATGATTTCATGAACCTTTTGAGGTCTGCGAATGGAACTGGTAAATTAAGCACAGGTAATACAGTTTCTGCTTCCTTTGCTGACCCTAGCTCATTTTCAGCAATTCTAGTATGTGCTAGGGTCCAAAGGAATGTAATGAATCGTTCGGTATTTTTATTAATTAGTTCTACAATTGTTTCCGCTATAGGATGCCTATTGTTGTTAGGTACATTATGAATAGCGTTCAACGCTGGAAAAAAGTTTGAGCAGATTATTATTGGCAAGCTAGAAGTTCAGTATTTATACTTAAATCGATTGCCAAGTATATTGCATATAGTTCGGCAGATAAAATTGTAAATGATTGCAGCATTGAGAATCGAATATAGACTTCATTATCTTTGACAACGGAGCACCCAACGAACGAATCAAATTTTGAGCCATCTGTGTAGAATGTTAATGATTGAAATGTTCGCGATATAACAGATTGAAAAATTTGTTGATCGGTATGGGAGTTTTTCTTCAGGTTATAAATATGTAAGTCGAAGTTGATTGAATTATTTGTCCACGGTGGCATTACTGGATTTAAGTTTTTATATAGTAATGGTTTGGTTGTATTTAGTGTTGATAACATGTTTGAAAATTTTGTCAGTATTGATCGTGGTGAGTTTAGACTGAATGCGGATTGTGCCGGACGAACTGATGTAAAGTTGGAGGCATCACATTATGTCAAAAAGTTGGATAGTAGATACATTTGACGGATCCTGAGAGGAAATTCTGATTCTACATGTTAGCTGTTGACAGGTGTTGAACGGAGAGCTCCAAAGGCTAGTCGAAGAGCTTTATTTTTTATAATATTTAGAGCATGGTAGGTTATTTGTCTTTGTTGTTGAATAGATTGCAGAATAACAATCATACTTTGATCGAATTAAACAACGATAAATTCGAAGTAGAGCAATTCGATCTGCACCGTAAGATGTGTGTGCCAATTTTTTGATTAAGTTTAATTTTTTTTGTGCAAGACTTTTTTAAATGATTTATGTGGGCGCTCCAAAACATCTTATGCCTAATATCAGACTAAGGTATCGTATTGTCGATGCACATGGAATGGCGATTCCTTCAAGTTTAACATTAACCTGATCAGTGCATTTGCGAATTTTACAAAACTGTATTGATGTGGTCTTGCTGGTTGAGAAGCATAGTTCGTTTGTGGAACACCAGGAGGATAGTTTTTCAGTACATTCTTGAAGTACCACTTCTCCCAAGGACACTGTTCTGCAGGTTAGAGATATGGTTTGATAATGATCTGCAATAGCAGAAGAAATTTCATCAGTGTTGCAAATGTTTGTACCTCCGATATTCAGGACGGTTAGAAGTAGGTGAGTGAAGATGGTCTAGGGAGCGTATTTTTGACCAAAATTTTCTGGCTGGTGTAGACGACATGATTGTTAATGTAAATTTATTCCAGGATTTTCATTTTGCTTGTTTTATGGTCCATCTTGCTTCTGCACGAGCTCTCTTGTATTTTAAATGATTATCAGTGGTAGGTATAGCTTCCGGTGCATGCAGAGTTCTTCGTCTATCTCTAATTGTTTTTGCACATTCTTGTGTTCACCAAGGAAGTAATTTACGGTTGGTTACCTTTGGTTCCGGAGTGTACAATCGCGAAGTTTCTACTAATGTGTATGTAAAATTGTTTATAATGTTATTTATATCTTTGTTGAAATCTAGCGTTAGATTGAGGCGCAGAATACTTGTCCGATTTCGTTTTTTTATAGTTCCAACGAAATGGATTATGATTTATGATGTGAGCATTTTGACCAGTATTGGAACATGGTCGCTGTTAGCCAAGTTGTTATGGTGATATATATGAAGCTTACTACTTAGATGTGAAGAAGACATTATCTGATCAAGAGTTGACCAGCTACGGTAGGCAAAACTGTAGTGCGTAGGTTCTCCAGTATTTAGTAGACAGGTATTAAGTTTATGTAATGCATTTTCGATTAGCCTTCCGATACACGGGTTGGGTCTGATAAATCATTGCTATTTATTTTATTCAAATTATTTCCCATAAATATAAATTTGAGAGATGAATATACCCTCCGCATAATGTCATCGGCAAATAGCGATAATATCAGCAAGCAGTTTTAGTCATGTATGTGTGAGTTGTAGTAATAAATATTTATACGGACCCAACCCGTACATCCCTGTTAGTTGGCCGGTTTATTTTAGGTTCAACTCGTGCATTCCTGTTACTTTTATGTTACTAGTTACGTTTTATTCAACTCTCTTGTTTATGATCAGTTCCGTTTTTCAATTTTATTAGTTTCTTTTTATAATAATTGTGATATTGTGAAAGAAAATATGGATGATTATGAAAAGAGAATTGCTGCAATTCGTAAATTACTAAAAGAACCTACGGATGGCGAGTTTTTAGTGGTGTCATCTATGAACAATGATAATGAGATTGACGAAACTACTGGAAGTCAACGAAAACCGGAAATAATAACGTTTTATAATTTAATTAAATGTGGTGTTGACACTGTCGACCATCTCCAAAGTTCGTATGATGTTGCAAGAAATATGAAACGTTGGCCTATGGTTATGTTTTATGGCCTTTTAAACGTAGCATCTATAAATTCATTTGTTATATAAACCGCCAATCGATAAACAGGACGAATTAACCGCAGATTATTTATGAAACGCTTAGAACATCAACTGGTCATAGACAATATGAAAAGACGAGCTCTAGATCAACATATACCAAGAGCAATAAGACAAAGTGCAATTCGCTTATCAGGTACAGTACAAAGTAAAACACCTCCACCAGATGGAAAGAGTGGTGGCTGAAAATATTGTAAAGACCACAAACTAAATATTACTGTAAACATTGTAATAATCGACTTTGTGTGGAGCATATTATAAATTTGCGTGAAAAATGTGTGGAATAACGGCTAAAATTTGATGCCTCTGTTAAGTGGTTACTAAAGTAAAGTTTAACGTTTTGATGTTTTTTGGTTCATAATAAATATACCTTATACAAAACATATGGTTTTATTTAAATTAGGTAATACTATATATTTTTTGGGTAGTATCTTGAGACGTATATAATTTTTTTATTCTTTTTGCATACAATCTATTCGTTTGAACATTAAGTAGCATTGGTATACATATAGATTATGATGGAACACTTCCCAATGGCTGCCATTCCATGTTTATATATTGTTGTTTACTGTAATATATTAAATTTTATAAATTATTATTTACGGACGGAATTCTAGGTAAATCTGGTTAAGTCGCTTCACTCATCTGAATCGCACGCTATTCTGTGAGAGATCAACTGCCAACGGATTGACGTGGTTTTTGAGTCGATGAAAATGCCTTCTTGCAAAGGTTGCAATTACTTCTTTGATAGTTGAAATGCGTAGGTCCTTGTGTATTTCATCATTGCGAACAAACCATGGTGCCGCTAAAATATCTCGCAGGACTTTGGACTGGAATCTTTGTATAAATTTTAAGTTTGAATGTTTGAATTGCTTGCTGTTCCCCTGATTTGAATACCGTATGTCCACACAGGTTCTAACATTGTTTTATAAAGTAATACTTTATTTTCAATTGTTAATGGTGACTGTTTTATTCACTAACCAATGCATGTTGCGGTATGTAATGTTTAATTTCTTACTTTTTGCAATAATATGATCCTTAAAAGGTGTCATCCAAGATATTTTGCAACACCTGACTTCGAAATTATCTGACCATTCAGTTGGATCGGCAAAGTTTTTCCTTTTTGAAATGTAAACAAGGCCTGTTTGAACGTTAATTCATTAATTGCGATTCTCCTTTGTTTAAGCCAATTCTCCACATGTAACAGATGATTTTGAAGCTGTTTAGTAGCTGTATTGTTATTACGATGAGTTGATAAAATAGCTGTGTCATCAGCAAACACAGCTGTGATCGTATCATTATTCTGTGGAAAATCGTGCGTATAAATCTGATACAAAAGTGGACCCATGTTGTATGTATTTATTTTTATTAATAAAAATATTTAAAATGGTACATTATAAATTTTTTGAAATTGATGAAAAAGAAAAAGGTTATACCACGCTTCTTTGAAAGAACTGGATTAACGCTTTTATAAATATAACATTCTTCAATATGTTTGAGGCGTGAAAGACCTTCAAACAAAGTAACCGAATATGGTTCTTCCACAATAACTTCTGGTCTAATACTAGACCCAGAAATTTAACGGAATTGGAATTCGTGATTACATCACTTTTAAAACGAATCGTTGTATGATCGGTCAACCGTTTATATGTAAAAATAACAACATTACTTTTGAAAGTTGAGATCATTAGATGGGACTCAGCCATCCAATTAATAATTTTGGTAATATCTTAAATAATTGTCATCTGTGTGAGCGTTACAAAGATTATGCAGGAACCTCAGTATCTTTCTTCTAGCACTGAAGGGTTTAATATTTAGGAAATCACATAAAATATTATAATTCAAAAGCACAGGATAGACACCAGTTGACGGTAATAAATATATTCCAAAAAATGAAATTGAACTTTTTCTACCATATGAATATATTTATTGTAGAAAGGATCCAAAACCACCGATGCGTACTCTAATTGTGATCTTACAATATTATGATGAAATCCATAGTTCTGTAAGTATTTTTGAGCAATATGAGTTGTATTACATTTTTTTTTTTTTGATCCAACTACTTTGACCAGTTTAATTCTAGGTTCTTAATTTGTACTTGATTATACACATATATCTATTTATAAAATGTTAAATACAGATCTGGTTTTCATTAATAAACGTATATAACATTTTGGCTGCAAACGAACACGCTTCTACTAATATTTGACGAATTGCAAATGGCACTATGCAATGCACACCGAAAAAAATCGTTCACAACCTTCTACACAACTTGAACAGCAATGTGTCAAAGATTCGTCTTCTTGTTTGCAGAATTGACAAAGGCTTGAATCAATAATTTCCATTCTAGCTAGATGATCTGTAAATGCTTTATATATATATATATATATATATCGAATAGGCTAACTTAGGACCACGGTATTTCAACTAATTTATTTTTGGTTTTGGTTTCTTTTGTATCCAGAATTGCCGCATTCGCTGTCGATGTTGCTGTTTCCTTTTTTAGGTCCACTTTTTGCCTGTGCGCAATTTCGGCTTGCCTTTAAACTTGCCATATTCCGCTAGTTTTTTCCTCAATAGATAACGGTCTTCGATGTCACTCGGCTCAATGCCAACTTTGTTTAAATTGTTTCCTACCTCTTCGAACTATTTCCATTTGTTCTTCAAATTCTGCACCTAAGTGAATATTCGGTGAATTAACCGTGTTGGGTTCGACCGCTTTATGTAACGATCCGAAATTGCGCACAGGCAAAAAGTGGACCTAAAAAAGGAAACAGCAACATCGACAGCGAATGCGGCAATTCTGGATACAAAAGAAACCAAAACCAAAAATAAATTCGTTGAAATACCGTGGTCCTAAGTTAGCCCATTCGATATATATATATATATATATATATATATATATATATATATATATATAAAGCATTTACAGATCATCTAGCTAGAATGGAAATTATTGATTCAAGCCTTTGTCAATTCTGCAAACAAGAAGACGAATCTTTGACACATTGCTGTTCAAGTTGTGTAGAAGGTTGTGAACGATTTTTTTCGGTGTGCATTGCATAGTGCCATTTGCAATTCGTCAAATATTAGTAGAAGCGTGTTCGTTTGCAGCCAAAATGTTATATACGTTTATTAATGAAAACCAGATCTGTATTTAATATTATAAATAGATATATGTGTATAATCAAGTAATCATGCTGCAATGTGCCTTCTTCTTGTATTTAATTTATAAAATACATAATTAACCATTTTGTACTTAATGTTAAGCTTTAGTACTTGGAATTGAATAACTGCACGGTAATATCGTAATATCGCATTACGCGACATACATTTTTGTTATAAACGTTCTTTGTCAATTGAAAAGCTGCTTCAAATTTTGTTTATTCTAGAACTTATTGCTGATTTTTCTAGCATATCGGGTTCAATCCACTCTCCCAGATATTTAAACTTATCTACTCTGCTATATTTTTTATTTTCAATTAATAGAAATCCGGGCGCTAATTATATATTAGTAATGAATTCTGTTTTATCCACAGAGATTTGTCGCCTCTTTCTCTCATATTTGAATTTGTTTTATCGCCTCATCTATTGTGTGTACAATAATAACTATATCGTCAGCAAAAGCTAGACAATCAATTGTTAGATTGTCTTTCTTCCGCCCTAATCTGATTCCGCTATCTACTTTTTCTTTTCATAGACTTAAGAGCCATTCTCGAAAGATTTTTTCTAATACGCAGTGAAATAGAAGCGACGATAGCCCATCCCCTTGTCTAACACCCGTTCTGACCTCGAATGCTTCAGATACTACTCCTCGGAATTTGACCTTTGACCAGGTGTTAGTCAGGGTTTATTGGATAATCATTCTAGTATTATTGTCCGACGCATTTCTTTTAAAATTACCAGTAAGGTCTTCCTATCAACCGAATCGTATGCTTTTTGAAAATCAACAAAGGTCACTACAATTTTTTTTTTACTTTAATTTTGCGATAAATTTTAGGTTCGTAATCTGTTCAGTACAGTTTCGACCTTTCCTGAATCCTGCTTAGTATTCTCCTAATTGTGGTTCGAGTTAATCCTCTGCTCTTGCTTGGATAGCTTTTGACAAGATATATATATATAAAAATATATATATATATTAATATTCTAAGTGTTGGATATAGCTACCGGAGTTAATTGCGTTTTATGCACACACATATACATACATACATATACATATAAAGAGAGAGAGAGAGAGAGAGAGAAAGAGAGACACACAGGCAGATGTGGATAAATATATAGACAGATCGACATAAAGATACGATTTAAAAATAAAATTTGCCATAAAATTTGAAGGCGACCACAATTTTCTATGTCACTTCGATAAATGTTATTATAAACATTGTGCCGAAAAAGTTTGAATCTGAATATGACATTACGTCAAGTAGATTGAAATTATAAAATTGCGCCGTTGACCTCGTCTATATAGAGGTCGACAGGTCGTTAAGAAATTAGAACAACTGGGTCGTAAAATGATTTCCAAATCGAAGATGAGTCTCTTGACATCCAGACCATCCGATTGTTATTGTTGTTGCTTTTATAACGAGCATTAAGTAACAGCCACTATACGCGTTATCGAAATATTAATGAGAAACATCATCTATATTGTAATCACGTCTTCGGACGAATGGTGGTTTTACTTTCGTCAGAGATTATAACGAAATGATATATGACATAAATCGTAGCGACGGTAGGCGCGAATAAAACCGATGTGGCGAAGTTATAAAGGACAGTCACAATGTCCACTATATGGTACATCGTGAAATGTTATTGGTAACAAAATTTTTCATTTTATGGTTGACGCCAAATGTCTCAATTTAAAAAATATTCATTTAAAGTGGTGCTCGCTATGCTAAAATTGAAATGATACAAAGAAGATTAGTTTGACCCCTGCGCAAAGATGATACTCAAAATCGTGCCTCCCACATTTTTATTCAAGTACAAAAATTTTAAGGATGTAGATATGGTGGTGTCGCAAATTTTATTTCTCTTTTCAGAGATATTTTTAGTTCATTGTAAACCTCATTTTTTATCGGTGGCGACTAGAACGCTCATAATGTAGCCTGGGATGATTATGCAAATATTTATTTAGGGAACGTGGTATATGAAGCATTTTTGTGGACACAGACTACTGTATATTACATGACGGCAGTCCGATTCATTTCTATAGGCATGGGATCTAATATGTGCTCTACTTCACTCTTAATTATCCGATAACACATTTGTCGTTAAAATTAATGATTGTTTCTCTGAAGAACAAAAAATTTTATCGTCCTTATCGCAAGCTTGCTGGACGTTGTTGTACATAATCTATACAGCAGGCATGCCGATCAACAGTCAGACTTGTCTTAGCAACAATTTGCTGATGATATAGCTATCCTCGCGTCCAACTCAGATGCAATGTACGCAAACACAGCAGTCTAAAATCACTTAAATCGGTTGGTCCAATGAGCACAAAGCTGGTGGTTGCTATTTAACACAAATAAGTGCCGATACGTTACATTTACAAATAGAAAAGTCAAGTGTCCAGTTCTTCAATAATGATTTTTTTTTTATTTTTATTTTTTTTATTTGGCCTGGCTGTACATACCATTTGGCCACCAAAAGAACAAAAAAATAGGACACAAATAAATATAACAAATGAATTAACTTAAATTAAAGGAAGAGAGATAATTATAAAATATGAATAACAAAAATAAATCATAAATAAATATAACCAATGAATTAGATTAAACTAAAAGAAGGGAAATAACTATAAAATACGAATATAGCGGGAGAGGATAATCATAATAAAATGTATCGTATAAAAAGAGGAAAGGAAAAACCAGAACAAAAACCAACACTTAAATTAGAATATGATTGATAATAATGAATTTAAATAAAACTATCAACGAACATACAAACATATCAAGGATAGGATACAGTAAGGAGGAAAAACACCAAAGGAGAATAACTTCTCAAGCAAACTGGTACGTCTCTGTTCAAACCACCCTAGGCTGAAAAATAAATGGTTGATACCTTCTCTAAAACTGACGATTGGTACAATGCATATAAGAAGGATTTATGAGATTGAAGTTCAACGCTACTCTAGAATGACCAGAGAACGTAACCTATATATGACAGTGATAAATCTGCGGATAGTAGTGATTGGGATACCAGGGGGAAGGTGTTTGAACCAGGGGACCTGGGGAAATTCAGTTTGAACCATACTATAGGTTTTACCTTTGATTGAAGAATTAAGTATACTTTCAATCCAGTCAGTTTTAAAAGTTCTCCTAATCATGTCATAGAGATCGCTAGAGGGAATATATGAAAAACGAGCTCCAGAATTAATAGAACTTTTCGCCAAAGTGTCAACTCTGTCGTTCATGGAGATGCCACAATGACTAGGTATCCATAAAAACTTCAGGTTACCTCCACGTTGAGAGATAATCAAGCATTTTTCCTTAATTTCTAAAACGAAGGGGTGAGATTTATAATTAAAACTACTGTTTTGAATAGCCAAAAGGGCACTAAGGCTATCGGAACAAATAACAAAATTACAGGTACAAGAAAGAAATTTTATAATATATTCACAGGCCTTATCGATCGCTAAAAGCTTCGCTGTAAATATGGAGGTCTCCGGAGGTAAAGAAAACTGCTGTATAAATAAATTTGGAATAAGAAACGCAGCACCCGCATTCTCATTGGACCCTCGTAACTTAGATCCATCGTTAAAAATCTGTATATATTCGGGATACATTGTTTCGGTGATAAAAAGGAAATGAACATTAACTAATTCAATAGGTAAATTAAGCTTAACTAATTTTTGACATGTGTGAATATCTATCAACAAGTCTTTCAGACAATCCGCCAATATGCCTGAGAAGAAAGTACTGTACTGATGCTATTCCGATCACCTAACGGACTCCAGTTTGACTCCTTTTTCCTCAGACGGGTAGCCTGTCTTTTTGTTAACTACTGTACTGGATCATTCTTATTACTATCATTCCTTCTCAATTTCATTCCCATCGTATTACCTTTTCTTTTCTTACAATTTTATGCTTCAATGGAGGCATTAGATTAACACCTGTTCTTTTATCCGGATCTGTGTTATACGGTGTTTTTTAAAAATAACAAAATCCTGTTGCTAACCCATTAGATTTAACATTTTGTTTCACCTACATTAAGTTTAACAGCTAGCTGGAAAGCTATGCCCGACACTGCAAGGAAACACCGCCCCATATTAATCGAAGTGTGTACAAATAGTATACATGATAGTAGCCGAATTTTTGACCAGTCTTTAAAAAAAGTGGAATTATAAACGCACCAACTGGTAATTATTGTCTTCGCAGCTCCACTAGTATAACTTACTAACCCTATGGTTTAGTTCACGTTGTTATATGAAGCTGTAAGTGAAGTTCTGTCAAAGTCGACACCAACAGGAAATGAGCGTAAATTTAATAATGAGCGGAAAAAACTCTGGTCTTCGGTGGTCAGATTCCTATCGGTGCGCAGCTTGTGATAGAAGGACAGCTTTCCTAAAATACAAGGAAAATAGCACCGTTGAAATTTATCTACTTATTAGTATCAACTTCAACCGTCTCTCCCCAAACTCCGCTGGTTCATTTTTTTAAGAAGATTAGTCGCAGGGAAATTGCACCAGTCTGTAATCCCGATCATGCTTTTTTTTAATGTTCTGCTCTGGTGCCGTTGCGTTCTGAGCTTTACCTTGTCTTTATGTTCTCCGTGTATTAATATATAGTCCCTTCTTAATGTGAAATTTGAACTAGCATAAAGGAAAATGGCAACAATTTTGTATACAATTCAGTCGACAAACACCAATCTCAAATGTGTGTGAATTATCTGTACGGATACTCAAATTCGCTTTGATTTTAACTTCAGCATACATACATATATGCGTATATATATCTTCTTCTTCATCGTAGGCTCGATCCGAGCATCGTGATACTATGAAACCTTGATTTTATGCAACTGCGTCCGCCATATATTTCGGTCCTCTGCATATCAAACCGTTTTTACTATTCGCTGCCTTACTACATCTCGCAGTCGTATTTTTGGACAGATTTCCTTTAACACCGACAGGTTTGTTCTCTTTCCAGTGCAGGGAATCCGCAGCATCCTTCTCCAACAGAACATTTCAAAAGCATCTATTCGCCGGACATCCATTTTTTTTAAAGTCCAGCATTCCGATGCATACAGAAAAACCGAAAAGACTAAGGTGTCCATGAATATATACATATATATATATATATATATATATATATATATATATATATATATATATATATATATATAATGTATATTGCAAATATCATGTAACATTTTAATGAAGTTTAATAATAAATAACAGCAAAATAAATTATAATAATTATATATACACATATATTGCTTGCAATTTAGTCCATCTATTTGAAACCTTACATCTGATGATCTAGTAAGTAGATCTGAAGAAATGCAAAAAAAAAGTTTTACAAAATGTACACAGTTGTTTACACAGTGATATTCAATCATATTGGAAGGAATTTGAGGGAGATGCCTGCCTCTTATAATATAGACTAAAGTCATATGTATAGAATGCCTCGTGTTTCCAAACGACAATAGCAACGATATATACATCATGCATGAAACGACTAATTAATAGTAGTAATAATGGCCTGCTTACGTTACAAGGTAAGAAATTTGTTATACATTTATACTTAAATCTTTTACTTATCGGTTTATTTATTTTTTAACTATATATAAAAAAAATCAGTAAAAACCCA
Organism: Coronaproctus castanopsis; assembly: GCA_032883995.1. Lineage (NCBI taxonomy): Eukaryota > Metazoa > Arthropoda > Insecta > Hemiptera > Monophlebidae > Coronaproctus > Coronaproctus castanopsis. Next base: position 107,765,761 of record CM065052.1, on the reverse strand, counting down.
AATACTATCTGGCACGGAGAATTAGTACAACTAAAGAGAACTACGTAAAATTTATAATTAAATTTAAGCGCATATTCATTTTTAGCCTGGAATGTTACATACATACATCTGTAAGTATATATATATATATATATATATATATATAATTATTATTTCGAATGAGCCACTAATGCCATTTTTCTTCCTTTTTTTCCATACTGCTTTCATCCTTTCACTGTGTCTTTTTTTTCGTTCTTCGGTCCACAAAGTGCCAGTTCTTCTTCCTTGCTTTTCCGCAAATTCTTTACAATTAAATAGTTTCTTCTTTAATATAACTCGCTGTTCTACATCTTCAGGCATAATATTCAGTTCCGCCATGTCATTTTTAGTCTCTGTATACCATGTATCGTTCATTTTTAGTTTTCGCATGTACTTAAATAATCTTCCGGTGCGTACTGTCCTCCATCCGTTGCATATGTCCATAAAATTGTATTCTTCTTTTCCGGATCGCTGTAGTAATTTTTTCCACATGTTGATATATTTCTTGATTACTTCTTTTTATATATTTTTCACCTTGTTTCATTGGTCCTATTATTCTTCTTACGATTTTTCTTTCTGCGATTTCAAGCTGTTCATTTAATCTTTTTTGGTTCATTTTTAGGCTCTCCGCTGCATATAATGCCATATATATATATATGATAATACCGACACTCGTATCCGAGTTAAGTCGTCTGCAAAGAAAAAGACTGATAGGAAGAGGAAAAAAATATATATATAATATGAATGTATGTAATGTACTATTAGTTCAAGTACTATCGCGTACAAAAAAAACATCGAGGACTAAATTCCAATTTATAAACAAATGACACTTTGAAAATTGCTAATTCATTCAGAAAATTAATTCGTGCAACCCCATCTTCTCCTGTAACACTTTCTTCCAGACGAATATAATACAATCTCGACTTACTTGCGCCCTATATACATGAGTGCGTGAGTATGTGTGTGTATGTTCCATACATATATATATATATATATATATATATATATATATATATATATATATATATATATATATATATATATATATATAGTGAAATGTCGATGGGGGAGCCGAAGAATAAATTAATTTCCTCCTATAACAATTTGGGTAGCTTTACCTACAACTTACCAGCCCGATATAAATATCCGAATGATACAGAACTAAAAATAGGAGGGCATACAAATACCGAATAGAATTAGGGGTGAACGTACAAATAAAAAGGAGAAACCGCTATTGGTTGTTTGCATGACGAATTTAAAATTAAAATATCGAAAGAATATAATTTATTATGCGGTCGTCTCGATAAGTGTAGTGGAGTGAAAGAGAAATTTGGAATAAAAAGAAAGATGCAGACTAATTTTTGGACTAAAAAATAAAAACCGAATTGTCAAAAAAATGAGTAGTATAGATCGTAGTAGTGGTTGGTTCTTAAACAAAATATTTTTCGGGGCATTATCGAATATTCCGGTATAATACCGTACTATCATTCATTTGAACGAGAAGAGGGCCTCGCCAGGCAGGAGATATGAGGTGTTTCTTTAAGTTTTACGCTTGTTTCTTTCAAAGGAAGAATAATAATTTGACCAGACTACGGAAATAAAGGTTACGTAGTAAGGTTGTTTCAAAAATATATTTTCTCAGGAGTTTCGTTTACTTTCAGTTGCAAAATGTTATCGATATGTTTGTAAATAACATTTCCAACGAAATTAATCTTGCGAAGGGGTTTGATTTAATCATTTTCTAGTATGCTAAAGTTTAAGATGAAAGGCATTCCTGGCTTTAGATATTTCATCATTAGTACGAAGTCCGAAAATTGAGTCAAAAGTTCTTATTCCCTGGTGTAATCAGCGTTAGTAGGAGGTCACATCGTATTTTTCAATGAACCACACATGCTGGTACAAATCTCGGTTATAATTCGTTACTTCTATCCACGTTGCGTCTATATAATAACGTATTAAATATTCATCCGCAGCTAGATCTTCACTTCGATAGTAAATTTATATATAATAATAATTTTAAAACTTTATTATTTTTAATATATTCTTTTTTAATTCAGTTCTTACCATTCAGTAAGTTTGTTTTATGCGATAAAACACATTTTGGTTATAAAAAGAGTCCCGTTGTTTTTTGTCATCGTACAGTGCCTTTATGCGTGACTGGAGTAACAGCTTTCTTGCATAGGAATATATGTGTATGATTGAGGGAGAGCTTGTTTACAAAGGAATACGGGTGTATGGCCGATATTTCTATTTTTTGTTGCGGCTGGATATGCGGTTGTCAATATTGGCACTGTATATATCGTTAGAAACATTATTAGCAATTTATTTTTCCATTTTTTTAATATGATAGTTATGCGCAGAAAATTAAAATATTTTATACAAATAATGGTCATCCAGAACAATATAAGCTAACCTAGAGGTCATCGAGCAGTTGATATTCGATAGATGACATATGTAGGGAAGGACCTCAAGTAGTTCCACCCTTTATTTACCCTAAACAGTTAAAAGATCAGTTGGTTTAACACGATCTAATCTCCGCAACTCTTCCGAATTACCGACCAAGTTTATGGCCAAAGGATTTCGATGTTAATCCAACCTCATTAAATAGCGTTGGGTACTTTTCGTCACGGTGTATCGAAACGTTTGAGACGTACCAGGGTGCTGATGTTATTTGTCTTAGAGATCGATTTTGAAATCATTGTATTATATCTATGTTGCTAGGTTTCGCACACTACCAGAGTTAAATACCGTACGTCTACACAGTCTTTAAAACTATGTTATACACCGGCAATTTATTATTGAGGCTGAATTTAGACTTTTAACTAGTTAACTAATACAATCCTCTGAAAATGATCATGTGTACGGATTAACACTATAAATCATTCAGGAGTTCTTCATATAAGCAAGTTAGACAGTTGTCAGAGGACAATTTGTATTCATTTGTTGAGTCACTGGCTCCACCTCATGTACCTGAACTAGAGGAAGTTATAACACCTGAAAGTAGCCCCTCTGATCACTTTTTAGATGCTCCTTTTACTGAAAAGGAGGTAGCCTACATTCTATCAAGGAAAGATTCAACAACGCCAGGATACGATGGTGTTTCTTTTGAAGCATTAAAAAAGCTACCGGAAAATTTTTTTACTGCCTTCGTTCACATTTTAAATCAAGTTTGGCAAACTAAATCGATTCCAAATTCTTAGATGCTTTTTGTTATCGTCCCTGTGCCTAAGAAAAATGGATCACTTAGACCAATTGCATTACCCTCTTGTTTCAGGAAATTTGTGAATCCGTTATAGCTTTGCGTCTCAACTGGTGGTTAGAGCATAATGAAATTCTCCCAACAAATATGTATGGTTTTCGAAATAACACCAGCACATTGGACTGCGTGGGTGATTTAGTTGGTAATATATATAATAGTCTCATTAACAAAGAATACAATATTACCGTTTTCCTCGATATAATGAACGCCTTTAACAATGTACATTTGCCCACTTTACAGCAGAAACTGTTGTCCCTAGGCATTCCGGGGCATTGTTGCCACTTCATTAGTAGACTATTTTTGCAACGCCACATTTTAATAAGTACATTGTCCATCAGATACCATCGAGTGGTATACAGGGGAACACCTCAGGGTTCTTCTCTTAGTCCGATGCTTTTTAATTTATATATTTCAGAGCTGGCACACGTGCCTATCTATTCTAAAACTCTCCTCTATGCTGATGACATCGCAGTATATAGTTCCAATACATTTTCCGACGCCGTATGTAACATTAACATGGATATTGATTTAATTGAACGAGTTCTGTATAAGTTGGGGTTAACTCTAAGTGCCCAGAAAAGTGCGGAAGTGGTTTTTACTTACAGGCATTACACAGTCAATAACTTCCCTATTACAACAGAAAATGGTGTTATTCCCTTTTGCAAATCGATTCGGTATTTGGGTATTACATTGGATACGCGTTTAACATGGCGGCCACATGTTGATAATTTTATAAAAACTATTAATCGCGCAGTTAATATTCTACGTAATTTATACAATACTCGTTGGGGGGGTGATCCTTTCATACTGTTAACTCTTTATAGATTGTTAATTCGATCTAAAATGGAATATGGTTGTGTTTTGTATGGATCAGCATCTGAATCATTATTAAATAAGCTTGATCGGGTACAAAACGAGTGTGTGAGGCTCTGTATTGGTGCAGTTAGAAGTACTCCGATACCGGCATTGATGGCAGAGTGTAAGATACCTCCCTTACAGTTTAGACGGATTTATTTAGCACTAAAGTTCTTGATCAGTAGAATGAACATAGATCGCTTTCCGTTATATAGTTTATTCTACCGAGTTTACTCCAACTGGCCGTTTTCAAATAACAAGATGCCCCTGTTGGCTTCAGTTATACCTAGGTTGGAAGAATTTCAGGCCCAGACTATGCGAATTCATATACCCATCCGATTTATGTTACCGTATTCATATAATTTTACCAATAAAATAACATCTTTCTTTCCCGAGAAGTACGTCCTCTGGCCTCCGCCACTGATCCGGGCTACATTTAATAATATTATCGCTGAAAATTTTCCCCGCATATCCTTGTTTATACAGATGGATCGAAGTCGGCTCAGGGAACGGGTGCAGCAGTTTACATCCCATCTCTTAATACTAGCATGGCTTACAAATTATCTGATCTCTGTTCCGCCTTTACAGCTGAGTGTGTAGCAGTATTTCTTTCCTTGTCGTCCTTAATTGATGTGAATCTTCCAGGAAATTATCTCGTTGTCACCGACTCACAAAGTATTTTAAAGGCTATTGAAAGCAAAGTTAAGGTGTTAGATTCATTGATTTCATCCATCATGTTGAAACTTAATCAGCTGGAAAACTTAAGTATATTTGTGTCTTTCTTGTGGGTGCCGGGACATCGAGGAATCCCCGGCAATGAAATTGTAGATGCACTAGCTAAAGGGGGGTCTTCTAATGGGGTAGTATTCTCCTCAGTTTCAACGCGTGATGTCGTACATTTTATACAGTCGGAACATAAAAAACTCTGGGAACAGACGTATATGGAGAGTGTACAGCGGTCGCCTGTTACTGCGTATTATCTGCTCCAGCCGGCTCTCCCTAGGTTACCGTGGTTCTACTTTTTTAAAAACATTAAGCGGAGAGGAATTGTACTTATCAGCAGATTGCGGTTTTGGGCACTGTTTATTGCCGGACCGCCTATTCCTTATGCAGCTTAGAGAAAATCCGTATTGCCCTCTACATGCTGGTCGTGCAGTCTGCAACCCTGATCACGTGTTCTTCGAATGCCCTTCTTTAACAACATTACGCTCTGAACTGTATCTTAAATTACTGCACGCGTCTCCTAATGGTCCTCCTTATAACGTATTGTCCCTTCTGCATATTGGGAATCTACATCTGTTCCCGGACATAGCAATTTTTCTAGAGAAGTTGTCAGAGATTATAAAAATATGAGCTAGTAATTTTTACGGTATCACGTTGGGTCTGTAAAGGCATCCCCATTTTAAAAAATCTATATTTGCGGCTTTTTTTTTGTTTCTTTTTTTTAAATAAATAGATAGCAATCCGTCTATTTTACAAGAAAAAAGTAAATCGCGTTAAGTTTAAAAAAATGTAAATATAAAAAGAATTATATCGTTTTCGCCATCTACCGTCAATACTACAAACTAACAAGTATCTTAATTTGATACACAAGCTACAGATAGCACCCGTCATTCGGTTATGTATTTAAACTGCGAAATTGCAAACGAACGATGATTTTTTTTAACCCTCGCATACTGCCGATACGAAATAATGACGTTTTATAAATGCGTCGGTACTGAAAATTTCGGGAAAGTAAATACCCAATTGCGAGTCAATGAAATACCCCAAAATTGGTCACATTCTTAAGAATAAAAGTTCTCACTTACTAATTTTTCGCCAGAAATTATTTAGACGCCCTAGTTTTCGATATAATAAGTAAAATTTTGTTAATTGTAGCTTTTAAGTAACTCAAAAATAACACGTCCCGTGGAAAGGCAAAACAAAATAACTGAAGCCAAGGCTTCACGTGTGTATAATTAGATAACTGGCCGTTTCAACAGATTTACATTTATCTTGTAGCTGTCTTAACGAGTATAGTAAATGAATTGTACCGTGGCCTAGGCGAAATCCACTTTCAATTTGAGTGCGGTGGCGTTTCCAAATAAGTTGCCTATTGAAGAAATTAAAGCGATTTTCTGATCATATCGTTTTTGTCTTTATACATTAGTATTTTGTTTGCGACTTAGAAGTTTTTAGGAATAGAATCGTCTAACTACATATGTGTATGTATATTAACGTGCATATATATAATATGTTTGAGTGTATATGGAAGTATATATTTTATATGTTACGCTAATTTATATTAATATTTAAATTCAGGATCCTCTATATGTTATAAATATTTTTAATTTATTTCGATTAATATATAAACATTTCCATCTTTTTACTTTTTAATTTTGATTAATTCATTTATTTTATATATATGTATATGTATATATATATATATATATATATATATATATATATATATATATATAAATATATATATATATATAATATATATATATATATATATAATATATATATATGTATATATATATACGTATATGTAGGTATTTATGCATATACATGTAAAAGTATTTTTGACCTTAATTATTATTTTTATATACACTTTCGAGAAAATTGTGCAAATACTGATTGCAATCTATTATTATTCTATTTCGGTAAATAATCGGTTTTAATCATTTGATTTCATTATTTTCTTGTACGTGTTTGCGCGCAGTTTATTAACAAATCTTTATTCATTTGTTTGTGCTCCCGAACAGTGCAAAATAAACTTAATTTGAGTTGATTATTATTATTAATAATTAATTATTAATTATTAATTATTAATTATTAATTATTAAATTGGGTTTAGGTATGAATATCGAATTTACCCATTGCCAACACTATTTTCGTAACATATCAAATATATCATAAACAACATAACGAAAAAATTATACAAGGAAAGGAAAAAGAGAAAAAAAAACGCTTAAAGATTAATCCTAGATATACCTACATAGGTGATCAGTGCTGCAAGGACGTTATTGTTATTCAGGGACAATAGGTAGGCAACCGAGAAGGGAGGAAAAATATTTAACTGTAAAATTATATTGATAAAGGTATCTCTGCCGCTGCTATATAAATTACAAGCTAAAATAATATGATTAGCGACCGTTATAGTTCCTGCATGGAAGGAGTAAGATTGAGGGTGTACAAGATGAAAAAGAAAAAACTCGATTCTTAGAAGGATAAGTGCAAAAATGGATGTGGTAGGAAGATTAGGTTAGATAAATTTGTAAAAGTTAAGTCGTCTTTTACAGAACATTGACTTCCATCGATGAAGAAGATCTGCACGAACGGATACAATTAAGCAGAAAAGAGAATTTTCGGAATGATAATGCTTTGCGATGCCCCAAGTTTGGCGCAGCCTATCGCATACTTAATTTTCCCGGATACTCTCATGGGCAGAAAATCAACAGAAAGATACGAAGGTATGATTAATGTAGGTGCAATACGTTTTCTACAATGGTTAACAAAAAATAGTCACTATAGTAGCATAGCGTAGGTTTTTGCAATGCTTTAATAACACTAAGGGAGCCACTTACAATTAATATTTTCCTCTTGGTCCTATTCAATCGAATATATTGAATAGCTTTGACGATGGTAAATGCTTCTGATGTAACCACGCTACAAAATTCTGAGAACCTAAACAGTTCGGTATATTAATATTAAAGTCTGCTCCAGTAAGCCGATATGCTGTATTTTTTTAACTACCTGTAAATACGTAATCAGGTCATAAACTAGTAATCATTAATCGAAAGATACTATTTAACTGACAGTGACTTCCAGTTGTATGGAAGAAAAACATATAGTATTAATATGGAAGTTCAAAAAACACACTTATGATAATTTGAAGAGAAAGTTAGGTGTAATAAAATCAGTATAGAATAGCCAGGTCTGAGTTCTATCAGCTAAGCATTTTTTTCTCGATAAATCTCAAATTTCGGTTAATGCGGCTGAAAATACTGAAGGTACACGCTTGAGAATTATCAACTGGTTTAATTAAGAATTTATTCGTCAGCAAAATATATCTTAATTGCTAGGGAGGAAGGAAGGCCTCCAATACAAAAGTAAGAGTTCATACAAAAGCTTCTGTTATTATTCTCAAGAATATTTTGCACGGCTGTCAACCTCTTGAAATGGGATTTACAGGCTCCACTGAAGAGAAAGGAGCCATATTATAGTCGGGAGCGGATAGCAGCAATATAAATTGTACGAATTATACAAACTCCAAGTTAATTTTTTGGTCAAATATAGTTCCAAGAAACGCTTCCGCCAGACAAAAGTAAGTAGTTCTCAATTTAGTATAAGCGAGAGATGAGGCAAATTTAAATGTTTAAGGGAGAAAATCATGGAGGTCGTAGATAAAGATAAGTGCGAGTCATGTATGGAAGAATTAATAAAATCCAAGGTTTTTGTAAAGCGTGCCGATATTCCTGTAATTGTTTCCCTTTGTTATATACAACGATATCGTGTGTATAGGAAATACAATATATATTATCAGGTGTTAGCTCAAAGGGGGAGAAATATTTAACAGGCTTAGCGCAGGCTCCCTGATGGAGAGTAATGTACACCGTTCTAAGTAAACAACCAGAATAATATGAAACATGAGAAACAAAAGTGCGATTAAATCAACAGATTATGAAGCAAAACTAGGAGATACCGACGACCTGAATAATTCCAACAAATAGAGTCGGGATATGACCATTATCATCAGCTGACTAAATATCTAGAAAGCATGCAGAAACGTAAGCTCTGTTAACAAATGAGTCGTACGCATCAGCAGTAAGATAGGCTAAGCAGCGTTATTATTAATTATAAACGAAAACGTAAAAAGAACTGGTGCGTTATATTTTACTTAGAAATTAAACTCTATTTTGTATATTTTCATGTTCGAACGCAGAACAATTCTTAGTTGAATAATACGTGATAATTTCCTATAAAACATCACAAATACAACACTTCTGAAATAATATTGAATTAAGTAACTAAATATTTCTCTCGGAAAGGCAGGCTTGGACGTGTAGTTGAACGTGTATGTATTTATGCGAAGAATATTATCATTATTATTTTTTTTACGTGTACCGACCAAGAGGTCATAAACACGATACCTAAATGAAAATTATTCTTCTTTCGGAACAACTTGTCCTAATGGAGTAGGTTGTTTTGCTGTCTTTGTGTCAGCTTAGGCCAGGCACTATTTAATCTTAATCAACTCCAAGGGGATTTCGGCACTATTTTCTTTTCAATCGTCTTAAAGGTCTTGGCAAAGTGAATGTGTCGACATCCGTGTTATAAGCGAATTTGAACGGTGATTTTTCATGCATTTTCTTATACTGATGTTTAGTGCAACCGTGGGTATATCCATATCATTGTTTATGATGCTGTTGCGAACATAATAGGGTACACTTACGATTGCCCTCAGCGTCTTGATTGAACTGATATAAGTACAACAGGACGTAACTCTCGAGTTTCTAATAATGCAGTCCATGGTTCACGCAATAAAGAAATTAACGATTGCATGTGTATACTACCGTGTCATCTTAATATTCGTGGGCGTATATGAACACATTATCATCGTCGTCATAATTATTTTATTACATCTCCTTGTCGGGAGGTTGCACGTCAAGAGCCACTAGCTGTCTTATTAATTTCATATATCTAACACTTTACACGTTTTACCGAACTCACGATTCGTCGTTACGTATTCCATACTTTTCCTTCCTCTTGTAACCTTTTCGACATTTTCCACCGCATCGCTAACATGAGAATATCTTTTGCTTGCAATTTGTACGCAATATATTTCCTCTTAATTTTTCTTAATATCTTTGACAATCGTCATTTTATCGGAGTTCCATAAAAAAAAAAAAAAAAAAAAAAGATTAAAACGCTTAATAAGCTCGTTAATGGAAAAAATGTCACTTGTCCTGTGCTTTAATAATTATTGACGAATTCTTTTTTCATTGCTTCGTATTTAGAACTGATAAGATACTTACCATCAACTAGATGGCGTGAAGAGGATGAGACACATGACGTCTAGCAGACTCTTAAAGTAGAGAAACAATTAATGTATGTAGTTTATGATTCTTTTTCATTGGAATCTTTCACCTGCTTTTTTAAGAATTCCAGTTTATTACTTTTTTTTTAGCTCGAATAAATGTCTGAACAGCACCTGTGTAGAGTGTCGTTGGAGACATACCAAGCAGCACCAACTCTGATTCGCGATACTTTATTTTGATACGTCAGGATTCTTTTTACGTTGCTGTTCGAAGCACATCCCCCATAACTCAATAGTATAGAATCGTAGTGGCTTCAAGATCATCTTATAGAGCGGCAACTTATTATTTATGTTTCATTTTAATTGAGGTCCGAGTAACCGGTGAAGGTTTCTCGTTTTTATATCCAGTTTCATAATATCGATTTTAAACGTAAATAATAATAATATACGTACCACGTACAAGACTGAAAAGAATACACACACACAATATATATATATATATATATATATATATACGCTATTCTACGACGATTCTAACTTTTCTAACGTAATCTTTTAAGACCTTCCCCCTACTGAAAAAACGATTACAGGGTCGAGCTTTTGTCGAGGAAACTCCAAGTTCATCGTACTAAAGGTGTATTTCCGTCGACGCTATTCTCGCTTACGTAGTTAGAAATAGGAATAAGACGAACTAATTAATCGGATTCTAGGTAGCTCCAATTTAGTTTTCGGGAGGGATTGAAATGTATCCTCGCTTCATCCATGGGCAAATATCTACGTTTACAACAGAAATTCTTGTTCTACTTCACCACCGTTATAAAAAAGTAAATTGGAAGAATTCCTGAAAAAAGTGTAAACTTTCCTCAATCGCGTTTTCTTTGATTCATTGTGAAAAAAAATTAATTAAAACTTAAACTTCACTACTTTATACTTTCACGTGCGAGCGTGATTTGTATTATATATATATATATATATATATATATATATAATACATGTGTTCGTTTATATTAGTGTTTTTTTCGCTTAGTACAGTACATAAAAGCCAACTTTCAATGGTATTTTGAAACATTTTTACTTCCTAAATAACCTGTAAAATAAAAAAGCATATAACGTACCTTTAAGGCTATACCTTATAATATATATGTATGTATCTTTCCTAAAATTCACCATCAACAAGACTATATATTTTCTAGGCGAAAGATTTTTCCGCTCATGAAGAGAAGCGAGAATGAAATCTCATTAGGAAGGAAATTAAGTGAGGTATACCATGCAATAAATAAATGGTTACAATCATTTAATCTCAGCATCAACAATTCGAAATCAACCTATATGATGCTGTTCAATAGGAAATTACAAAATAAAAATTTAAATTTAATGCAATATGGATTAGACATACAATATGTCACACAAAAACCAAATACTTAGGAGTATTAATTGATAATAATTTAAAATTCTATAATCATTTCAATCGTATAACGACAAAAATTAGCAAATTTATAAGGGTATTCAATAAACTTTTTATAACAATAACGATAGAATAAACTATAAGAAGGGAATAATATTATATAAAAGTATAATATTACCGAACATACTTTATGGCAGCGTAATCTATAGTGATATAATGATATGTTAAATATCAAACGATTTCAAAACAAATTAAAAGCTTTCCAGAGAATGATTTCCATAAAATTAATCAAATCTTACAGAACAATTATGGCTAGCATTGTCATTGCTGGTATTAAACCGTCGGTGTATGAGATTGAGAAACATATTTATATTTTATTAATAAAAAATAATGTAAATACAACTCGTGAATTTAACAACACGCAATATCAGCATCCATACTATTTGCATCAAGAAAAAACGCTAACAATTAAACAATTCAAAATAGTATTGGATGAATATTATGTTAAAAAATATCAAAGGTTATGGACGAATACAACTAGCGAAACAATATTTTCCCAGTGTAGACAGAAGACTAAAAAATGTTGTATTCGTGCCAAATTATTTCAATACACAGTTTATTAGCGGACATGGATTATTTAAAGACTATTTATATAAGTATGGAATATCGCATACGAATAAATGTGCAATATGTAATTTAACCGATCATGTAAAGCATATTCTGACAGGATGCAATTACGTCAACGCTGATTTCGCAAATATAAATGCGACAGAATTGGTGGATAAGCAGTTCAAAATATTTGACGTTTTCACAGTATCAGAAATAACATACCGCAAAATACATCTACATATATTTTAATCAAAATTAATTGTATAATATCACCTTAATGTAAAATGGGCTGAACTGAGCACCGTAAACTTAATTGGATGGGCTCTTTTCAGTTCATTATTTATAAATTACATGTATCTCACTTATAAATAAATTTACCCCATCGTAATTTACGAACTGGGGACCAAAAAAAAACAAAAAGACTATATCTTTTCTAGGCGTGACATACACGTAAAAAAATTTCAGTGTACCGAACCATCGACCAGAAACCTTTGTGCACGATTTTTGAACAGATGTTTCTGCTGAAAGCATTCCTCCGATAATGAGACAGTTCTGTACTTTTAACTTGTTCCAATTATTACTATTATCATCATCATTCGTTTTTTTATTTTCACTCTGTCCCTTCTTTCTACCTAATTTACACGTATCGATGGAAGCGATCAAATTACGATCAATATTTAATATAATAATTTTTCTTTTACGTTTTAATTTTTATATTTCCCTGTATTATAATCTTCTATTATGTAAATTTGAATGACTAGTAAAGATATAATTTTAATTCACGTAACGAAATCGTCATAGTTTTCGACTTTTTTAAATAATAACCGTCGTTCATTCAATCATTCGCTAATTATTAACTTCTCATTATGTAACGTACATATCGTGATTTTATTTGTTCGGTTAAATTTACTTTCAACACGCCACCACCTTTGGAATATAACTCAAAGGTTTGTATAATACTTTTTTCAAATGTAACATGCAACGGTCAGCTGTCGCTGTCATTTTAGAAAGACCTGTAGAAAATTGTTATACCTAGTCCGACATTTAATTCCCTTTCAGTGAACAGGTTCTTCGTTATATATATTCACGCTGCACTAGCGCACACACACATATATATATACATATGCAGTGGCGGCTCGTGGGTTTTCGAAGCGGAGGGGCTGAAAGTTTTACCTAGTTGAAATTTTTTTTTTAATAAAAAACATACAGCTAGGCTACCACTTCATAAAAACTTAAAATTCTAAATTTTCTAAACAAAAATAAAATTTAGAATCAGCCATTCTAAGAAAATTTTAAAAAATGTGTAATTTCAAAGCACTTACTTCAAAATTTATTTGTATGTGAAGTCCATACGACGGTTTTTCATTTTCGCGAACCGGTCAGTTACCTTGCTGTGGAAGTTAGGAATTGTATCGATAAGAGTTTTCTCAATACTTATCATGGCAAGCGCAGAAACACTCCGTAAATATGTTTTAATTCTTTTCAAGGAAGAAAAACACCTTTCCGCTTCAGCAGTTGTCATAGGAGACGTTAACAAAATTTTCATCAAAACATATACTTCGCCGAGTGTTTTGTAAATACCGGTGTTTCGAAACAATTGGTGGAGTTGCGCAATTCCCGATGCAAGGGAAAATTCTGAATTTCTTTCGTATAGAACAGAAAGTTCAGTTTGCAAACGATTTTTATTTAGCATGGGATATGCCTGGCAAGTTTCGTTAAATTCTTGAGAAGGAAATTCCCTGCAGTACGTTTCAAATTTCTCTTGTAACAGCAACTTTCCTGCAGATAGATGACCAGTAAATTCGAATCTAACCCTAGCTTGCATACATATTGTGTCACAAACTTCTTTGACAGCAGCGTTTCGATTTTCATCACATTTCCTCTTACGAGATACGGGCATAGAATCAGTATTCGTGGACACCAAGTTTTCGAAATTCGTTTCTCTGATTAAAGAAATTGCGCGATAAAAATTTTCCAGTGATGAAAAAGCGCTCGAAAAATTAATGTTGCGATTTTGAAATGTATTGGATAGTAAATCAACGTGTGGCATAATAGGATGGAAGACGCCAAGCCAAAATATAAAGTTGTTGTCATTGAGAAGACGAAGAAGACCGGATGCTTCATTAACAGTTTGGGTATTATTTGAATTCTGCAATTTTTCGAAACATTCTTTCAGCTGTTCAACGTTTTCAAAAACTGTATTTACGACTCTTGAATTGAAATTCCATCTTGTATCGGAACCACGTGGAATTCTTCTTGACATACAATTTTCAAGCTCAGCTAATCTCTGAGAAGAACGCGAAAAAAATGCTGGAATCCCTGACAAGCTACTAAAAAAGATGCGTACTTCTCTATTAGTTGAAACTGATTTACTCATTACTAAATTTAATTGATGAGCATAGCAATGAATGAAATGGGCATTTGCGTAAGTTTCTTTTAATATTTTTTGAACACCACCATGCGCTCCGCTCATAACTGCGGCGCCATCATAAGTTTGAGCAATTAGTTTCCCAGTATTATCTTTTAAAACAATTTTCAACTGCTCCAAAATCTGTTTCGATATTCCTTCTGCATCTTGTGACTCAGGGTTATAAAATCCCCAGAATCTTTCGTATATGGTTCCATTGAATTCGTAACGAAAAACAATTACCTCCTGTGTTTTCTCAGAGATATCAGTCGTATCATCGGACATATCAGCCAAAAATTGAGCTTGTTCAATTTCATTAGAAATTTCAGTTCGACAAATGTCTAACATACAATCTAACAATTCATTTTGAATTGTTTTTGAGTTAGCATTAAACACTGTAGAATTTTCAAAATGCACTTTCAAATTTTCATCCAATTTCCCTGCGAAATTTAACAGTCCTCGAAAAATACCAGGATTATCGGAATCCGATTTTTCATTATGTCCTCGTAGCGGAAGTTCAAATTTACCGCAAAATATCAGGCAGTCAATGAATTTTGATAAAATATCCCTATTCTTTTTGACGTTTTCATTGAACTTTCTGATATTTAATTTATACGCTTCGCTTACCTGTGTCGCGATATTAATTTTTCCCAGCATATCAAAATCTATCGAATTTTTTATATGTTGTGTTGAATTTTCGTGTTTCTTGATTTTTTCATTCAAATGTTTCAAGTCTACACACACCAGTTTGAGTCAAAGAAATTTCACCGCCAAAAAGTAGACAAGGAAAACAAAAGAAAGCGTTTTTAATTTCACAACCGCAAAGCCAGTCACATTTTGAATAAATATCCGCTTTAAATTTTCTTTCAAAAGTATTGTTTCGGCTAGATGACGTTTGTATAATATTCAATTGCGGAGTCGGCCTCTCATGAGCCTTAACGTTACACTTTTCTGCAAACGATAACCGCGAAAATTTGTTATTCAGCAAACATGAAACCGAATTCAATTCACTTTCACGAAAATCGCTATTTCCAGCCATAATTAAAGTTAGCCTTTCTATCAAAACAATCGAAGTAATAAAATCCTTATAAATAAATATATTTATTCAATCAATAAAACATAAGTAAATAAACAACAATAGAAGAACGCGCGTGTCAACATTTCATTCTGCAATTGGAATATTTTTCTTGAAATACATTAATACAAATCTACTAGCTGGGCTGGTTCTCATGCAGCCTGAACGCGGGCAAAAAAAGAACTATTGCGCATGCGCCTTTACCATCGTCCGGTTCCGTTTACACGCACTTTATGTTTCCTAAACACGAGAACGAGAGCTGTATTGGGCTGGTTTTTGTGCAGCCCGAACGCGGTTAAAAAGAAACCACTGCGCATGCGCCTTTAACATCGTTTTCTCGCGGAACCACGCTTTTTATGTTTCCTAAACGTGCCAACAAGAGCTGCATCATATGTAGCCCTCACCAACGTTCTAGAATGAGCATCCAAAGAGAAAAAATTACTTTTTTAAACGAAACTTCAAAATTTTGAATAATTTTAATTGATTTTTTAATATAAAAAAAAATTATACTGGTAATTTTGTAGGTGGGGCTGCAACCCTGCAGCCCTTATGCACGAGCCGCCACTGTACATATGTATAGTTATTCTAAATAACTTAGAAATATCCGTTGCACCAATATTTAATTCAAAATGTGGTAGAGAAATAATTTTATTCGCGTTCAAAAAGGAAACCGGTTAAGAAATTGCGAAAGGGGGTTAGCCAAAAACCCAAAAAGTTAAAATCCCCTTATCAATGTGCTTTCAGTCAGAAACCCAAGTATAAGTACATCGTTTATAGACTGATTTATCTTTATTTTACTGTTCGTTGCGTTCAAGATTCCACCAAACTGTGCAGTTTGGCGACAACAGAGTCCCACAAATTAAAACTTATGTCTCTAGTCTTTATTCGCTAAAAAATACAAAAGAATTCTAAATGAAGTACTAGTTAACTTTTTTTACGCGATAAATTAACCGCGGGATAACGTAACACGTAATTATAAATTCCGATACGCTAAGTTTAATCATATTTCCATTAGAAACTTCCTTTTCAAGTTATTTCGTAATTTCAGATAAACCTATATTTTATTATTATTCGCTTCTAATACAGTCCTCGAGTTTTAAAATAAATGTGAAAATGTCACACTTTCTTAATTTATATATTTCAGAACTGGCACACGTGCCTTTGTATTCCAAAACTCTCCTTTATGCCGATAACATTGCGGTATTTAGTTCCAATACATCATTTTCCGACGCCGTATGTAATATTAATATGGATATTGATTTAATCGAACGAGTTCTTTATAAGTTGGGGTTAACTCTAAGTCCCCAGAAAAGTGCGGCAGTGGTTTTTACATACAGACATCTCACAGTCAATAACTTCTCTATCACAACAGAAAATGGAGTTATTCCCTTTTGCAAGTCAATACGGTATTTGGGTATTACGTTGGATACGCGTTTAACATGGAGGCCACATATTGATCATCTTATGAAAACTATTAACCGCGCCGTTAACATTCTACGTAATTTATACAATACTCGTTGGGGGGGTGATCATTTCATACTGTTGACTCTTTATAAGTCGCTAATTCGTTCTAAAATGGAGTATGGTTGTGTTTTTTATGGATCTGCAGCTGAATCATTGTTAAATAAGCTTGATCGTGTGCAAAATGAGTGTGTGAGGCTCTGTATTGGTGCAGTTAGAAGTACTCCGATACCGGCATTGTTTGCAGAGTGTAAGATTCCTCCGTTACAGCTGAGACGGAGTTATTTAGCATTAAAGCTCTTGATCGGTAGAATGTACATAGATCGCTTTCCGCTATACAATTTATTCTACCACATTTATTCCAACTGGCGGTTTTCAAACAGCAAAATGCCTCTGCTGGCTTCGGTTTTACCTAGGTTGGATGAATTTCAGGTGCGGACTATGCGAATTCATATACACATCCAATTTATGTTACCTTATTCATACAATTTTGTCAATAAAATAACATTTTTCTTTCCAGAGAACTACGTCCATTGGCCTCCCCCACTGATCCTGGCTACATTTAATAATATTATCGCTGAAAATTTTCCTACGCATATCCTTGTTTATACAGATGGATCGAAGTCAGCTCAGGGAACTGTTGCAGCAGTTTATATTCCATCTCTTAATATTAGCAGTGCATACAAATTATCTGATCTCTGTTCCTCATTTACAGCTGAGTGTGTGGCAGTATTTCTTTCTTTGTCGTCCTTAATTGATGCGAATCTTCCAGGTAATTATCTCGTTGTTACCGACTCACAGAGTATTTTAAAAGCTATTGAATGCAAAGGGAAGGTGTCAGATTCATTGATTTCAGCCATCATGTTGAAACTTAATGAGCTGGAAAACCTCAGTATATTTGTGTAATTCTTGTGGGTACCGGGACATCGAGGAGTCCCCGACAATGAAATGGTAGATGCAATAGCTAAAAGGGGTTCTTCTAGTGGTGTTTTATTCTCTTCAGTTTCTTCTCGTGACGTCATTCATTTTACACAGTCTGATCATAAAAAGCTCTGGGAACAGACATATATGGAGTGCATACAGCGGTCGCCTCTTACTGCGTATTATCAGCTGCAGCCGTCTCTCCCTAGGTTCCCATGGTTCTACGTTTTCACAAACATCAAGCGGAGAGGAATTATGCTTATCAGCAGATTGCGGTTTGGGCATTGCTTGTTGCCGGACCGCCTGTTCGTTATGCAGCTTAGAGATAATCCGTATTCTCCTCTACATGCTGGTCGTGTAGTCTGCAACCCTGATCACGTGTTCTTCGAATGTCCTTCATTAACAGCATTACGTTCTGAACTGTATCTCAAATTACTGTACGCATCTCGTGGTGGTCCTCCTTATAACGTAATGTCACTTCTGCATGTTGAGAATCTAGATTTGTTCCCCGGACATAGCGACTTTTCTCGAGAAGTTGTCTGAGTTCATAAAAATATGAGTTAGTGATTATTACGGCTCCACGTTGGGTAAGCTGTAAAGGCATCCCCATAAAAAAAAACAAACACTAAGAACATGCTGTACGTGTGTATTATGCTCGTATCGTATACTATTTAAAAAATGTTCTTTCATATCTCAATACGAACGATGACGATTAAATAGGAAGAACTTTTTATTATTTATCAAAATTGTGCATGTATCTATCGAACAAGAGTAAATCGAAGTCATAGAGGTGAAAAAGCATTCATCAAGTGTAAAGGCAAAATGATGGTTAAAATTTTCGGTTTTAAAGTGAACGTAATATTCAAAGAGGAAAAGTCTATTGCACGTGAATAACCTGTTCTAGGACAATAAGCCCTGATTAAATAATTTTAATAATAATCACGTTTGAAAATAACAGAAAGCCATTCCGAATTCCGAATAATAAAAATAATAAAAATAATCAAAATAAAAATGTATTTGATTTATTTCTAAGAAATATTTATTATCTACCAGACACCATCACACGCGCTCCTATAAATATTAAATTTATGTATATATGTATATATATTTATGTGCGTAATATATGTTTTATATTACATGCATACGCTTTATGTAAATCAGCTGACGGGTATAAATATATATATATATATATATGTGTGTGTCTCAACAAGCTTATTCAGTAAAAGGGGTGACTCGAGTTTGTCCATCAATATTTTCTTTATTATTTCTCCCCAATTCGGTTTAGTTTCATTCACGGGTTTTTCCATCAATAACTTATCTAATCAGTAGAAATATATTAAAGAGAGACGAAATTATTTTTAGACGTTTCTATACATACATCACCAACGAGCTTCACTCGACATCTATCCCCTACGTAAGTCACTTTTATCAAAGGAAACATTTAGGGTAGAACATAGATTTCTCTACAACACAATTCGGTTATGTCTACTATGATCTATTACACTTAATCATATTTTATCGTTCTGTCTTATATATATATATATATATAATAAGCTTTTGCGTAGATGTTCTTACGCGTCCGATAGGATTATCAGCAACGTATAACGGGAAAACCACTCGGCTAAATTGGGTTTATGATAATGTCGTACAAAGGCCTGCAAATAAAAATATGTAAATAAGTCAGAATGAATATCGTCTCGTCGAATCCCGTTTACGAAATTGTTACTTGTCCAAATATCCGGGATTTCTCATTTGCAATTACGAGCAATATTTTTATTTTTCAAAACGAACGACCGTGAAATTAAGTTTTTTATAACAAAATTTCTTTTGCTTTCTCGATAATTTCGATTTCGTCCGTTCGATAATAATTTCTCAGTCGATTATCGATAATCGATTTGAAATCTACAAGCGCGAGTCGTCGATTAATGCGTGGCAAGAACTTTTTAATGTGCCCCGTTTAGTTTAAAAAAGAAACAAATACTCGTCGAAAAGCCAAAAAACAACACAGAAAAAAAACGAGCGTTAGGCATTAAAGAATATAACTGTGATCTCAACGTAAAAAAATAAATAAATAAATAAAATATACAATTATAAATGCTGTAACATTTTTATTTATTTATTTTATTTTATTTATATTCCTTTGTAAGTCGCAAAGTTTATTAACTTTTTTAATGTTCGTGGTCGTCAAATTTTTTAAATTTTACTTCCATCGTCATGGCCAAGTTTTTGAAAGTTTTATTGAATTATCTATATATTTTTTACTAATATGTTTAAATTTATCGATCCTCCTATTGAAAGCCAAGTTTATTTGGAATTTTAATTTAAATTACTTTATTTCCGTTTATTAATTACATTTATTTTATATTCATTCGTATTTATTTTGAATATTTTTTAAAATTATATGAAAATATACAAATAGGAGCACATTTCAATTACGTGTTAATAATTATGTAGCTGTTAAACAAAATAATTCACACATACACATATATATATATATATATATATATATATATATATATATATATATATATATATATATAATACACATATGTTGATATATAACGAATTATCAATTAACAAATAACCTGTCGGTGCATTAACGTAGGATAATACACCAATACATATACCATTCAAACGTCGTTTTAATTTCCGGAAAGCAAAGTGGGATGAATTTGCCAGAGACTTGGATAACAGAATAAAGAATATAGAACCAAACGCTAGTTCATATGAAGTCTTCGTGGGTATGATAAAAGAAACATCAAACAAATGTATCCCAAGGAGATGTCGAACTAGATACATCCCAGGACTGGACAAGAACATACTGGAATATACAACGAGTATGAAATGAACTTTAAAATTGATCCATTCTCGCAAGTTATTGCTGGTTCCGCCAAAAAACGATGGATAGAAACTATTGAATCACTATGAAACACAACAGCAAGAGACACTAGTAAATATACTCAGTGGAGACCCCTAGCACATCATTTGTTACTAAATGGCAAGCCAGTTAAAGGAGCCGGTATTAAGAAAGCTAAACTGAAACAAACGCATAAAGATGAACACAACTGTCTTGAGGAAAGTTTTACCGTATCAGAATTCGATGCAGTCATTAGTACTATGAAAAATGGCGAGGCACGCGGCGTTGATGATATAACTGTAGAACAAATTAAGCACTTTGGACCGAGAACGAGTATATGGATTCTAGATAGTAATTAATAAGCCGATATCTAAATCATGGAGAGAAATCAATGTAATTAAACGAGGGTAGCCTCTTGACAACGCCACTTTGCCGTCCGATTTCTTTCTCCTATGTCATATGTAAACTATTTGAGAGACTGCCCCTTACCAGAATTGCCGATACAATCGATTTAGCGCCAATTCCACAACAAGGAGGCTTCCAACCTGGTAAGTCTTGCACCAGACAGATATTTAACCTAACACAGTACATTGAAGATGGGTTCGAGAAAAAAATAATCACAGGCGCAGTTTTTATAGATCTACCGGCCGCATATGATAAAAAATAATCCATCGATCATTACTAAGTAAACTGTATAATATTATCGGTGATCACAAATTTACAACCGTTATCTTTGAACGACTAAAAAATCGATGATTTTATGTCTCCTTAAACGGGAACAGCAGTCGCTGTAGAGGTCAACGTAATGGGCTTCCACAGGGATGTGTGTTAGCGTTATTCAACGTGTACACAAATGAGAAGCGTATTTTCAAAGGCATGAGTCACTTCATCTACGCGGACGACCTGCTGTTGCTGGAAAAATCGCTCGAAGTAATTGAAGAAGAACTCTCTAGTACTTTAGTAAAACTAGGAGAATACTATGCGCAGAATCATCTGAAATCAAAGCCAAAAACACTCAGTGCACCGATTTTCACCTGAAAAACAGAGAAGTTAACGACACCTAGAAATAACATGGCAAGGGACAAAAGTGGATTTCAATGAGTATCCTATACCCTCTCCAGTTAATATCAGCATAATACAAATGTTATTCCAATATCGCTTTCTATAAGTGTGTGAATATCTTGTACAACGATTGCAACGGGCTTATTGGTCTATAATTTTTTATGTCTTCCTTTTTACCATTTTTGTGTAATAATATTATTTCCGTTGAAAACCATTGCCTGGGTACTATGTCTTCACTTAATATCAAATTAAACAAATATGTTATTTCTCTAGCTAGAACGCTTTTTCCTCGAGTTAGTATTTCGTTTGTGATTCTATCACTTCCTGGTGTTTTTGCTTTTCCCAAGTGGTTTAATGCAATTTCTATTTCCGTTACCAAGAAACATGGAACGTCCATTTCCGTGCTTCCTATGGATATTGTGTAATTCGTATGTCTTCTATCTTCATATAATTTTTTATAATACCCCGTTGCGATTTTAATGATACTTCGGCGATCATGTTCAATGTTTCCATTACTACCTCTCATTGCTGTAACTAATTTTCAGCCTCTTGTCAGCATTTTTTTTATTTTTCTGATGGAGTTAGTATTCTCAAGTATGTTTTTTATCATTGTTTCGTTCCTTGCGTATATAATATTTCTAATTTTTGAACGTTTACAAATTACATTATATTCAATTTTTTCTTTCAATGTCTTGTTCTTTTTAAATTTGAATTTTTCTCGTTTTTATATATCTTTTCTTAGGTGATAAGGAAATTTTTCAGGTTTTTTATTCTCGGTCCGGGATTGTGGAATTGCTTCCTTAATACATTCCATACGTTTGTTGTAGTATTGTTGTGCATCATCTACGCCGCATTTCTTGATGTTATGCTCTATACATTCCTTTAGTTTTTTGTTAAATTGCTCGTTCCATTTGGGGTCCATTGTTCTTATCCATTAGTTTCGGATTGTTCTTTTCCTTGTAGATTTTTTAAGTAATAAATTTATTATAATTAATTTATGGTCCGAGTGAAATTCTATATTTGAAATGTTCATGTTTTGAATGTGTTTGATATCCTTTACTAGGGCGAAATCTATTTTATTCTTATATTCGCTATTTGGAGAAATCCAAGTCCATTTTTTGCCTGCTCTTTTTTTTAAAAAAAAAGTGCTCTTTTTTAAAAAAAGAGTTCAGAATTTTCATATTTTGATTCTGGCAAAATTCTATCAATTTCCATCCTCTTGCATTGCGTGTTCCATAGCCGTATGGATCTAGTATTTTTTCTTCTCCATATTGCCTCTTCCCGATTTTGCTATTGAAATCTCCCATGATTAATAGTTTATTACGCTTGTTGTGTTTTATACTTCGTATTCATAAAGTAAATCATAAAATTGATCACATTCATCTTCTGTTGAATCCGACGTTGGTGCATAAATTTGAATCAATGTTATCTGTTGATTGTCAAATAATTTCAGCCTTAGAACTGCTATTCTTTCCGAAACTCCTTTTACGCTAATTACGTTGTCCTTTGAGCCTTTTGCTATTATAAAACCTACTCCTCTTTGTCCTTTCGTTTCTCCTTTGTAGTGAAATAACGATCCATTTTTTCTTTCTATAACTTCTTCCCCGAGTCTTCTTACTTCGGCTATTCCTAAAATATCTATCTGGAAATGCTGCATTGCTTGTTCTAATTCAATTAATCTTTCTTCCGTTTTTAATGATTTTACATTTAGTATGCCTATGGTCAGCATCCTGTTTTTATTTGGATTGCTTTTTTGTTTGTTTTTTGTTAACTGTGTTAGGATATTATTATTAGTAGTATTGATTGGAAGGTGGTGGCCTTTATTGCCCTCGGTGGCCAACCTTTTTGGGCAATTATATATATATATATATATATATATGTGTGTGTGTGTGTGTGTGTGTGTGTATAAAGTATGTGCAGGAGTGCATACTTGTATGTTTTTCTTTTAATAATAATAGTAATAATAATGCGTTTTTATCAATAGTTTCAATAGCGATAATACTAATAGTAGTAACATAAGCGTTGTCATATTTTTTCCTCCTTTTAATATAAACTAAATTATAATAATCTTAAATTTTAAGTTTGTACATATTATATAATAAATGGTAATGGGTGGGACTGTGTTCTGTCGTCCTGACTATTGCCCTTAAATATAAGTACACTCTGCAAGGACTTCCTACACCCAAGTTTGAAATACTCATTTATATCTTTATGAATATATAAATGATATATATATATATATATATAGATTAACTTATATATAATTTTTCTATTATCAATCATCTGTACTATAGTACAGATGATTATACACTTTATTTATTTTATTGTTTGAGTTATTAACAGTCCTTTGCACCTTTATACATACAATTTTTTTTTAATATACTACTGTTTAAAAAAGAACATTTTCGATCATAGTAAAATAATACACTTTATTTATTTTATTGTTTGAGTTATTAACGGTCCTTTGCACCTTTATACATACAATTTTTTTTAATATACTACTGTTTAAAAAAGGACATTTTCGATCATAGTAAAATAACATCAACTTACAAATAACAAAATTACTGTAGTATTTAGAAATTCTTGTTTAGAAAATTGTTGCAAGCATTGACAAACATCGACGTATTTCTCATTGATATCGATTTCAGCAATATCGGGCACATTACAGACTATTTTATTAACATTCTCGTCCTTAGTAATAATCGGAATATTACTGATAATGATGTTGTTTGAAATCATTCCAACACGTATTTTCGGATTTTCACACCTGGTTCTCCTAACGTAGTTTTGTGACTATATTCAGCGTATTGGCAATTTTTTTTTTCTTTTTTATCGGAACTATTAACAGATTTAGTCGACGCATTTAATTTATTTATCAAAAATAATAGTCTAAAAACATAAGTGTAGTGCACTCTCTAGTAATAGATTTGTTAATTATAAGTTTCTTAGATAACGTAAAGATAGCGATAATAACGAGCATACGATACGAAAATAATATCAGGAACGCAGGTGATGTAAATAATCCGTGGATGAGCTATCGTAAATAACTGAGGCGTACTTTTTTTTTATGAATTTTCGTTGTTTTTTTTCTTACGCGATTCATTTAGTTAATGTTTAATTCTTTATGCAGTAGCATACGCGTGGTTACTCAGGGGACTATATTACTCACACCTTCTTTCACTTATACATCGGTCAAGGAACTATCAATACACAGACTGAGGAGACTATTTTACTTAACATTCACTTCTAACTTTAAATACATCGGACAAGAAATTATCGCACACAAACTGAGGGGATTATATTACTCATGTATTCATTAAATTAAAATACATTCGATAATGAACCATCGCACACCATCGTTATGAAAGCTCGAAATGTTGTATATAATACCGAATTTATAATTTTCTATCAAAAATTAGGGCGCGACTAAAATGTTTAACCCTTTCAGTCACACGTGAAATTTTGGCACAATATTAAAAATTTTATACAGATAGTTTATTATACAATGTAAATTATATTATTAATTTAATTTGTTTTAAACATATTGTTTAAATATTATTTGCAATTAATTTTAAAATTTAAGAATGTTCATCATCTAGTTAACTTAATATCGCTAAGCATGCTTTATTCGAATTATATGATTTAATCTGTTTTAAACGTATTGATTATAGATAATTTATATTTTATACTGTGTTCAAATAAATATTTGCAAAAAATTGTGATATTTCGCATCAGCCAGAAAATAAACAATTTTGTCAGCATTAAAATTTCATGCACCATATAATGGCCATAGTGACTGAAAGGGTTAAAATACTTTTTACGGAAGTTAGTAGAACAAAAAGTAAAAACGAATTGGATTTCGGATAAAATAAACTTGTAACTTTTAAAACCGATGTAATTTTATCGCTCGTTCAATTCGTCGGTTTAATGTTTTCGCTCGTGTGTGTTAACGTTCGATTACGATAATAGTACGTCTTCTAACATTCGATTGTTCTTCGCTCGTTGCATCAAACCTGCGTGTCGTTATAATAATCGCTTATCGGCTCGGGTAAGATCGTTTCATTTACTAGGTAGATAACATAATTAAAACGGCACGTGCCGTCGTTCATCATGACGAGCACACAGCCAACGTATAGTGATATTATTCAAACTGAAATCTTTCCTACTCGCGATCAAGCTATTATTCTACATGCGGTAGACAACATTAAGTTCGTAGAATATATCACCGCTCTCAGCGAAATTATTCATCCATCTAATATTATTTTCTCCTCTCGAATATCGAATAATCGTATTTGTGTATATTTAAAATCAAAAGAAATTGTTAATAACCTCGTTCAAAATCACTCTACTATTTCGGTTAACAATTTACTCGTTCGTGTCCGTAAGTTAATTAATCCATCTAAACGACTGGTCATTTCAAATGTTTCCCCGCATATCCCCCATATTGTAATTGAAAAAGCTCTAATTTCGTCTAATTTTAATTTAACCTCTCCAATCTCATTTATGAAAGCTGGACTTAACGATAATGATTTTAAACATATTAAAAGTTTTAGACGTCAGGTGTATATACAACCGACTAATGATGATATGGACAATGTCCCTGAATCATTAAGTGTCAACTACGATAATGAGTCCTTTAGAATATTCTTATCAACAGATGAGCGGTGGTGTAGCTCATGTAAAACGAAGGATCATTCTAATAATAACTGTCCAGAAAGAGAACAAATTGAAGCGGTTGAATTTAAACCCATTAGCTGCAATAAGCCAAGAAGAGGTAGTTTAGTACCCGAAAGCCTTTCCAACTCTGATATAAGCACAAGTAACGATGTAGATCAAAGTTTGACTGATCAGACTACTTCCAGTGGCCTAAAAACATTAAAACCAAACAAATCCTCGACTTTAGAAGAAGTCCAATCAAACCTGACTGATCCAATGTTATTAAATAGCAAAAGCTACAAACGTAATTTATCTGAGAACTCTTTAT
This sequence comes from Coronaproctus castanopsis, assembly GCA_032883995.1. Classification (NCBI taxonomy): domain Eukaryota; kingdom Metazoa; phylum Arthropoda; class Insecta; order Hemiptera; family Monophlebidae; genus Coronaproctus; species Coronaproctus castanopsis. The sequence goes on along the minus strand of CM065052.1, from coordinate 107,738,826 downwards.
CTTCCGCAAGTAGTGTCCAGTACAACAATGAATTTCAACGACAAAAAAAGAAGAAAGAAGAAAGTGATGAACAAAAAAAATTGAGAATCACTTTATTGCCGGCTAAGCAATGCATAGAAAATAACCTAAAAACACTTAAAGATAGTATATCCTTTGAAAAAATACTTTCATTAATCCATGATAATAACAAATCCTTATCTGTCCAAGAATTATTTATGAAACTGAATATCCCACTTAGTTCGGTGGATACTGTATTTATCCAATTAAAGTCGGTATACTCTGTCATTAATGATCATTCCACAAAAATACGAATAACAAAACTCACCAACAAAATTGCCGAGGATTTAATAGTTAAAAATAATGATGATAGATAACTTCCTACTTCAATGGAATATCAATGGTTTACAGAATAACTTAACTGAACTTCAACAGCTAATTGTAAAGAAAAAACCTATCATTATCTGTTTACAAGAAACGCACTCCCAACCAGCTCAGTCTATGTCCCTAAAATATTACAACCATTTCCGCTATGATCATACTACAGGATCGCATGCGTCCGGGGGTGTTGCAACTTTTATCCATGAATCAATACCAGTAATAAACAAGCTCAGAATAAATACGTTAATACAGAACGTTACTGTCAATATGCAATTTTGCAAATCAACTCCTTTCCATCAACTTACTGTTTGTAACATGTATTTGCCTCCTGATTTCACACCATCATTCCAGGAAATAAATAAACTAATATGTCAGTTGCCTAAACCGTTTCTCCTACTTGGCGATATGAACGCACACAGTCCATTATGGGGATCCAATAAAACAAACAGGAAAGGGAAAATATTTGAAAAACTGCTCCATGCAAATTTACACATTTCATTACTTAATAACAAACAGCCGACAAGACTCAACTCCTTTAACGGAACTCTATCGGCTATTGATTTAACGTTATCTACGAATGAAGTTTATTCAAAATTTCTATGGTCAATCCATCCTGACTTATGTCATCACTACCCAATTTGCTTACAGATGAATAACATAAACAGGGAATACAAAATAAATAAACCTCAGGGTTGGATTATTAGAAAAGCTAATTGGGATAAGTACCGTGAGCTATGTAATTTACCCTTCAATTCCAGTCTCACAGACATCGATTCCGCGGTTAATAACTTTAATAACCACATAATTGAAGCGGCAGAAAAATCTGTTCCAAAGACGTCCCCATTTATATCAATGCGCAATGTCCCCTGGTGGTGTCATGAAGTAAAAGTGGCTATCCAAACCAGAAACAATGCTTTGAAGAAATTTCGTGCTACAAGACAGAATGCAGATTTAGCTAACTTTCGACTCTGTAGAGCTCGCACACGTCTAATTATAAGGCAAAATAAACGGAAAAGCTGGGCGGAATTCATTTCCGAAACTGATTCAAACTCCAACATTCCACAAATGTGGCATAAAATAAATATCTTAAATAGAACCAGAAGGCCATCACCAATAATAACATTGAAAGAATCAACAGGTTTTACTCAAGATCCGGAAGAAGTAGCGAATATCTTCGGAAAATTTTTTGCCGATGTATCATCAAATAAAAATTGTAACAAGTATTTTCTCTCTTACAAAACAAAAGAGGAGCAGAAACCATTACTAATTGACTCAAACAACCATGAAGACTTCAATTCACTTTTCACTGAAAAGGAACTAAATGAAGTGATCAACAGAATAGTTAAAAATTCTGCCTCAGGACCGGATGGAATTTCCCCTCTATTCATTAAAAATCTGCCTCTGGTTATGAAAAAACACCTTCTAAATATTTTTAATAAAATCTGGGCAGATAACTGTTACCCCCGGCTATGGAGCAAAGCAGTCATTATTCCTATTTTGAAAAATAAGAAAGAACATACCGACCCATCTTCATATAGACCAATCTCTCTTACCTGCGCTGCAGGAAAGTTGATGGAAAAACTTGTGGCACGTCGTTTAATGTGGTATTTAGAACGAAATGAATTGATACCGGAAAATCAGACAGGTTTCCGCAGATATGGGAGCACACTCACGCAATTGTATAATTTGCAACAGGAAATATTGAGAGCTTTCCGGCAGAAACATTACCTTATATCAATATTTTTCGATACACATAAAGCATATGATACAGCATGGCGTTACAAAGTAATTCAATTACTGCTGAAGATGGGCTTGAAAGGCCGATTAGTTCAATTTACAAGGAATTTCCTTTCAAATCGTTCGATCAAAGTCCGAATAGGAAATAAAAATTCCCAAGACTTTATTTTAGAAAATGGGGTGCCCCAAGGCAGTGTATTAAGTGTGTACTGTTTTTTGATTTTAGTAAATACGATTGTAGATCATATCCCAGCACCAATTTCAACGAGGTTATTTGCTGACGATGTCAATATAACTCTACTAACAGACGATGTGCTCTACGCTCAAAATCTGTTACAGAAGTGTCTAAATAATTTACACGAATGGAGTAGAACTACTGGTCTAGAGTTCTCCCCCCAAAAGACGAAGTACATGGTATTCACCAAAAAACGAAGCCAAATTTCATTAAATCTAACCGTTAGTAACTCCATTATACAATGTACAACGACGTATAAATTTCTTGGTCTACATTTAGATCCCAAAATGACTTGGCGTAATCATATAATGACACTTAGACAAAAGTGTCAACCACTACTCAATATAATGAAAATGATAAGTAATAAAACCTTTGGCCCAAGAAGTTCAACATTACTTCGGATTTACAATGCCCTTATCCTTTCAAGAATAGATTATGGTTCGTTTATATATTCATCCGCCAGCAAACGGCTACTAAAAATACTTGATATGGTACAAAATTCTGGACTTAGGATCGCGTTGAAGGCATTCCCAACCTCACCAACAGCTAGCCTCCAGTATCTTAGCGGTACTCCGCCTCTCTGTTACCGTAGAAAAATACTTGCTATTAAGTATGCAATGAAGGCAGCTAGTCTTCAGCAGCATCCAAATCGAATCCATTTACAAAATCTGCTACTGCAGCTTCAAATCCAAAACCCATTAAAGACACTACGCAATACCTTATGTAGAATACCGGTTATTGTACCGCCTTGGAGCCAATTCAGTCCGAATATCTGTTGGGATTTATTTTCAACAGATGTTAAAATGAAACCGACGGTGGAAATCCATGGGAAACTTAGGATTGTCTTGCAACAGCAACCGAACGCAGTCGTTTGCTTCACCGACGCATCAAAATCATCACGATATGTTGGTGGTGCCTTTTCAATCGGCAGCATGATCCATTCCTTCAGTTTACCGACCATCTCATCAGTTCTAGCGGCTGAGATGATAGCCTTGCTCCAGTGTTTGTTACGAATTGCGGAATTACCTGCTGACCAGTATGTTATACTGACCGACTCAGCTATGGCGTTACAATGCATTGAAGCGAGGAATTCTACTGTGTCCATGGTAGACCAAATATGGTACAGTGCTTACAAATTAAGTGAACTTAATACCGGCATCACTTTTGTCTGGGTTCCAAGTCATCGAGGGATAATAGGCCACGATGAGGTACACCGTGCTGCACAAGGGCCTACCCAAGCTTACCTGCCGACAGTACTGGAAGAAGACAATGCAAAATATTATTGCCAGAAAATTCTGGACGCGTGGAATCGGTCGTTCCATTCTCGGCCGAGTAAACTTGGAAATATAAAGAAGGATTTAACAACCTGGCCATCAAAGATTGGTAAAATATGTTCACCGAGGTTGGAAACAGCCGTCAACCGAGTGTATATTGGTCACACGCTGAGTACGCACTCCTATCTACTGAGTGCCCAACCACCACCAATATGCGAATTGTGCTGTACTTCATAGTCCATACTTCCAAACAGGAGCAATGAGAGTGTTATATAATAGTACTTATATAATAGTACTTTATTTGCAAGACTTAGCTTAGAGGTTCGACCTAGAAGTGGGTACATTTGTCGCATCAACAATGCAAGTTTTTTCCTCGTATTAATAACGTGAGGGTTCCATGTTAAACCCCGCTCTAAAATGAGCCCTAAATATTTTACCTGGTGTACTTGACTCCCGGTGCTTTGTCGTTTTTTAGTGTTTTAATAAACGACTGAAGCTTACTCAGTGTGATGTGAAATTTGTAATTTGGATAATATTATATTACATTGGAGCTATGCTTCGTAATTTGAATATCTTACAAATTATAACACGTCCAATATTGACAATTAAAATTAATTGTTTTTATAAATAATTTCTTCATAATTTGCTAATTACACATGCCAAAGACATTTGGATATACAATAATTATCTATTATTAAGTTAATTAAAACAGAAAAAAATCAAAAAATACAAAAAAATTTAAACGGAAACATTTTATGGGTCAATTGTAGGTTACATGCCTATAATAGACCCATAAAATGTTTTGTTTAAAATTTTTTTCAGTTTTTTTGATTACATATCCGTCTAACAGTCTACAAACGTTTGTAGTAAGAAAAGATTTGTCCTATTTATTACTTTTAAATGAAGCAAGTCTTACTAGTAAGTAAACAGATTGTCACACGAGTAGTTTAAATTCCCCCGAAAAAATGATCTAATCCTATACAGTCGATCGAGATGTTACATTGTACTAGATTTGTGTCATTAAAAACCAAATACCTTTAAAACCGTACCCTGTAAGGAAAAATCGTGTTATTTGTGTGGTATTTACCAAAATAGCCCCCACCCAAAAAAAATAAATATATGTATACAAATTACAAAAAAATTTAGAACATTTCGAAAATTTACATTAACCGAATCATTATAAAAAGATGAAATTATATATGCATTTAAAAGTTTATAAAAATTTCCTAAAACATAGAAATACAAGAAAACAGACGCTCGCAAAAACTCTTGTCAAAACGTACCAATATAATTTAGGTAATATCACCGACGTCTAAAATCATAAACATTGCGCTGCGTATTCTGAACTTAAACGTAATTCCTCAAACAAAAGTCAATCAAACAATAAGTTCACAGTATCATCACAAGGACCGGAGGAGTAAACACCAGAACTCGAAAAAGGTACACCCAGGATCAGAAGAAAGATCGAACCTATATACGTTATATTATGTTCGCGTATATATAAACACGTAGATTCACATATTTTCCTTCATATATCTACCTGTCTGTCTATGAAGCACTGTTTCATAGGAGACAATGTATGAAAAATGTAATTATATAAATACATACATATATATATATATATATATATATATATATATTTCCTGTATATATACATACACGTAAACGTAGATTCGTGTATCTTACTTCGTGTATATATATATAATATATATATATATATATATATTATACCCCGAAAATTTAACGTTTTTATCTCCTTCAGTTTTTTGTTTTTTTTTAATTACTTCATACATCACAATTTATAATATCCAGTAGTATTCCTAAATGAATTACAATATTCTATATACAAACGATTTTTCAGGCATTGCATTATAAGTTTATTAAATTCACCGGGTTTAGTTCAGTTGCCTCAACTGACCCTGATTAATGAAAAAAGCTGTCTCACCTCTTAGTTTGCATAGCTCTTAATTCGATTTTTTTTCATTGTTCTTTTTCATAAATAAAAAATTTAGCACATCAGCTAACCTGATAATGAGAATTTCGGTTTTGTTAAATTATACACAGTAAAAGTTTATCGCTCAGCGATGCTGTTTTCCAAGAAATGAATGTATATTTTCAACTTTAATTATTCTATTTTTTAAATTAATATTTTTAGGCCTATTTAATTTTGATATCTAAACGACTAGTACCTACATATTTCGTTTTATTTTTGTTAGATACAATTTTCGAATTAATTACATTTATATGGTGGGATTCTTTCTTTGGTAAAATTGATACGCACACATTTCTCTAGACTGTAACCTCGTGTCGATACTATGTTATGTAAATTTTCATAAATCATTAAAATAACGGAATATTTTACTTCCGAATTGTTCGGGGTATTTCAGCCAGGAATTTCGGTAAGGGTAACTTCGATAATAAACAAAATATAAAACAGACGTTTACGGACAATAGCTCCGACCGGTTGAAAATAATTACGAAAAAAAGGATGATGATGACGAGGATAATAATTGTAATGACGTTCGGAGTGTGTCGTGTCAATCAAGCGAGATGATAGAATAAAGTTATTCGTCGGCGACACTTCATTAAGTAAACGGCGACGGGATTATTTTATATATTGGGAGACCAGAGCTGGAGTTAAGCGTAGGCTGCTACCCGCTGAGAACAATTTACTATACGCAAAACTCTTAAGCGGGTAAAGGGGGGGGCTTATAAGCAATATAACGTAGGCTCCTCGAAATCGAGGCGAATGTGACTCACTTATACATCAGTGAGAAGTTTAGGAAATTAATTTTGACGAAAACAGTCATCCACGGGGGTGTGAACGAATCGTCCCATTAAATTCGAATTAAAATACCGAGATCGCTACGTTATAAAGAATCCGCGGACGTTTTTTAACCACCGGTCAATTCTTATTCGAGATGTCGTAATGAAAATCTTCGTTCATGCGTGTAAAATTGCGCTAGAAAAATTATTTTACTAAAGGAGTCGGACGTTCTGACAATTTTAAATGATAATAAAAAAAATTTTCCCCCCTCTAATCCAGAACTGATTAAAACGCAATCATCTGCTGGATTTTATGTAGGTGTATATATAAGCAGATGTAGGCTTTGTCCATTAGCAAATCCAACAGCCTTCGAGTAATATTTCAGATCTATGATTTTTTAGGTATTTCTTCATTAATTAGGTTACCACTGGATTTGTATGATGTTGAAGTCTTCATGTGATACTGAGAAAATTCATTGGTGAGAAGCAACTTATTCCAGATGATCAATTTGGCTTTAGAACTAGACATTCAACAGTACAGCAAGTACATCGTTTAGTCAATAAAATTGAAGAAACATTCGAAAAGAAAAGAGTCACTTCTGTTGTCTTCCTCGATGTACAGCAGGCTTTTGACAAAGTCTGGCACCCGGGAGTAATGTGATACTACCAAGTCAGTACTACGATATTATTAAATCTTACTTAGGAGATAGATACTTCCGAGTCGTGTGGAAATTTTCACCAAATTGAAGCGGGTGTCCCTCAGGGGAGTGTACTTGGTCCTCTTCTATACCTGCTGTTTACGTATGATATGTCACAAACTGAAGATACATTATTAGCAACTTTTGCTGATGATATGTCGCTCATGACAACACACGACAGTCCACAAAAAACAACAAAAAGTCTACAAACTGCGCTGAATAAAATTACCGAATGGGAAAATAGTTATAAACGAAAACAAAAGTAACCGCATCATTTTTACAAAACGAAAAATAATGCGTCATAATTATCACTTATCTGTAAATGGTAAACGAGTACAACGAGACAAATCCATCAGATATGTTGGAGTGCACTTAGATGAAACTCTTACATGGCTTAATGATATCAAAGCGAAAATAGTGAAGCTAAATCATAAAACAAAACAGCTTCATCGGTTGCTCGGACCACACGCACAACTAAAAGTTGATAATAATATGTTACTTTATAAAATGGTGTTAAAACCAATATGGATGTACGCAGCTGAACTTTGAAGATGTGCGTCCAAAAGTAATGTGAATAAGATTCAGCGCTTCCAGAATAAATTACTTCGTTCGTTGATGGGAGCATCATACTATGCATCTAACCAGACACTACATAAGGATCTCGGAATCAAATATGTGACGGAAGAAATACAACAATCAGTCAGGAAACATATGTCGAAACTAGAGGTACATGGCAATTCCCTCGCAGCGAACTTACTGGAACAATCAATAAGTCCGAGGAGATTAAAACGGAAAAAAGACTGATTTTCATCGAGTCAGCAGATCTCGGATCACGCTGATAAGCGTGTCCGAAATTTCATGACAATACATAAGTCAAAAAAATCTCGTGGATGGTCTCATTGGTCAGTTCTAGATGAAAAGAAATTTAAAAAAAAAATATATATATATATATATATATAAAAAATGAGGAACTTTTTTGTCAAGATTGGAACTAAGAATTAGACTTCTGAGATTTTACATCTTCTCTATTTTGCTATATGGATGTGAATGTTGGACACTAAATTCAACATTGGAAAAAAGATCAACGCGTTTGAGATGTATTGTTATCGCCGGATGCTGAAAATACCATGGGTACAAAAAGTCAAGAACATCGAACTGTTTAATCGATTGGGGGGGGGAAATGTGAAATTATGGATACCCATAAATTTTTTCCAAAGTATATAATCTTGCGCCTTTACTCGTGATTTATCCTAAATATTCAAATTCCATCTGTTCAGGTTGTCCTAACGGTAATTTATCGAGTGGTATTCGTGACGTTTAACTATATCTTAAAAACATTAAAAAAAAAAATTGAATTCGTACGAATGAAAAAATTCGATTTCTTTCTCGTTGCAAAATTACACTTTATTTTACTTAGCATTGGGTGCGTATTCTTCCGTCGATTGATGAAACTTGTCGTTCATCATTTACACGTTAGAGAACGCTGTAAGTATCGAATGGAAAGTTAAATTTTTAATGTGTATTACCAGAGGCGGATCGGCAATACGGGTTCATCGGGTAAAACCCGGTGCGCCGCCGCTGTTTGACGCCGCTTCTTCGTCGTGAATCAAGAAAAAATATTCCAAGTTCTGCTGACGATGTGATACTACCAGTACCAACACATTATTGCATTATGTAGTATTACGTATAACAAATTAGAAGTAAAACCAGCTAAACCGGCGCCGTCGTGCCAACAGTCCAGTTTAGTTTAGTTTTCAGCGTTCGTCAATACCATTGCATTCTTTTTGGATCAAAGTCACACAAACGTTCGGTATTTACTACAAAATGAAAGTTTAAATTTCAGAAACGAGTAAATTCAATTCAGACGAGATGTTTTCAAAAGAATCATTGTTGTAATTAAACTCATTTGAAAATGTGGTCTTAGCTATAGGAGTAAAAGAAACGAAGCAGCATACCAGCTTAATCACTCAGAGTTGGAACATGGAGTTGCTTCGGAAATACTTTTACTATTAAGAAAATATGATTCTACGTTAAATTTACATCTGACTAATGTTATTGCTGAAAGCAGGAAAGCCCACAACGATGGTAACAAAAAAATAACTAATTTTCTAACTTTCATTTCAATAACTACTTTGAATTATGCAATTAGAACTCTTATGCAGAAGATAATTAGTGCGGAAGTCAACGAAGCTGGTATGTACTCGATACAGTTGGACACTACTCACGATATATCTGTCAAGAATCAGTGTGCTATTATAGTTCGATATGTAAAAAACACAATTGTTTACGAAAGACTTTTAGATGTCGTTCAGTGCACTTCATCAACTGGTCAAAGTATTCTCGAGTTATTCAAAAACGTGATGCTTGAAACTGGAATTGATTTTAAAAAATGTGTAGGTAATTCGACAGATGGACATGCAAGGTCATTACAATGGTTTTACTGTTTGGTTGAAAAATGAAACATTGTCGATACATGTTTGGTGTTATGCACATGTATTAAATCTATTCATTTCAGATATCACAAAGCTTTAGCTGCTATTTCTTCATTTGGATTTCTGAATGATATTGCGGTATTTTTTCGATAGTCGTACCAATCGTGACCGCTCATATTTATCTTCGAATTTTGTGGAGACAGAATTTCCGTAAAAAGAATTCCAAAAAGAAAAACACCAGGTTATGAAGATTTAGTACGAGATGTAAATCGGAAATATGAAATGGAGACTCACAACTCAGTATTGGATATTGCGGTGGGTAAACGAATGTTTTCATGAGGAAATGTACCGAAGCTTCACTTATTTGGATCCGAGGAACTTCCAAGAAATTAATGAAGAAACATCACCTCTTAGCGGTTTTAAAAAATTGAGTGAATTACTCGCCAAATTTAACAGCGAAGCGACTCCTCAAAATTTGAAAAAAGAATTAATCCGTTTTGCTCAAAATTGGAAACATATTAAAAAAGTCTCACAGATTTATGTTACGAAACAGATTTAAATGGTCCTGAGTTTCCGGACGAAGATTTGAACTTGATTAATCAAGAAGAAGAAGACGAATCGAAATCGAACACCGAACGTTTTAAACCTGAAGCATGCGGTTCTCGTTCTTCCAAATCTTACTGCAAAAATTCCATATTGTGCTGTTGGAGTATTTTAGAAAAATATAGCCTGATTTCTACATCTTGTGCAGTAATAGATTTGGGGTATAAATATTTCTCTACATAATCCGTTAACCAAGTTGCTTGTGAAAGGAGTTTTTCAAAATTTCGATTTATCAAGAACCGATTACGTAGCACAATGTCGCAGGAGTTACTTTCTAGCTTTATGCTTATGTCTATCGAGAAAGACATTCTTTAAAAAATCAGTATCGATCAAATTATTGATTTAACCACAGCAAAATCGAAACTTTTGACGGAAAAACTCATTTTTTTAAAATAAGTATTTTTATTCTTTGTTTGCTCTTTAATTTTAAACTAAAGAGTTGACGTACTTTTTTCAAATACTTGCCCGGTTGACTGATTATGGCCCATCCGCCCCTGTGTATTACTTTATTCGTTCTTCGTAAGTTAATAGATTTTACGTAAATTTCTAACCGCTATCTATTATTCGCGGAAGTGTATTTTGCGAAAATTAATATATCTAATATTTTGCGCGAACTTTTTGCCTGAATTGCGGTAAAAGAAATTATGTATATTACACACACACACACACACGAACGCACACAGACACACATGTAAATGTTATTTAAGTAATTCTACGGGTAGTATTGTTATCTCTAATTGTAGAAAATTTTTAATTGATATAACTTCTTCTTATACTACCAATACTATCTAATACCTCAATTCTTCAAATTATAACCCACTCGCTATCAATTGATTTATATGTCAGCAAATGTCTCATTAATAAACATATTGATACGATAACATCGATACAATAAAGCTAAGTGAAATAAAAACTATCTTTAAAGAATAACATGACGGTAGATAAATTATTCCTAAATCCAAATTGTTGTTCTATAATAATGTCATTATAATCTATGTTTTTTTTTTTTTAGTCTACTCAAAATAATTTTTTCTGCTATTTTACTAAAATTACTAAGTAATGACAGGGGCGGCAGATTTCTAGGATCAGAAATGTCCTTACCTGATTTAGGGTATAGGAATAACTTTCGACACTTTCCAGCAGTCGGGAGAATAAGAAAGTAATAAAATTGAATTTATTACGACTGTTAACTCTGAACAATCGCTTTTTGTGGCAAGTTTTTAATCAATATTGTAGGTATATTATCTAGACCTACTGATTTCTTATTTTTAAGTTTCTTTATGACGCGATGTACCTCGCTGATCGTTGTTAAATCAGCGGGAAAAATTCTCACCTGCGAATTTTTTAAGTACTTTTTAATGGAAAATAAAATTTTATTATTGCGATAGTTCGATGTCAAATGCGAATTTTGTGTATGAATATCATATACATCATTGCTAACAAGTTACTTTTATCCTTATCCGAATAGGCTGTGCTACCATTATAGCTGATTGGCGGTAAATGTGTGTGCGTATTTATAAGTACTGTTATTTCCTTCCATAAACTTTTATCTTTAACCGTAAGATTACGAAGTTTATAATTAAAATTTCGATCTTCATTTATCTTTACTCTTACCAAGCACGTTAAACGGGGTTTAATAGTGCCTTTGTAGAAGCATTTTTAAGTTTTTGATATCTATATTGACAAAAAGACAACTGGAAAAAACGAAATTTCGAAAATTTTACGAGTAGTGTACTCGTAGTTACGACCCAAAAATTCCAAAATTTATAATTTCCATGCAGCCATGTTTAATTATATGAAGAATTACAAGTATAGACAAAATTTCATCGAAATCGTTTAAGTCTGTATATATAACTATATTATATATATATATATATATATATATATATATATATATATATATATATATAATAATATAGCAGGGGGGGTGAGAGAAGGGAAAACGGGTAAAATTTATACTTTTTTAATGATCTACATTCTACAACGTATGTGTGTGTGCAAGTGTGAAAGTAAAGTAATATTTTTTTTAATTATTTTTAATTATTTTTTTCGCATAGCGTTTGATCTTTATTATTTGTACTAAGATCTTAAATAGATCGTACCGGATAGATTATGAAATTTTAGCGACGCCTATTCTTAACGTCTCCTATATTAAATGTGCAACGTTTAAAATAGAAATTTTAGGTAACCATTTATCAGCTAATTCGTACTTTGCTAACAAAACGTGCCCGTATGAATGACACTCAAAAATAAGGGAGGACATTTTGATGAAATAAGATATACTAGCGGCACAGGGGTTAGAAGGAAAAGATTAAAGTAGATACATAAATTCTTTATTATTCCAAATTCGGAAAAAAAAAATCAACCTATGCCGATTTCATTTGATGTACCTATTTATGTGTGTGTATATATCTATATCTATATATACACACACATATATATATATATATATAGATAGATAGATAGATAGATAGATATATAGATATATAAATATAACACATTTATTATCACATAAACAGGAGTTAGACGAGAAATAATAATAGTAAAACATTCTTATAATAAGATGATAACTTACCGAAGTAGATACAGATGTTTCCGCATACTATATGCCGGCTTTTAGACGAGTATCTGTCCGGTCTGCTGACAGTCGACAATCGTATTTGAAAAAGGAAATGTTTTATCGGGAAAAAACGATCTCAATCGGTACGTTGCTACATCCTAGTATGGCTGCAGTTGTCGTTACCAGAATAAACGTTTTCCATCGGGATTGTAAAAGATGTATATCTTAATTCGGAAGAAAGCGTTCCCTTTGGTATTTCTTTACTATTGTTCATTTCGATGTTGCGCTTTAGCAACCAGAAATAATACACTAAAAACTTGATTAGGGTTCAAGACGAACGATTAACAATATCCGAGCCGGGGAGAGGAAATAAATATTAGAAGTAGAACGCGCTTTACGATGATACGAATAAAGTAGCGTAGCAGCCCCGTCGGATGAATAAAACGAATTTACTAAACAGATAGAATTACCGAACAAAATTTCAATCGGAATGATTTGCCGATACGATAAACAGTATATATAACTATTTCCATGATTACATTGGCAGGAAAAATTACTACTATTTTCATCCGTTATTTAAACACATTTCATGTGTTTCTAGTAACCTGGAGGATGGTCGGTCGTACTACGCTAGCAGTTTGTTTAGATCTAGAAAGGCTTTCGACATAATAAATCATAATATATTTACAAAAACAAAAAATAGAAGCTTTTGATATCGGAGAATATATATATATATATATATATATATATATATATATATATATATATTTATTTATTTATTTAATGAAGCCACACAACAGCTAATAGCCAATTATAGTGTAGGCTTATAAATAAAATAATACAATGAATAATTTTTTCTGAATTATAAAATTAAAAGTAAAAAAATAAAATACAAAAAAAAATATATTGAACATATTCACCAGCCTCACACTCAATAAACACACCAGAAAAACTACACGCATTCACAAATCTCACACTCATTAAAACATGCATCATTCACACCCCATTCACACAGTCTTATTCGAAATAAACGGACGAATAATCTTCAACAAATTAATAAATACAATATAAACCTTAACGTATATACTACATGTACATTAGTAAAGGAACACAGAACACACACCACATAATAACAATCTAGAACCATTGGAATAGACAACAGCGAAACTCCTCATCACAAAATATGTTCGGGAAGCAACTTATTAAAGAAATATCTGTTATCAAAGTATGCATATCCATACAGGGAAATATGTTCAAAAGAGAATTATACAATCGGAAAGCTGACGACAACGGAGAACTTAAACCGAGGTTTGTTCGTGCACCGGCTCACTAAAAAAACGATTCTATTTGGTCTTGGTACAACGTAGGAGACGGTTGATGTTAAATACTCAGTATTAACTCTACCGTTGCATACATCATGAAGAAACCTTAATTTGGCTATTTTCCTTCTGTAGTGTAAAGACCTCACATCCATTATATTTCTTAATATATCGTAATTAATATATTTAGGATAAATACCTGATATACGGTAATATAGATATTTTAAAAATTTACACTGAACTTTGTCGATTAACCTAATGTATACTTATTATAATACGGATCCCAAATAATTGAACAGTATTCTAAAAGACTACGCACTCATGCATTATAAAGCGACAGTAGCGTCCATGGGTCTCGAGTAAACACATATGAATTTCTTATAATAAAACCTAGCATTTTATAAGAGCGATTAACAACATCGCTTACATGTATTGAAAATTTTAAATTGTCATCAATATTAACTCCGAGATGTCGCACCACAGATTTTTTAATTATCTGCTTACCATTCATCGTGTGAGTGAACGAGTACAGAGAGAGAGAGAAGACGAAAACACGCATTGAATATGTAGGTAAGTATAATTTTGTGTTGTAATTATTTGAGTATTGCTGAGGTTATTTCATCAACTCCAGATGTCATTTTAGGATTGCTATTTGAAATTTATTTTGTTATCTCAAAAAGTGTAACATGTTTAATAATTTGTCGAGTGCGATAATTAATGGATGTATTGCTGTCAGAATTAATTTCACGAGGTTCAAAAACTAAAGCTAAATAACGAGCGAATACATCAGTTTTTGCTTCATCGCTACGAACCCACTGTCTTTGTTCATCTTTAATTGGTAGTATTTGTACTAGAGGTCTCTTAAGTCTTCGAGCAGCCTTCCATAACGACTAATCTCGATCAGCTTACTGAGGTTTTCTATATAATTATTGAAACTTCGTTGTTTAATAATCTACAAAGTTGATTATTTAAATGATTAAATTATCCTAGCTTGTTCAAATATTACTTAACGAACGTAACATAGGTAACCAAAATAAATTGTGTTATTAGTAATGAAACGTTTCTACATTTCGGAGTCCACTCAGGGAAGTGTATTGGGCTCTTACTTTTATTGTTTAAAATACGTAAACGATTTGTGTAATTTAAATGTACGAAAATTATTAGTTACGCTAATGACGTCATTCTAAAAGTGAATTTGCACTTTCCTGATGTACTAAAATCGGCGGCACAAAACGATTTAAATTTAATAATTAAATGCCTTAAAATAAATCGATTAGTTTTAAATAGAGACAAAAGTAAATATACCATTTTATTCACTAACGTAAGTTTGCATGCATGTAACAAAATTTTAAGAAAAGTTTTCAATTTTAAATACATCGGAATAATTTCATACAGTAAACTGGCTCGGAAAAGCTATATCTAATTCATGTCGCGAGAGGAACCGAAGGAAATTAAACTATCTCTTTTATTATTTAAGACAATATTTCTCAACACACCGTTTTATTTATTTGTATTCGGCGCTTTACGGCTCGGTACATATGCATTCGGGCGGAGCCGTAAAATGTCACCAGTAAAAACACTACGGAGAGCGTTAGTTCAGCGAATTACGATTAGGAAATATATAGACGTGAAAGGTGGTAAAATCTGAATAGTTAAAGAGGTATACAAAATGCAGCTTATTGACGTTTTCCTACAAAACAAATCAAAATTTGAGATATCAGTTGCTACTTGGAAAACGAGAAAAACCTCGCCCAATTTAATAAATTTCATACTAGGATACAATCAGTTTATTTGGGGGCATGTAATAATTTGTCCGTGATATTAAAAGTAATTTTCAAAAAAACATCTGTGCTTCGAAGTGCAGGGACGAAGTGAAACTTAAAGATATATTAACTAACTTCGATACATAGTTGTTTTTTTTTAATTTACACACACACACACACATACATATGTATAAGAATATGTGTATACCTATGTGTATAAGTCGACGCGCATAACGCTACAAAACGTGGTCAATAATACCGACACTCGTATCCGAATTAAGTCGTCTGCATAAGAAAAAGAATGATCGGAGGAGGAAATTAATTAAACGGTAGTGATGGAGGTAAGAGAATAGAAAGAATAGAAAGAATAGAAATATGCAGAAAGTTGTTCATGAATTCATCATGTAGGAGCAGGAGCGTAAAACCATGCAACCACATTTCAGCAACCACATATGTTTTTATCCAGTGGCAACTGGAGGAAGACGACCAGAAACATAATGTGGCTTATGCTGAGAAATAAGGAGAGGGAATCAAAAGAAAAGGGAATAAGAAGGAAGGAAGGAACGAACGAAAAGGAAATACCAATATTTTTGGGTATCAATTGATATATATATATATATATATCCCTCTGTTACTTTCGCTCGCTTGCTCGTTTTGAGGGTTAACTCACCATATATAACGCGCTAATAGAAGTTTCACTTCAATAATTACGAGCTTCGAAAAAAAACGATAAAAAAATATTTTTTCCATGATGAACATCGATATTTACCGCTGTGTTGTGATGGTTGTTTAAGTAATAGTTATTTCGGAAAAGTTGTCGATCTCGCGTGGAAATTGAAATAATTAACAACGGTCAAATTAATAAAATGAAAACTTGTAAAATACGAAAATTTTGATATTTCAAATTGAAAAACAGCGTGAATTGTGTACTTACATCGCTGAAGCAGGCATTCATATATTTTTTAAGTACGATGCCAGATTGTTTTGAATATTGCGATTATAATTACCGTCGTGTAAGAATTATTTGTTGATTTATATGTAAGTTTGTACGGTTACATGAAAATTAGTATTTCATATGTACATATATATATATATATATATATATATATATATATATATATATACATATATATATATAAACGTATTTATGGCGTGTACTTACAATGTGTGTATTCTGTATGCATATAAGTATTATGTACGAATGTTCGTATATGTGGATCACAGTTCAGAGTTAAATATGTGTATGATGTGTGTGTGTGTGTGTGTGTGTGTGTACGAGTTGAACGAATGCAATAGCACCGTACAGTTTATATAAATATTTAATTCTGCATTCGTGCAATGCTGATGCGCATAGGCGATTTCATCGAAAGAATTTCTGTCTAACGTGTATAACTAAGCCTAAATAAATTTCATACGATTTTGTTTATTATTATATCGTTATTATCGAACTTACTAGTCCCGAATGAATCACGTATAAACATTATACAAAGGTTTAAAATTATTTTCGTGGTACAAGAAGAAGCATATTACACAGTATAAGAAAGAGGCGACTTAGGTAGGTGATGCATTACGTTAAAATCAACATATCCTGAAAGATGTTTTCGAAGGAAAGATAATGGGGAACAAGCCACGTGGAAGACCACGAACAACACTTATTCATACATTTCTAAAGGAAAGTGGAATATATCCGGAATTTAAAAAGAAAACTCGCGATAGGCTAGAATGGAAGCGGTTGATACATGGTGCGAACCAATCTAAGGGCTGAGATGATGATCGTTTTATTATTTACATAATTCTTAAAAAAAATACCGAGTAAATCTTCGCCAAATTTAACGTCTCGAACACGATAGATTGTCCTCTTTGGAAGTATAATTCTTCGTGTAAAAATTATCGCTTATTATATCCTAACCATGGACGATTTGAAATAATGACATCCATGGGGCATATTTGTTTTAAATAGACATAATCTGCAATAAAGATTGTATTAATGCAACGGAGAAAAATTTTCTAGATATTGTTTCAAGTGGAATTTAAAAATAAACTAAAGTAACTCATAATCGATAATATCCTTACGGGACGCAGACCTGTCTTATAAATAAGAATATTCTCGTCCAAAATGAATTATTGTTTTAAACTAACGTACGTATCGTACTGGATAATTAACTTACCTTCGTAAATCGCATAAATGGGGCTGCTGTATTTCGTTGGATATAGTTATAATTTTTTTTTTCGAAATCGTCATTTTTTTAATAAATCAGCAGTTACTTCTTCTTCTGATGCTCTACGAAGATCGTCGGCGATCATGCATAGCAATCAAAACGTCTTTTCTCCGGCTTCTTGCATTAGTTTTTGTATTGACCATGTGCTCGTCCATTCCTTGATGTTATCCAACCAGCATGTTTTCCGTCTTCCTCGACTTCTTTTCCCATCCACTTTGGATAATTAATTGTAGTAGTTTATATTTATCCCCTCTAATTACATGGCCGAAGTACTTTATTTTCCTTTGAATAACTGATTTCATTAAGCTTCTGTCAGTTTTGGCCATCTCTAGGATTTTTCGCGATTTGATATCTTGTCTATCCACGGTATTTTCAACGTCCTTCTATGTATCTGTACAGACTCCAATCTATTTATTTACCTTTTGTTTAATGTTGATGCCTCAATTCCATATATAATAAAATTGGATATATGTAGCACTGCATCATTTTTTGACGTATATTTAAACGTAAGGATCTACTGCAAAGGAGATCCCGTATACTGGCAAAAGAACTTCGGGTGTAGTTACATCGCATTTTTATTTCTGTATCTAGGTCTAGATTCTCCGTAATGTAAACAGCCCAAGTATTTGAATTTCTACACGCTTTCAATCTTCCTGTTATTAATTTTAATGGAAAATGTGTTAAGGTTATTTTCTTTGCTTATTATCATCCATTTTGGTTTTTGTTACATTTATCTTCAAATTATATGAGCTACCGACTGTGTTCAGTTTATTAAGAAGGTGTTGAAGGTCTTTTCCATTATTTGTAAGAATCGCCACATCGTCTGCATATCGCAGATTATTAATAATTCTCCCATTTATCTGCACTCCTATTAGCATGTCACCGATAGCTGATTTGAACGTATGGTCAGTAGTTACTATTATTCTTCAGTACTCGATTGTTTCGCATGTTAATAAAAATCAGCTGAAAATTTAACGTCTATCTAAAATGTTAGGGATCGTTTCAAATGTGTGGCGCCCAACTGTATTTTGTCGCATTTGGATTGCCAATTTGAATTGTAGTAATTTTTTAAACGATTCGTTCTTTTCTATTGGATGATGTACGGGATAAAGGAATGGTTTGTATTAATAAATAGCTTAGTTCTTGATCTGGATTTTCATGAATAAACTGGAGTTGATTATATTGCGCATACAACGGTTCTGCTTTACATCGGTAATCCGAATGGTAGTAAAGTAGCCATTAACGCACTGTGTAAGATATATGCTCTGCATGCGTTAATTAGAAATTTCTTTTGTAGTGAAATTATTATTATTTTTTTTTAGAACATGTTTATTGTTAATATACACGACAGCGATAACATACAGTGTTTTCAACTAGCGATTTGTATTATTCTATAATTAAAATCGAATTCTCAAATGTTCCGACACGTTTCTAGCAATCAGCGATATCTATTCATTTTTGATATCGTATTGTATATAAGTGACGGTTAAAAGTGAGTTCGTTAATAGCTCCTGAATATTTAAAATATGCTACAACTTTAAGTGCTTTCGTATACGACTTTTATAATGTTTTCCTTAAGTTTTAAGTGAAAACGAAGCGAAACATTTATCGACGAATACCCGTAGATTAACTTTAATCATCTTTCTAACTTATGTAACGTTTCATTTACAACGTGTTCCAGTTGAACATTATTACGTATTTTATTCTAATGTTTATAGTGCCGCCTGTAACTACCGAGGGCACTGGCGATTTAACAGTTAGATACAGTAGATGAACTTGGAAGAGGAAACGAATTATATAATTGAACGAATAGTTGAACGACTGTTGGAGAGGAAACCAGATAGATTATCATATCGTAGTTTTAGGGTCCCATTAAATAAAATTTTCTAAAGTGGGCGGACCTAACGCACTATCTTGCGTACGTACTCGTCCTTTTTTTCTCTCCTTTTTTTTTCAACCATTTTCAATGTAATTCGTCTGTCATCATCCTATCTTAGTAGTGTAGTGTACGTAGCAGAATTTTTCGCCTAGTAATATTTTTCAATTGTTCAATATAATACCAGCACTTATCGAAAGCGCTTTTTATATCGATTCCGACAATTAGCATATGTTTACCTTGTTTGAGTCCTTCTGTTGTACACATCGTTTGATAGACCATTTCTGAAACCAGATTGCCTGTTATTCAGAAAGTTATTCTTATTTAGGTAATAATGTATTTTTAGTAAGTTAATTTTCCCGAAAGCATTTAAGGGATTCATTCGAATCTTCAGCATTTTTTTTTCTTCTTCTGTTAATAACATCACCTACGACTCTTTCCAATAAACCGAAAGGGCTAAGTAATTAAACATTAACCGTTATATCCAGATAAAATTATCTATATAAGAAATGACGTAATTTCAGTCGATTCAGTATACTTAAGTTAGATACCCCTGTTACAGTTCGAAATGGATCAATCGGTGCTTTTAAAAAAGCTCTTACCGATCGTCAACGGATGTATTTAACAAGCGCGGATTGTTATTTATTCGTTAAGACGTATAAAATTTCATAAAATTACACACCGTCAACGTTACTCCCGATTTCCGGATCAATTCTGTTGGAAAAAGAATTTCGTAGAATTACAGTTTAGAAAATTCGAAAAGAAGCAGTTGAATCCCGGAGGAACTGCGGACAAATGTAGTAGGTACGGTTTATTTAAAGTTCTCTATTCGTTTCGTACGACAACTTCCGATAATGTTATTTTTTCTTCAACCACGAGACAAGAATTTTCATTTTCCCTTTTTCCTCTTCTCCACCCATCTGTCAAATAATCAAACACACGTACATATATTATATATATATATATATATATATATATATATAAAACATACGCATAAAGTATATGTACGTGCAAACGTCTCCCACGCTTATATACTTGTTTACTTTTTTTTTTAGTTTTCTGATTTCATTCTCGTTTCAAACCATCTCAATGTCAAATCGTGTTATCCGAATTTTTGTAACTTTTCGGTTGTATTTCTTAATAAATAAACACTATGGACGAGTCGGGAAATATCTAGCAGTAATCAAGAGAAAATAGGTTAGGAAATCCGAGGAAAAAACCCGTACGCCAATTCAATTTATCTCCGGCTATGTGATCTAGCGAAAATAGTTACTTTTCGAACCGTGGATAGCGAAGTGATGTAAGACGTGTCAGAATAACGGATAGTAGCATATAAATAGTCTTCGGGATAGCCTAGCACTAGAACGGGAAATTTTATAAGGAAGTTACCGAGTTCGGATACGAATGGACGACGTAAAAAATTATCATCAGAAAATAGAAATATAACAATATTAACAACAACAATATATTTGCGTATGTTATAAACATGCAAGAAAATAGAAGACGGGTTGCGAACATTGCGTAGAACACCTTACTACGATAACACCGTAAGAATATAAAGAATAAAGCAAAACAAAACGTTAAATGCTGCAGGAAAAAAGCAAATAAAAAGCTGCGCCTACAAAATAAACGAGTTTTCTAATTACGAGTAACACATGTTAATATAGAAACTGAAGTCTAAATTACGAAAATATATTGTCTTAAATAAATACTATGTAATTGAAAAAAAAAAAGTGGTTGACACGGGTTTCGAAGATAATTAAATAAGTAAAGGGGTTAATACTAATAAATAATTTATAATTAATTACTACATAATGTTATGTTTAAGTCGCATGTGTTTATATTTGAAATACACGAAATGTGAAGTTGCTTAGAATCGCAAGTATGAGCATTTAATAAAAAAGTCAGTCGATATTAAAACAAAATCTCTAATATAGGGCAGATCAGTGAATTCGTGTATGCTGTCGATTCTGGCATAGCGAGGTGCATTGAGAATACACCCGAGGCATCTATTTTGAATGACTTGTAATTTGTTAAAGGAGGTTTTCGATATAGAGCTCCAGGAAAGGACAAGCGTAACGAAGTATTGGACGAATTATAGTGCTTTATAGATCTTGTTGTTAATGTTGAGGAAGGACTTCTGATTGAGGATGGTGTACAAGGAACAGAAAGCATTGTTTGTCTTGATTGCGATATTATTTATGTGTTTAGTGAATGTAATATAAATAAAACGAACGTTATTATGGCGTGCGAGGCAATGGTAAACCACCACGCACAACACCATATGCGCGCTAGTAATAATATAGTGCACTGCAAAAGCACGCAGGCCTGCATCGTGTTATTGATAACAAAGCGATTGTAATCAGTTCTCCCCGGATATGTGTGTGTCTAACTGCGCTAACGTCGTATTAATTGCTTTGTACACTACTTGCAATGTACAATAAACTATGTATCGGTAAGTAGTCGCCTACCTCTGATACGGAGACGGTGCTTAATGATAAAGAATGATGTGAATGTAAATAAACATTTTATTTTACAGGCAACGCTCAGGTATCGTCTCCGCCGACACAATCGAAATTAGATATCTATTCACGGCCTGACAAAATGAACAATATTTTTGACGCCGTATCGGAAAAATTATAAATACGAACATTTAACCGGTGATTTTATCATCAATGAGAATCACCATCATCATCAAATCGTAATAATAAAATAATATATCATGTTCGTAATTCAATTCAATTCAATTCAATTCAATTTATTGCTTCAATCAAATATGTTTACAAACAGCACGTATATATACACATAATCGTAATAAACAATAATGGTAGTAAACCATATGCTTATGTAGTAAGAATAAATGGAAGCAAACCTCGGCTATGCGCACGAATGCGCGAGCGCCAGCTGTTCATTCTATACTGAAAATTAATGTTGTACGAGGTTACTCGAAGAAGAAGAAACTGAAACAATAATATAAAAACATAAAATTCTATAATAATAAAAAAAAAAGAAAACTTCTGTAACTATAAAAGGACAATATAGATAAATAAAGATTAAGAATTAAAAGTAGAGGTAAACTTATAACAAAAAAACGTTTTAATTTAAAAATTAATGATTAAAAATTAAAAATAAAATTATTCCTATCGACGCTTACTGCGTGCGGCGGTAGTAAGGAAAATAACTTAAAAATTGTCTCGCTATATAGAAGTAAGTAAAATAAGGTAAATAACATAAAAAAAAAAAAAAACGACAAAAACAAAAAAAAAAAACGCAAATAAAAATTCAAAATCAACGGTAAACTGCATTTTCAGTTTAGTATCCTGAGAAGTCCTTTTTTAAAATGTAAAATAATAATTATTAAATAATAATTATTAAATAATAATTATTAAATAATAATTATTAAATAATAATTATTAAATAATAATTATTATTATTCGTAATAATAATCAAATAGTAGTAATCACAATCAAATATCACCGTTAAATAATCAAATAATAATAAACGAATAATTAAATCGAATCAGATTTTTTCTATTATTGGGTTCAGGATTTTTTCACCCAGCTTGGTATGCAATTATTTAAATCAGATTTATTTAGACTCGGTTATACATTATATTGGAATACTTTTGAGATGACATCTCGTATGCGCAACATTGCACGAATGATGGATTAAAAGTATTCACGTAAACCGCACGGTACTATTGCATTCATTCAACTCATACACACGCATATGTTCCTATTCTGATCTGCATATACGAACACACACAACACACACATTTATATAATAAACTCGATGTACACATATACATATATTTATTTTATGTATATACATTTAATATATATATATAAATGTATGCATAGACATACGCACATTATAAGTACGTGCAATATATTCGCAAATGCTAATTCGTTTATACATCCACGTATGAAATATTAACTTTTATGTAAACGAACGTACAAAAGAGCACTCAAATAATTCTGGCCTCGTACTTAAAAAATAAATCCATGCCTACCTGCTTCAGCGACGTAGATACGATGTAATTTTTCTTCAATTTAAAATTTTTAAATGTTTGTATTGATTTTTCATTTTATTACTTAATTATTTTAATTTTCCATGTGAAATCGAAAACTTTTCTGAAGTGCCAAAAATTTAAATTACCCTCGCAAACAAATAATAATAATAATCAATTAATCATCATCATCTTTATCAAATAATAACGATAGTAATAATAACAATAATAATAATAAATAAATAATAAGAATAAAATAATAAAATAATAATAATAATCAAATAATCATGATCATCATTAATAGAGTAGTCATACTAGTAATAGTCTGCCTAGAGGAATAGTAAACATATATATATATTTATATATATATATATATATATATATATATATATATATATATATATATATATATATATATATACCAAAAGCAAATAAAGAAAAATTAAGAAAATAATAGAAGGTTTAATAGAGGGAACAACACACGGTATTGATGGAATTAGAACTAAAGATATTAAAATGACAAAAGATAATATAGCTAAAATAATTACCTTATTAATAAATAAATCAATAAAAGATGAAGAGATACCTGGGAAAAAGAAAATACCTATGATTAGACCAATATACAAAATGGGGGAATCACAGAAAATATAAAAATTATAGACCAATATCTATAAATACAGTTATAACAAAGGTATTAGAAAAGTATGTAGCTGGGCACTTAACAAAATACATCAAAATTATATATAGGGAACAATATTGATTTCAAAAAGGAAAATCCACAAGAAAATACCTATGATTAGACCAATATACAAAATGGGGGAATCACAGAAAATATAAGAATTATAGACCAATATCTATAAATACAGTTTTAACAAAGGTATTAGAAAAGTATGTAGCTGGGCACTTAACAAAATATATCAAAATTATAAATAGGGAACAATGTTGATTTCAAAAAGGAAAATACACCTCCAAAGCTCTGGAGGATTTTGTAGATGATGTAAGGGAAAACTTTGAATTGGGAAATAAAGTATCTAATTTCCTGGAACTACGCAGGTGTCTTCTCTCACTTTGAGGATTTGCAGCTGCTTACTTCTACATATAGCCCCTTAGCTATAGCTTTACAAGAAACCCACTTAAAAAGCTCTCAAAATCTACAACTTATTTCTTATAATATTCTCCAAAGCGAGCCATCCTCACCTACATGCGCGGGGTGGTATCCTGCTTGCAATTCGATCAGATATTTATTTTGAAAAACTCTCTGTGATATCACCCATACTATTCATTGCAGTTAAAATATTTATTCCATACAAAATTACAATATGCAACATTTACTCCGCCCCTAACGATAAGTTTACATTTGCTGAACTATTTTCATTGATTGATACTCTTGAACCCCCCTTTATCATAATGGGCGACTTCAACGCTCACTCTCCAACCTGGAATAGTAAATTATACAATAAAAAAGGGCACATTATTCAAGATTTAATTTCTCATTTTAACCTAATTCTTCACAATACTGAACCAACTGATTATAGATTTGCTTATAAGACATGGTCAACATTAGATTTAATTCTATCCTCTCCTTCTTTAGCTTCTGTTTTAAATGTATTTAATCACACTGATCTAGCTGGAAGTGACCATGTTCCACTTATTATGCATTTTCCATCACATACTGCTTCTGTAAGCCCGATTAATAGATGGAATTATCACAAAACAGACTGGACCCGATATTATGAAATGTGCTTAACTACTTTCCCATCAGAGTGCAATAACAGGATGACAGATTCTGAACAAAGAGTAACACATTTTACTAACATATTGTTACAGTTCGCTCACTTATGCTCTCCTCAAGTGACTAATCGTGCCTTTCATAATAAACCGGTCCCACGGTGGAATACTGATTAAGTCAGCTATACGAAATCGTCAGAAAGCGCTTAAACAATTAAAAACTTCACCCACTACGGAAAATTATATACGGTTTAAACGACTTCGCGCCAAAGTTAAATACACACTAAAAAATGCAAAAAAATCTGCCTGGTGTAAATATGTCTCAACTATAACACCATCCACCTCATCTAGAACAATCTGGAACAAAGTTAGAGCTATAGAAGGGAAGTCATCTCATTTCACTCCCTCATATATTAAGGTTTTAAATAAAGTTATTATTAATCGTTATCAGATTGCTGAGCATTTTGTAGATCATTTTGCGGCTAATTCAAGTAATTCTAATTTATCGCCTATATTTCGTCAGCACAAAAGCCTCACTGAGTTAGAATCAATAAATTACTCATCTGATAATAATGAACAATACAACCAGTTAATAACTATGAATGAACTCAATATAGCAATTTTACGCATGAAAATTAGTGCCTGTGGACTAGACAGTTTTCACATTCAGCTGTTGAAAAATTCACCGAAACAAATTTTGTCTGAGCTCCTAAGCATTTTTAATACAATATGGACCTCGGGTAATTTTCCCACATTATGGAAGAAGGCGTTAGTAATACCAATTCTTAAACCAGGCAAAAATCCAGTTTGCCCTGATTCCTATAGGCCAATTTCCCTCACTTCAGTCCTTGGTAAAGTTTTCGAAAAAATAATAGCAGCGCGATTGGTCTGGCAATTAGAACAGGGAAATTATCTTTCTAAAATGCAATGCGGTTTCCGACCTGGTCGATCTACAATTGACCAGGCTTTGTTTCTCCAGAATGAAATTTCTTCGGTCATAACTCGGCATATGCATCTGTTAACAGTCTTTCTAGACATAAGTAAAGCATTCGACTGCACATGGAAATATAAAATTATTCGGACTCTCCATCAATGTAACTTTCATGGACGTCTTCTAAACATTATAATCAGTTTTCTAGAAAATCGATCATGCCAAGTTCGCCTTCATGACACTGTTTCCTCATCTCGACTTCTGGAAAATGGCGTGCCTCAGGGATCTGTTCTTAGTCCAGTGCTTTTCAACGTTGCAATCAATGACGTCATTGACAAAGTCATAGCTGCTGTCAAATGTATTCTATTCGCTGATAATCTGGCATTGCTGTAGTTTATGCTAGTGCCAAGCCATATCTTTTGCAATCTTTAGAGACTATAAATAATACTGCGTTAAGAATATGCTGTGGTGCATTTCGTACCACTCCAACATCCAGTCTCATTAACGAGCTTGGCCTCATGAGTATAAAATTTCGTCGTCTTTTCCAATCATCTTCATTCTATATTCACCTCAAGGTCGTCTCTAATCTACCGATCAGAAATTCCCTGATAAACACTCCTTTAACTGCCAATCAAAATTGCAACTTCTTTCACCGTGTCAATACACTTCTGCGCAACCTTGTCATTCATCTACCTCCAATTTACTGCAGTTATATCGCCGCAGTACCGCCTTGGATTTCACTCGAATTGGATGTAAACCTTTCATTGCTACCACCTGCACAGCGATCAGACATGGCATCCATTCTTCATCGGTATAAGAATATGCTAATATACTATACTGATGGGTCTAAATAACTGGATAGGGTTGGCTGTGCTGTTTCTACAGCTAGCAAAATTCTCATACGCTACTCACTGCCACCGTACTTTTCAATTCTTTCAGCTGAGTTATATGCTATCAAGCTAGCAATTATGTACATAATTGAAAATCTTGCAATATATTCTCAGCAATCGGCAATATTTTCCGACTCAAGTGCAGCTTTAAAGTCAATCGCTAAATATTGGAACAATAATCAACATCCAATTGCTAAAGAAATTATTCAATTGTTGGAATCAATGGAACCCTCTCATCGACCAATGTTTGTCTGGATACTAGGTCATTCACAATTTCCTGGAAATGAATTAGCTGATCGAGCAGCAAAGGAAGCGTCCTCTATGTACCCCTACATAAATCTATCCAGTCCTCGTGAAGATGCGTACGGTATCGTCGCCGTGAAGCTAATGAGCAGATGGAAATCTATGTGGACTTCCACGCCTAACTCAAACAAGTTAAGAAACATTAAATCGGATACAAGCCGCTGGAAAACACCTTCTAATTTATCCAGAAAAGAAGAAATTACTCTGAGACGGCTCCGATTCGGCCATACATTAATAACACATGGACATTTATTAAGGCGTGAATCTCCTGCCAGATGTTCCTGTGGACACTGGAAAATCACTGTCAAACATCTTTTGTTAGATTGTACTACTTACAATTCTCAGCGTTCCCAACTAGCATTACCATCAACAATTAAAGGCCTGCTAAACTCAAATGGCAACACACACCTTCAAGTTCTCCGCTTCTTGTACAATACTGATCTCTTCAACATGATCTGAGATCTTCTCATCTGTGCCTCCAGCCTAGTAGCAGTACATGGCACATTAATGGGAAAATAATAATAATAATAATAAAAATACTAGGTTGCCTAAAACAAAAGATAAGAAGGTGGCTACAACGAGGCGAACATATTTAACGAAATAGCGCATTAATACAATGATTTAATTCAATGAAGAAAGGAAAAGGACAAAATTTAAAGGGAAAGAGATGAATATAAAAACAAAGGATGGCCTGCTACTCTACAAACTGAGATAAACTAAAATGAGAAAAACAGATGTATGAGAGTTGTGAGTGTACATGTGAGTGACTGAGGAATAAAAAAGTGCGCGTGTGCGTGTGTGAATGATATAAGATTAATATAAGATAAATTGTACATTATTAAAATAAGATATTATAAAATAAATAATTAGATTATAAGACAAATTGTACATTCTGCACATATTGAATACGATAAAACGTGAATAAATACATATAAATCCGTCGACAAGCAACTGCTTGACGGAATGTAATAAATTTTAATAACAAGGGATGTCAGAATGTGCATGCACTGATTTTTGTTTATTTTACAAGTATACGTTTAAAAAAAAAATAATAAAGTAATAGTAACAGTAGTGTTGTAATTTTAGTTATCGTGATAATAGTAGTAGTAAATATTATTTTTATTATTATTATTGTTGTTGAGTGGTGCGGTCGAGGGTAGCGTTGGTGGTCATGGGGCAAGCGGTGATTGTTATTTTATCGTGCTGTTATTATTGTTGTTAAATTCAATAATTAATGTTCGATAATGCTTACAGAGTTGCTACGTAATAAATATCTGCTACACGATTTTCCTTTTCTTGCGCGTGTATTGATAATATTCGGACGCTTCTCGCTGAACGAGAGCTAAGTGCCGGTAGAGAAGCTTTAAATGGCCGGGAAAAGCGTCTTTCTTCCAGTACGGTGGTTTATTAAACAGTTTTCACTTCAAAAAACTAGAAGTACAAAACTGGAGTAAGCGTTGTGTTGAATATATAATAGGCATACCCTACATTTTTATGGATTTCAGTACAAGTTATTTATATACGACGTACTATATATATCTATATGGGCTAGAATTTCTGATAAAGTAAAAGACCGTGTAATACTAAGTGCCTTTATACATAAAATCAACGATCAATCACACAAGTTCCGCGGTCTAGTCAATTCTCTCATCTCGTCCTTTCTGTTTCGTTTTGTTTAGTGCACTAAAAATAAAAAAGAATATTTTTTTTTTGTTTTATTTTTAGAGCATTTTTTGGTTTTTCGGTTTTAACAAACGGACACACACACACACACACACGGATTCGTATTTTACCGTTGTTACGTCAGTAAGCTCCGCTTAATACATAACGTAGCTTAAAACACCAAACGAGTCAACTACTTAGAATATGCGTAATAACGCTATATAATGCGCATATACCATAAATACGTACACACACAGAATAAAAAGAAACGAAATTATATAAATAAAAGTATGTACGATCGAAGGGTGTATTACTCTTTCAGAGCTTAAAAACGGGTATAAAACCCCCTCACGTTTCTCATCGGACAACACGAGTAATAAGGGAAGCTGCGAAGCTGTCTCATTGTATTTTTACTGTTCCTATGGCTTTGCCGTTCTCCTAGATAACGATGATGCTGATGATTATGACGATATTGTTGTAGTAATAAAACAATGAAAGTTTGCCACTACCATATACTAAGAAGAATGGGGTTGATGAATAAAGTTTGAATATATATATATATATATATATATATAATAAAAAAATTAAATTCACGATAAAAAAAATCAACTAGAAATCTTACGGTATACCGATTATATTTAAACAATCACACAATCACAGCATACGCACGTACATACACGTATTGCACACAGACGGAGAATGTGAGTATATATATGTATATGTGTGTTTTGAGTATAGAGAGAGAAGAGGACTGATTTTACAAGTTTTAAAATAAAGTCGTTTTTTATTACACACTCGGTTGGGTTCTTAAATTATAATCTAAAAAATTGGGACGGAAATATTAATGGTGAATTTTATTAAAAATTCTAACAGCTCGCATTATTTCCAGTTGAACGAATAATTGATGCAGTCTTGTTATTATAGCGAAAGTAACCTAGATCTTCGTTAAATCACTTGGATGACAGAATTATCTAGTTTTTCAATACCACAAACACAACTTATTATACATATATATATATATATATATATATATATATATATATATATATATATAAATATATATATATATATAATCACCTTATCCCATCCTGTTCTGTGTTATATAGTATATGTGTAGTTATTAAATTAACTAGTTGTAAATAAGCTTGCTTCTATTTCTGTTTTTATGACGATCATTATTTTCTTCGAAGTAAACAAGTTTAGCTAAGTATGAAAGGAAATTATTTAATTATTTTTAAATATTCCATGTTTAATTAAATACACTGTGATACAATAATTAAAAAACTAAAGCTATATAATTATATATCTAATGTGATATTCAGAAGACTTCAAAATAAACTCTTTTATTGTGCATATGTGCTGCATTTTCATTAAATAGTATACAAACATAAAAAAAATGATACTTTCATTAATATATATATATACAGTAGCCAAGCCGGGTGGGTTTCAGAAGGGGTCTGAAACCCCTTGGAATTAATCTGATAATAAGAAACTATATACTCGTTGTTAAATGCAGTTTTGCATTTGTTAAACCTATTTTGATTTCTTTTTATTTTCATTTATTTTATTTAAATTCCGTTGTTTTTGAAGTAAATAAATAGTTTTGTAATATAGGAGGTACTAGAAGAATTGTGTAGAAAAACGCGAAGAATAGATTTTAAATTTCAAATTTAGTTAAGTATTACTATGTATTATTCCTTTAAAAAATATAGAATTATTATTTATCGTTTATGTTTTCGCGGAATTTATTGTACTTTGTAACCATCTCCCACTGTCCTCAATAACACACTTGGCTTCCAGTGACGTTAAATATTTCTGTCGTCTATTGCTTCTAATAGAATTACATATTCGACGTCTAATAAGTATAAAAATAACTCTGGCGGGTTGGACTGCTTAGGGCTTGGTACTTAACCTACTTGAGTTTTGGTTATTTATTTAAAGTTTAATTTAACTTGGGTTTACTGTTATAATTTAGTTTTGTTTGAACCCGCCTCTTCAAACAAGTCTGGCTACGCCATATATATATATATATATATATATTATATAATATAATCCAAATATATTTTTTTTCAATCAAATCAAGCTTTATTTTTACTTCCTTATATATAACAGTTTACAATAACATGACGCAAATGCGCGATAACGCGCGAGTAGCAGCATAAACATTAGAATTATTTTCTTAAATATACGGTGTTTATTACGAAAAATAAATTAAATAAAATAATTATGCGATTGTTGATAAAAAAAAAAAAAAAAATAATGTTATAAATATTGCATAAGTGTAATCTAATGTAATTTAGAATGCAGGTGTACATGCGTATAATATTAAGCTAACCCTGACATTTTCAAATGCATATACACACACACACACCCACACACACCATACCGCCGTACTCAACATATGCATACACATAAATTTGTAGAAAAACCCTAACGCTAAAAGCCAACGAAGTTCTAGTTTACTTTTTATTTTTTATGTACCAGTCGGTTTCTACATACATGGGCAACGTGTTATAAATTACAGCACATTCTGGAGTGATACTTATTGAACTTCGGTATTTGTACCATCCCTCCTCGATTTGATCTCGTAAAGTATTCTGTGATGGGCAACATATTGTAAGGATTATTCTTGAAAACATAATCAAGTAATTGTAATTGGTATATCTCTTGAATATTTAGTATTATGTCATGAGAAGAAGGATTTTTTTTTGGTTAGAACAAATTTTACCAATTTATTTTGCAGCGATTGAATTGGTTTAATATGTCGTTTAGCCGCCCCTCCCCAATGAATTATTCCATAACTGAGAGCACGCTGGTACAAAGCGAGATATTGCTCAACAGAAAAATATTGCTTTCAGTACGAGAAAAGGTAATTCAATTTCCTTAGTTTTTTAACTAGGTACAGAAGATGTTTATTACGTCAAATTGAATCCCTAGATATTTAACTTCATGTGTTCTTTCTATCTCATATTTATCGTTTAGCATAAGTTTCATACCATTCTACAAATGAGGGGATTGATAACTGTAAGTTAGATATTTTGTTTTCTTTTCGTTAACAATTAGTCGGTTTCGCTTCAGCCATCCAGCAATTACATTGACATCAGCTTGCGCCATCTGTTTAAGAATATTCGAGTGGCGAGAAGTAATCACTAATGCAGTATCGTCTGCGTAGCTAAATATCTTACCGTTAACCGTAATATTACACATGTCATTTATATGTATTAAAAACAAGTAGGGACTTAATGGAACGCCAAAAGTTTGCGTTACACCTTCACTTCGTACATTATTTATCTCTGTAACACAGCGCCTGTTTTCTATGTATGTTTTAAACTAATTATGTACATTTCCTCTTATCCCACAATCGTAAAGCTTTTCCAATAAAAGATTATGATCTAATGTATCGAAGGCTTTACAAAGGTCAAAATATACAGCAACAGCAGAATGACCGTTTTCAATGTTCTCGGTTATGCACTTTACATGTTCAAGTAATGCATTATCAGTACCTTTTTTAGGTAAGAACCCGTATTGATTCACGCTAAAATAATTTAATTTTAGCAAGTAATTTAATAGAATCTTTTTACCGCATTTTTCGAATATTTTAGAATTGTAGAGAGAACACAAATCGGTCCGTAATTTGCAATATCATGTTTGTCGTCTTTTTTATAAATTGGTCGAACAATGGCTAATTTTAATATTTCAGAAAATTTTCCTTTTAACAATACGGATTCCTTAAATAAAAATGTTAACGGTTGAGAAAAGAAATTTTTGTTATTCTTTACTAGGTTAATAGATATTCCATCGAACCCGCAAGAAGGCTTGTTTGGCAAAGATTCAATTGAATATATTATATCATTATTCGAAAACTAAATAAACCCAAAGAAATTTGGATTATAGCTTCCTGATACTCTATCCACAGTGTACGCCTCACCCATGTGATTATGATTTTCAACTTAGGTAACGACCGAGTCATGAAAATAATCGTTAAAACAGCGAGAAATCAATCTTTCATTCCCTCGTACATTCATGAGTCTGTCGTTCACTTCTACCTCTTTCAAAGTTTCATTTGCCTTACACCACTGACACGTTTTATAACAGCCCAGTAACTTTTTTAATTACGTCCACAGACATTCAATAAGTTAGTGTGGTATGTTTGCTTCGCTTTTCTTGTAGCTTTTTGTACACTTTTTGATACCAATTTATATCTTTGGCTTATCTCCCTGCACATTGGAGAGGATTTTAATAGTTTATACAACTCGTGTTTTTCACGAGTTAATTGAATAAGTTCATCTGTGATCCAATCCGATCGCTTCCGGTTTATTTTACTCTTTTTAATCCTTTTACAAAAATCTATCACATCACTCACTTTGCGAATAAACCATTCAAATTTTTAATCTATAGATACTTTACTGATATATAAACACGTGAGTTCTAGCTGTGACGTTATTTTTTTAAACATGTCCTTATCAAAGTAATACTCATGCTTACACGATGTCCGGCATTGCTTGGAGGATACTAACAAAGTAGTTAGAATACCACAGTGATCAGAAAAACTGATATCTAATGTATTTATACCACTGTTGTCCGCACCACGCATGAATACACTATCTAAGCAGGATTCGTAATTCATACGTTGTAAACGTTCTTTTATTTATAAGGCTTTTGAAACCTGGTGAAAACATAAGATTAGGCACTGCTCTTAGTTTCTCTTAATAAGTTGATATTCATATCGACCGTAACAATTGCTAAGTTATCACTAGAATCTAGTATACCATCTAAATCTTCCAAAAAATCTTTGTACTTGGATTTACAAAAACGATATATTACAGTACATGATAAGTGTTGTTAATTCCTAATCGTAACTGCACGTGAACAACATTCCCACTCGGTACTTTCAGTTGTTTACGTTGATACTGAAAACTTCGTTTTATGCAGACTATATCTCCACCACATCTCTCATTCTCTCGGCATTGCGCTTCTGATACATATCCGGGAATACAGTAACGCGTAATTTCATCATCATATAGCCATGTTTCAGTTAATAGGACTATTGTACTATCATTTAAGAAAATTAAGAGATTACCGTAGTAAATATATATTAATAATGATGAAAAAACCTACTGTTAAAAACACATTTTTCTTGCAGATAAATCTATACGTTAATGTAACATATAA
The DNA here is from genome assembly GCA_032883995.1 of Coronaproctus castanopsis. Taxonomy (NCBI): domain Eukaryota; kingdom Metazoa; phylum Arthropoda; class Insecta; order Hemiptera; family Monophlebidae; genus Coronaproctus; species Coronaproctus castanopsis. Next base: position 107,704,271 of record CM065052.1, on the reverse strand, counting down.
AATGGCATGTTTGTAACATTTTCGAAGTACAGATGTTTTTGCATACTAGGACATTGGGTAAAAAACACCTATGCTCATTATATATATATATATATATATATATATATATATATATATATATATATATATATGTATATATATGTATATATATGTATATATAAAAAAAAGTTTAATTGCTTTTAATCGAGCAATATTTTTTCAATGAATATATGTGTACATTCGAAAAATTATTCATAATTTTTACTTTATATATATATATATATATATATATATATATATATATATATATATATATATATATATATATATATATATATAAATAAAAAGTAAAAAATATATTTATATATTTGAAAAAATTTATGGTTGTTTATTTTATATTTGATCGTTTATTAATGGTTACATTTGAAATTGTTGTTCGATATAATTATTTAAAAATTGCAGTTTTTTTCTATGTATGTAGTTAATTTATCATACTTGTTTCCTTAAAATAAATACATTAATTTTGACTGTTGCATCATATAATATGCACGATTTAAAAACTATTCATAAATTATATATAAAAAAATTGATATTTTATTTTTAGACTATAATTTAAAATTTTAAGTAAAATCGCATAATACAAACATAAGGAATATTATGTAACAAATAATTTTGTTACGCGATCGGCGCCGTGGCTTAGTTGGTTAAAGCGCCTGTCTAGTAAACAGGAGATCGAGGGTTCGAATCCCTCCGGAGCCTAGCAAAAAATATTTTTCTTACTTTTTGTAACTTTTTTCCAATTAAATTTTTCATTAATTCAAATTATTTAATCGTTTTAAAATTTTAAAAAAATAAATAAAATTATTATTATTAACGCATTGCATTATTTTAAATATTTCTTTACTAAAATTACTTTCACCCTAAACCGTATGTATTTATCTATTACATTTTAATATAAATGAAATAATTCCGAACCTGCTAATATTTTTACGCACAACGTACAAACGACTAATTTTTATTGAAATTAATTAATCTTTTTAAAAATAAATAAAATATAAATAATTTTTGAATAATTTACTATGTAATTAAATTTGTTCATTAATGTTTCACATGTATAGTTTTCCTTTATTGTGCTAAAATCTATAATTGTTTATAATTTAATATACTAAATGAATTAAGGTAAAAAGTATATGCAAATATCAAACGTATTTACTTATTTACTTTTCGACACACATGAAATCATTTAAATTCTGATCATTCACGCTTTAAATGTTAAGTATTTTAGAGAATTATTTTGTTAAGTTTTCACTGTAATTATTGGAAAAAATTATTTTCGCATGAAATAATTGTAATTAATAGGTAGGCCTACCTCTTCGATATGGAGACGACACTTAATGACAAATTTTTTATTTAATTTTTAGTAAAAATTTACTCATTTCGTTGTTTTGAATATGAATTATAATTTCCCGGCGTTTCTATAATTAAAAATAATAATAATAACGATAAATATAAAAATTTTAAATTCGATTTTTCTATTCTTTTCAAATAGCAAAACGATTTAACGCTCAATCGACGATTTGTCCTTTTTATTTTCATGTTCGGAAATGTAATATATAAATAAAATTTAATTAAAATACATTTAAAAAAGAAAAAAATCAAATAAAAAGATTTCATTATTATTTGAATTATTATTATTGTTATTTATTATTATTATTATCATTATTTCATTTGAAGACAGACTATAAAACCAAATGTTGTTATCCGTATTTAACAATATTTCATCGTATCAGATTTTGTTATCAGCATTGGCCTTCCGTGGAGGCATTACAGCAACGTGATTGTAAATTATTTGTTATAATTAAAAGATTTCAGATTATAATTTCATACTAATAATATGATATTATCATTTTTTTAGTCGAATGACTAATGCTAATTTATGTATTAGCTTATTATATTATACAAACAGTATACTGTAGTAATAATAAAAAATTGAGATATCCATTTAAGTTTTAAATGTTGAATCAACATAATACGATATATTATATAACGATGTATGCTACTTTACGAAAATGATCATAAATCGGATGTTGTAATTAATTCAGGTAAAAGTTTTTAGAACTCCACATTAATAAATGTGTCAGCTATTCCCTTATTTTATTAACCGTAATTTATAATTACACACACACACATATATATATATATATATATATGATTCTCTTGTAACGTGTATGCGAGTAAACTAGTAAACGGCTGGGCTGATGTTGGTGATATTTTGTGCATGGATACCTGGATGGTTTATATTTACAATTCAGTTCCGTAATTCTTGAATAGGATCAGCGCCCAAAAATTCAAAATTTTTTCCAAAAACAAAATCTGTTTTGCGTAATAAAAAACGACGCGAATAAAAACGTTTTCCAATTATTTAATCGAAATCGGTCAAACGGTTGCCGAGTTATAGCTTACCAAAAATATAAAATATACTAATCATTACATTATTACTTTCGTGCTAATTATCGATAATAATTCAAAATTCGTCAATTGTACGTGTCTATGTCACTGAACCCCTAAACGGACAGGACCGATTTTGATAAAATTTCGTATGTGTTTAAATAGGCTCCTGAATAACTTAGAGATTTTGGCCCTGCAGTTAGGTTATAGGAAAATTTTTATTTTTTTCCCATATTTTTAAAATTTCTCGTATATCAGAGTATTAAATCCCCCCAATAACATAAATGTATTAGAATGTTCAAACGTCTTTATTTCGCCAACTATCCACCTAAGACTTTCCACCTATAGATATACGAACATATACTGTGGGCACGTACACCCATGTTTATATTTAATAGTTTAAAATTTTTCCTTAAAACTAATTATCAGGACCATCCATGCCATACAATTTTAAGGTTTTCCTCCGTAACTGTTCCATCTGATCTTAACCGCCGTCAAGTAAAATCATTCGCTCTCTAAAATCGTTTGCGTCTATCTACACTCCTTCTTGTATTAACTGGATTCCATTGGTTACGTTCCACGGACAAATCATCCAAACGAATCATGTGATCATCTAAATTCAATTTTAAACTGACTGTCATCTTCACGATATTCCTCATTTTAATTTTCAGCCTGATTGTTTTTCATCAACCTGTTGTTCTGATTCCATGAATTGATCTTTTCATCGAACTTCTAGAATTTAAATAACGTCCGTTCATATTGGATATGTTTCATTCTTTTTGTATCAAGTTTAATTACTATATATATTATGTATCGCTGCCGCGTGCCTTATCTGCCAATAATACGCCAGATCTATACGTGGTAATGAAACCAACAAAGAAATCGGGCATACCAGTCCTCCCGACAAGCAATTCTACAATTACTCATACAGACAACGTTTGTAACTATATTCCGTCACAATAAAAGCAGGACAACTAGCCCATACGCGTATCATTTCCTCAAAAATACAGTTACCATCATTTTTCTCAGCCACCAACTAATTAAGGTAAAACCTTTCAGCCCCGAAAGAGTTAAAAAGAGAATTAAAAAAATTCAAAACGTTTGACAAAAACATTAAATTCATTCAGCGACAGTAATTTACAACCGGATGAGGAAATTCCTATGGACGTGGAAAATCATTCTCTGAACCGTGACAATAGACAACTGCAACCAAATTTACTTTTTCTGTCAAACCGGGCATTCGGTCCGACCTTCAAGCGAAATCAAAAATTCTATCAGATCTCGTACATGAACTTCCACTTTTCCGTCGGTATATGTAAAGGTTCGGATATGATATCCAAAATTGCTTGCGAATTTACAGACGACGTGTAGGTACTTATTCAAATGATGGAAACCACACATCAGCTTGTAACAGATAGATACCTAAAAATAATATTTACTAAAATAATATTTGAAACAGTATTACACTTAACACACAAAAGCAGAAACATTTCATAAATATAATGTCACGTATAACATCAATGCGTGTAACCATAAAATCATTTTCACTAGAAAAACTCAAGTAATCCACTGTTCTCGCTCTTCAAGAAACCCACTTATAAAATCTTCATATCCAACAATATCGTATATTACAAACGGATTAGAACTATTGAAACGAGTCTCCAAAGCGGCGTGCTTCTTGAAATTAGAAAAGATACATATTTCGAAAAAAATAATGGTCACAACGACCATACAGCTGTTGCTGCGAAGATCTACACACCCATAGAAATTATTATCTGCACTTCATACTTATCAACGAATGCACATACTTCATCCAACGATATTCAAATTTTATTCCAGCAACTGAAGTATCCTTTTCGATTAATAAGAGATTTAAATGAGAAGTGAAGAATACAACGCAACTGTGCGAATATTACATGATATGCTGATCATATATTATAACACGCTGACAATCCATTACAGATTTGCCCGTGAAACCTAGTCAGCATTAAATTTAGTCTTATTATCTCGTTCAATAGAAAATTGTTTCAACATATTCAGTAAGTGATCTTACCTATATAATAATAAATATTCCGAGCCAACCAGAAATGGAGATCACAAATGTCAGTTGGAATTGGTGCAAAATAGATTGAAATAAAAACATTTAAAATTTAAGTAATTTCCCAACAGGAAAAGAACTCCATGGTGGAATGTACAATGTAAAGCTGCTATTCGTGAACATGGGAAGGTGCTAAAAAACTTAAACGCTTTTCTTTCTAGAGGAAATTACGTCCACTAATGCCGACAAAGATACGATATACTTTAAAACAAGCAAAAATGTTTTCCTGACATCAATCACTCCTTCAGCATCATCTACAGCATTTGGAAAAAATTAAATTCACGGAAGCATATGTTCTCGCTGGCATTAGATATAACGAAAATATAATTCAAGAATTAGAAAATCTGTAAAATTACTTTCAGATAACTCAAACGATTCAAATCTGGATTCAGCTTCATTCAATTTAAAATTATAACAGAATTTCTCCTTCTAAATTTCGCTTCGGAAAATAATGTATAATCAACCGTTCTGCTTAAATGAGTTAAAATCGGTAATATACAATATGGAAAACATAGGTGCTGAACCTGGTAATTTTAATATTTCCTTGCTGAAAAAGTGCACCACATCTTATAATTGCATACCTGTTCAGTTTCAAATATTAAACAATATTTGATTGAACGCTTCTAACCACATATATGGAAAAAGCGTTAGTATCACCCGTTCTGAAGGTGGGAAACAATCGCTCATCTGCAAACTCATGTCGCCCTATATCATTGAATTCTGTGATTGAAAAAAATTTGAACAACTCATAGCTGGGAGCTAACAAAAACAATTAATAAGTAAAGAACAATGCGCTTTCCATCCAGGTCGTTCAACACTAGATGAGCTATTTTTCTCCATAGTGAAATATCAAATTCGTCTAATAATTATCATTTATTAACGTTTTTCTCGGATATATCCAACAATCACTTTTAAAAAAGAATTTTCGAGGTCGACTCCTAATAGGAATAAATAGTTTACTTAATAACCGGATATTTCGAGTTTACCATGGAAGCGCTCTATCGTTCCGCAAAAATTACAAAATGACATACCGCAAGGAGCGATTCTCAGTCCAACATTTAATATTGTTATAAACAACATTCATACAAATGTACACACACATACATATATATATATATATATATTACTCTGATATTTATTTAACAAATATGCGGCGTTTAGCAAATAATTCGTCGATTAGTTTAAAACTTTTAAGTAGAAGTTTATTATTATAACTATAAAGCTCCTCTACCAACAACAGTTAATATATTGTATTAAATAAAGTTCGCGAATACACTACATTGTCATAGTCATTTGGAAGTGCCCATGCGGGAAAATACTGCGTCAATTTTATTCTTCGCATGAAAAATAGAATTGTTAATATAACCGCGACGACGATGATAATGATCATGAATATGATAACAACAGTAATAATGATAATAAAAATAACGATGATGATAATAATAATAATAATATAACGTAAAATTGTCTTTACAAAGTTTACACTAAATCGCTTACATGAAAAATGGCGTTCATCGAGTTCTTTATTAAATTACTCCTGTCCATCTTTATTGTTACTCGAACGCAGGGTTGGAAAACTTTCACATATCTTCCAACTTTATACGAAGTATTATATGATACCCTACATTATATATATATACATATATACATTATGATTATGTCCGTTGTATATGTATGTATATTATCTCGTATAAAATATCACGTAATTGTCGAGATTTATTTGAATCCATCTCCCATCTAGGCGAAGTATTATTACGGACGTGAATTTAAGAAATGATCCAACTTCTTACTTAAATGCAGCGCTGCAATAATCGTCTTAAGAAAGACAAAATTGAATTAACTATAAAAATAGCCAATGCAGCTTCCAACTCCAATCGATCCCCCTCAATTTGGTAAAGATAATTTTATCTAAAATTATATAACTCGGTAAAAGTTGAAATGTTCCGTCCGTACTCTTAAAAGCCCATCGACCACTTCTTCTTAAGTATCGAACAAGAATGTTCCATTTAAAAGTTATCGACGATACCATTCGATTTCCTTCTAAAAGTCGCAATAAAGTCAAAGGAAGATATACTAGATTCGACTTTTTTTTTTTTTTTTTTTTTTTGTTTTAAAGTCGAGTTAAAAACCCCGATCACGAAGCCGAACCTTTTGATTTTTCAGCATCCGTACTTTCCTGTAAGGATGGTATAGAATATAATTCGACAATGTATAAATAATGCAATAAAAACGAATATGTAAAGAAAGAAAAAGATAAGACGAGAAGATGATACCCCGGAATTGGAAATTTAAGTAATCGTGGAATACTGTTTTCCTGGTAGCTTTATTTTGGACAAATCGAGTTATGTTTTATTTATCATATAAACAACCTCCCTATACGTTCTCTCAGATACGAATGAAGAAACTGAACGTCTATATTCCTTGATACATACATACATACATATATACATACATATATATATTATATAAATGTATGTATGTATGTATAAGAAGAAGCGAGCCGTAATGTTTGCCGATGCAGAGAGCTATATATTGACAAATTTGAAATCTCATTTTTTCGAAACCAAATTATGTTTCCTGATTTTATAACCTTTCATTGTAGTATTATTTTCCCTAAATTAAGTCAGTACACTCGAAATGATAATAATAAGAAAATTGTAAAAAAGTAAAAGAAATTACTCTGGCATTGGGTACTGACGTGCGTTTTAAACTTAAAGTTTACTAGGTATCTCATTAATATATATACCAACTCATAGTGAGCTACCCGTGAGTACTATAACTCCACAAAGCTAATTCTCTTCATGCTCGAGTATCATCCTTTGAAAACTCAGTACTCGCAAAGAAAGTTGTTTAAAAGCTTTGTAAGTGTATTATAAAAGACGATGCGATACAAAATAACTACGAATAAAAACGATAAAGAATTAATATATATATATTATAACGACTAAAATGTGAGTATCGCTTTGATGGGGGTCTACAGAACTTATCGAAGTTTTGAAACTAAAAGCAGGACAGACACGTTCACCTGACAAAACTTGCAATATGCGGATGATTGCGTAATCATAAGTAAAAGCTCTATAGAACTACGACATGCAATTAATTTACTATATGCAACATATAAATATTTCGGATTAACAATGATGAACTATAGTAAGATGAAAGTTATGGGGGAAAATCCAATGACAAATGATAACTATTACATTGATGGAAATAAATTAAAAGACTTTAAATTACATGGGAAATATGATTAGTAACGATGGTAATCTTTGTGTATAGAATAAAAAATACAATGAGGACATATAGCAGACTCTCTAGACGAATTTCTAAGAACAAAAACTTAGTCACTTAAATGACTGTATATAAAGCTGTGGACAGTAGTCTGATATAATATTTTAGCATGAGTGTTTGTCTTCTATATTTTAGTGGTAGAATATTGGCTTCCACATGTAGAGCTGTTGTGGGGCGGATGTGGAATGCTTTTAATGCTGTTCTTAAAACTGTATTTTGTATTACATTTATATTTTTCAACGTGTATTGATTCGCACTATCATACAGTATACTACCATAATCGAGTCTGCTTAGGATATATTTTGTAGAGCTGGATTAGTGTCTTTCTATCGGATCCCCAGTAACATATTTAGCTTTTGATTAAAGTTTGCTTTTAGATTATTTATGTGTTTTTTCCCAGTTTAATTTCCTGTCTAATGTTAGTCTTAATAGGTGTAACTTCAATCGGTATTGATTCGATTTGTATGAAAGGAATTTATGTTTTGTGCTAAATGTAATTTGTTTAATTTTAGTAGTAGAAGAGGTGAGACTATTAGGTGTGGCCCAATTATTTATTTCATTTATAGTATTTTGGAGCAGAAGTTCTATATATTTTGTTTCAATGTGCGAGCAGTATATCGAAAGATCATCGGCGTAGATACAATATTTAACTGGGGAGGATGTGTGTTGTTTAATATTTGCAACAGCTATTATAAATAAATTTGGACTAATTACTGACCCTTGGGAGTACCATTTTCTTGGATTTTAATTTGCGATACGTAATTATTCAGTTTGGCCCGAAAAAAAAGTTTTTAATAAAAATGGGTAGGTTTCCTGTGAATCCCCATCGATGCAAGTTTAATAATATAAAAAGAACTTGTATACAACGATAATGTGCTAAAAATGGGTAACATTCAATTGAGCAGCATTTAGCGAAATATAGGCTGAGGTGGATTGATCATGTAATAAGAATGCATGACGACATTCCGAAACGTACATTTCATGAAGTACTAATTAACGGCAAATGACATTGCGGTCGTGAAAAATTACGATAAAAAGATGTGATCACTGGAACAAGTAAGAAAGCTGGAGTAAATTCGAGAAAGGGTGCAACGTAATAATGGCCAAAAATAGAAGTGAATGGAGAACAGACGATTTTGTAAATCAACGGCTCATATATAAGAATGTAAGAAGGGCCAAACATCAGGTCAACATTGCCAGGAGGACAGAAGTATGTATTGGTTTCAACTGGCATATGCGGCACAAACATTAATAGCTACATCGAGAATAGCTGAATAGTGTCACCCATATTCGTGACCGAGTAAGCTAGAATAATAATTATATATATATAAACGAAGAATTAATTAACATTTTCATTGACGTTATTAGTACACTGATTGCACGAATTGGAAAATTATTTAATAAAACCTTCTTACAAATTTCCATTTTAATCGCGACAGAGGTTTCGATCTTGCTTTACATGCGTGCACTCACACACACACATATATATATATATATATATATATATATATGGCGTGTATAGATAATATGATGGTACAGCTGGCGTTTATATTTTCAATATTAAAGGATGTTAAGAAATTACATACATATCGCAACTATCTAAAAACTGCCAACCAGTGCAGTAGTATAGTGCTTTCTGCAGTTTTTGCTATCATATTAATATATCTCGATAGGACGTAGTCGGGTGTATTTTCCTAATATCGTATGATGTTTCTACACAACATTGTGTGATGTTTTCGTGTGTTTGTGTGTGTGTGTGACTGTAATCAGCGAAGTTTTTAACTTTTCATCATACTTTTCGGACCAACGATATGATTGCTTTTTCACCCAACATACCAGACAGTCAGATATTCGAGGAACACGATATCTAAAATTACACTTATGAGATCCACGATATGATATATAAACGCTATATACGGCGTCATTTGGCTGAATGTAATTCACCCGGAAAATGTGATTACTATAACTTCGGTTTTATATATATATATATATATATATATATATATATATATATATATATATATATAATGGGGAGTTTACGTGTATCATACCATAAACAAAAGTATACAGTAGTGATGCGTATACGTTTATGGTGTTAGAAAACTAAGCCAAAATTTAACGTAAACAAAGAAAAAGAATCGCGAAATTAAACGATAGTGCGATAAAGAAAGAAAATAATACCGTCGCACTGGTCGGCGTCGTCGTCATAGCGGATAAACGAATGTTACAACAATTGTAGTAAATATACGCGGAGAACTTTATAAAGTGTTATAAATGAAACGAAATGGGGGAATCCAGTCTTACCGATCTTGAAGAACATTACCGAGTTAGAAAGGGAATAGAAGCAATAATTCCTTCACTCCCTTAGAGTCGTACGAATGGAATATACGTCATGAATAATACGTTTTTTTATACAAAGGCAGTTTCTAGAGAGATTAGTCGATACGAGAAAAACCCGTAAACACTCTCCACAATCGTTTCGCGGTATAAGTTGTAATTTGTTTTCCGAATTCTTAGAATGGTTTTTTAACCAGTCAGAGAGTACGAGCAAAAACTGATAAAATCATTTTTATATATATATATATATATATATATATATATATATATATATATATACTGGGTGGTCTGACTCAATACGATATTTGGGTGTTGTTCTTGATATAAGATTCAACTTCTCGGAGCATTTCAACTGTAGAAAACAAACGAAGTAATATGCGCTATTTAGCCGATGTTTAATCGCAAATAGCACTCAAGCATTCGAAATAAGTTTATAAAATATTAATTCGTCTCGTGCTAACATACTCTTATCCAGTTTGGTACTCAATACCGACTTAGAGTACAAAACAACTACAACTAATCCAAAATAGGTGTTTAATTTTTAAATGCCAGTTGGTTCACTGAAATAAACTACACACGCCATAAGTTTGAACTTCCTTATGTCGAGGATTAGATTCTCTCGCTTCCCCAACAATTTTTCAATAATTGCTCTTGGATGCCATTAACTTCTATGCAGGTTTACCTGGTGTTACAACTCTCCACGTGCTCTGTACAACCGGATATCGTTCGTTTCTTCATTTCTTGAATAAACACACCTATTCCACGTTTTGTATATAGCGATATTTTGAAAGAAGCCGTGTCTTTATTCGCATCCTGTATAATATGATGACGTCTCTATCAAAAATATATTTTATATATATATATATTATATATATATATTTTATATATATATATATATTCAAGCGCGTAGGAATACACATCGATTCGAAGCACCACGTCAGATATATTTGGAAATAAAAGCAAAAATAGGTCGTATTTATTGGCTAATAGGAAAGAACTAAAAACTGCTATTAAAATTATAGATCCATCCAACCTAACCTCCCTTCCACATCGACTTTTCTTTTCAATCCTGGTCAGACTTCGTTCCAACCACAATTGCCTACTTAGCCATTTGTACTCTCCATCTGTATACTGCCCTGTGCATGCGGGAAATATAGCCGACTCTAATCATTTGATTTTTGATTGTATCAAGAATATTTTACCGGTTGCCTACTTATTGGCCCTGAATAACAATGATATCCTCACGGCTCTCGTCACCTACGTCTTTATAACTAAAATTAGTTTTCGTCGTTTTTTCTTTTTTTTTTATTTTATTTTTTTTATTTTTTAACAGTGCACACAATGGGTAATTTTGGTTATTAGACTTAAGCCCAATTATCGTAAAAAAAAATAACGATTTTTGTATATGGCCATTGTTAAACATATTTAGACTTCTGGAATGTAATTGTGGGGTTTGACTAGTATTTTCAACATAGATTTCATACAAAGACGACAAAATGTTGCACTTCGTACGATCACTCGCGTATATAGATTTGAACGCAATAATGACATACACCGGGACTTAAAAATTCCGATGGTCATCCATGATATTACCAGCAAAAAGACTGGAACAGCACACTAATGTTGGAGTCGTACAGCTCCTGGAGAACTCTGAGGGTTTAAGATGGCTTAATATGGCTGAGTGAAATAATGAATAAGTCGGAGTCACTTCGTGGGAAGTGGAACTATTCATGTGACTATAGTAGTCGTCACAATAATATTATATATATATATATATATATATATATATATATATATATATATATATATATATGTATATATATCTGTAGTAGTGCTCACTCGGTGACGAGTATTGCGAATTAAAATTAAAATCAAAATTGTTTTTCGCGTATTATATTTGTAAGCACGGTGGAACTATAGCTATAGTCATTTATAAATATAATTGGGATACTATTATATATCCGAATAGCCTGTCTATCTAGTATATACAGCCATTAGCACTATACGCGGTGGAAGCGTGGGCTTTAAATAAAATAGATTTGAAGAAACGTAAAGCTTTTTAAACGTGGTGTGCTCGCGAAGCATGCTGAAAATTTCGTGGGTTGTGGAAATTTTGAATGAAGAGGTTTTTAACCGAGTAAAATAGGAAAGGTCACTCTTTAAAACGATTAGAAAAACAATAATGAAATTGATAGGGTAAGTGCTGAGACATAAATGCGTACTGAAAAATATTATAGAACGAAAAATACTCACGTGCAGGCCGAAGACCAGGACAGACACGGATATGGACACAATTAAGAAACGAGCGAACATCAAGAGCTACATTGAACTGAAAGGGTTAACAACGGAACGGAAAAACTTGGAGGACGTGGGTAATAAACCAGCCCAAAGATTGATACACCGATTGATTGATATCCCTTTCAGTCGTAGTTATTCTCTGCACGATATATATGTAGAAAAATTGCCCGTGTTTTTGTAATAAGTTTGACGTAGAATTTTCTAGTCGTGTAATTTCGAAAATTGAAATATCTATCAAAATAAAGTAAACTGTATTTTATAAAAGAACTGAAACTTTCGTGCTTGTTATCAGCATCGTGATCATCACCACTCGTCGAATAAGAATTTGTCTCTGGTTTGAATAAAAACCCGGTTAGTTTTTTTTAGTTTAGTTTGAAAATGCACCTTGCAAGTATCTCCAAAACGCCACCCAGGTGATAAATTTGGATGCAGTTTTCACCGAAAAAAAATGTAGACGATTGCAACTAAATTTTACATAACAATGGTTATACGTCAAAATTGATGATTTTTGCATTAAAAATTGACCATAAGCGACTGAAAGAAATTTATTGAAGATTATGCCCGAAAATATGATTAATTAATATATAGAGGAGAAACTATTCGGACTTTAAATGGATCCGCGGAGAAACAGAAAGAAAGAATTAACACTGTGTGGATCGAAGAAACAGGTAAAAAAGATAAATGATGAAAGCAGTTTACAAAGAGAAACAGAGGAAAAGGTATGGCGGGTCAGTTAAGCCCCATCAGCGGCTGATTCGAAGAAACAGTAATAATTTAAAAAGTTTAAAAATTAAACAAAATAAAAATACTTTTCACACCGTATCATTTGTTTTTTATTCGCTAAAGACGATGTCTCGTCGCTGCAACCATTGTGTCCTGTTAATAGCCAGTGTCCGAAGGTCCTGATATTTACTCATATACGAGCGATCGTATACACACAATTTGTTATAGACGTTCTCGGTCTTTTGCCTGTAATTTTACCATCTATTATTATATATATATATATATATATATATATATATATATATATATATATATATATATATAATCGGAAGATGAACCGCATCGAAGGCTCCTTTAATATCGAAGAACGAAGAAATCAGAAACTTATTGTCTAAGAAACATTGGTATATGTCAGCTGTTAAATATGCAACACAGTCCATGGAGCTTCTGTTTGGTCTGAAACCAAAACAGCAATCAGGTAGCAAAGAATTCGACTCTAACCACCAAACAATCCGGTTCTTTAGTACACATTCGAATAGTTTCCATGACGCAAGAGATATAGGATGGTAGGATTTAGCTGCTGGTCTAGCTGATCCTGATTTTTTAATCGGAATTACTACAAATTCAGACCAGGATTGAGGTATACTGTTGGTTGAAAAAATGCGATTAACAATATAGCATAAAGTCTGCAAAGCAAATTTTATACACCCGATTAATCGCTGTTAATATTCCGACATCTGTGGCTGCTTAACTTTGTAATTTGTTTACTTGCCGTACGGTGGCATTTAAATTTGTTTCTGTCAACAAGTTGGTCTATAGACGAGTATACCATGGTCTTCCGCAGGGCTCCGTCTTAAGTCCAATATTGTTTAACATATATATTTTACTTGTCTTTCAATTACCGATTAAAAGTATGATCATATCCTATGCTGATGATATAACAATGTATCACTCAGGAGAATTTATTAACTACCATCAATATGATACAGGAAAGATATTACCAAAATTATTAATTGGATGGCTACTTTCAAAAGTAATGTTGTTATTTTTACATATGAACGGTTGACCGACCATACGGCGATTCGTTTTAAAAGTGATGTAATCACGAATTCCAATTCCGTTAAATTTCTGGGTCTAGTATTAGACTAGAAGTTATTGTGGAAGAACCATATTCAGTTACTTTGTTTGAAGATCTTTCAGGCCTCAAACATATTGAAGAATGTTATATTTATAAAAGCGTTAATACAGTTCTTTCCAAAGAAGCGTGGTATTTTCCCAAAAAGTTTAGCGGACCAATTTCTCGTCACACGATTACAACATTAACTCGGCTTCGTTTAAATCATTGTTGCCTACCTGCTCATTTGCACAGAATTGGAATGGCCGAAACCAGCACCTGCTCTCACCCGGACGATACCGATATGATTCTGGATTCGAATCATTTGTTTTTTAACTGTTCCTCCTACTCGGCAGAACAATCGCGTTTATTTTCTAAGCTTATATCTTTAGGCGAGATCGGCCTCCTTATATCTTAAGTTCATTACTTTCCTCAGACGATGCTTGTATATATTATTCTTTATTTTAATTTATTTTAGAATGTAAAGTTACTTTATAATGTTAATTTTTTTTTTTTTTATTATGTTTTATGTTTTTCATGGACAGATTGATTAATTCCAGAGTCCAATTTATAATAAATAATAATAATAATATATATATATATATATATATATATATATATATATTTATAAAGTTATTACGTCTTATTACATGTCCTAACGATCTTATTTTCCGATTTTCTGTATGATTCATTAAATTTCTATTCTTCACGTACTCCTTCTAGTATTTCTTCGTTTGCTATCATTGATCCGCATCTGCGTTGAATTCATTTTATTTATTTCCTAAAGCACCAATTTAGCACAATCGTGATTGAGCACAATCCGAACGTATGTTTTTGCAAAGTTTTTTTCCCGACGTCTATACTAATGTTCTTTATTTGTTAATATTATTTTTTTTTCGTTATTAAATGTACATTCGGCTCATTCTATTCGTCATTTGATATTTGTTATATTTCTATTATACTCCGTTATCACATCGCAATATACATGTTTAAACAAAATAGTCTACTAGTTTCATCGATTTCAGCATCGTCAGGACTCTCCGGTACAAACAGTACACTATTTTATTTATATATTATATATGTTTATTTATATATATATATAAAACAAAATAAAAACACAGTTAATCATTATAAAATTATTTATTAGCGCGAATTTTTTCGACAGTTACGTCATTATCAAGCGTGCACGATAAACGTTGCATATAAATTAACTCTAATATTTACATAACGACAACTTATATATTTGATATATACATCTTACTAGCTTTTGATAATGACGTAACTGTCGAAAAGCTAATAAAAAAAATTTATAGCGATTAACTGTGTTTTTATTTCGTTTTATTAATTCGTAAAATCACTACTCTCCGATATATTAACGTATATATCGTTATACGGTATACAGGAATACTTCCCCCCTGATATTAATAATTAGAAAATATTTCCGAGTTAAACTTTTCAACCTTTTTTTTTTTTTTAAAATACTTTTTGCAATTGTCGTTGACGCTAATATCTCGTTATTATCAGGAACGACAGCGAATATATGCCTCTCTAATTCGTTAAACTGCTTCGTTCGTAGGTAAATCATCCGTACGAACGATTCTCCATTTAGTAAATGAACTAATTCGATTAGTTTTTATATACAAAATGGATTAGATTTAGTTTCGTAAATGGAGCGTTATTCGCGTAACGGCGAAAAATAACCTAACCTTAAAATAAACCGAGCTACGATGGAAGTTTCAATTCGATGGACGAAGAGATAGTAAAATAAAAGAGATATGAAACGGTCCGGAGATAAGTTGAAGAAGCAAAAGTTGACAGATTTTACTACTACTACTGTTTTACAATTACTATTATACTATTACCGCTACTACTAAACTACTTATTTCTACCGTTGTCGAGCGATAATAATTTACGAGTCTGAAAAACCCCGTTTCTTTTAAAGGCCAGCGAATCGTGCGTAAGGGTGAAAAACAAGGATTCGTAAAATGGTCGAACGGGTTTTCCCGGTTGTAAAACTGTACGTCGACGGAAAATTGAGATTTTGATTTTTATAAAATGTTTTCGGTGGTCAAACACAACATTGCTCGTCTTTTCCTTCCGGATTTCATTGTGATAAATTGTAGAACGCTCGGCTAACCGCTACAGATAGGACCTATAACCCTCTTCTGAAATGCTATCCTTAACGCTAGGATAAATAACGGCGACAGACAAGAAGATAAATATTAATAATCATAAAAATAAGAAGAAAATATTAATAATCATAATAAAAATAAGAAGAAAGAAATAGTAATAAATGATACGAAAATAGGATTTCTCGCTAGTGTTTCTTTACGTATTTAAGTTGAAAATTAAATAAAATCAAAATGCTTTCACTCCGTATCGAAATGTATTTATTTAATAAAAAACAGAAAAGTCTAATAGTTTCACCGGGGCTATTCATCGAGATCGAATGAAAACGGTAAAAACTAATGAGTAATAAACTCTTTAACTTTTGATGAACGAAAAATAATCGGTCTAGATTCCGGAATTGGCTTGTTAACTAGCTGCGGGGAGAAATTTAAAAAAACATCTGTCCAGTCGAATCAACAAGACATTAAAGCAAAAATGTGTTTCCATTACTTCATCATCTTCG